>CM054177.1:75352662-75937662 GCA_028829895.1 Sinotaia quadrata | reverse complement strand
TGTGCGGGTGTGTTGCGCGCGCGTGTGAATGTTGAGCGTGTACTTGTATTTTGTGCCTGCGTGTATGTGCGTGTGTATTGCGCGCGTGTGTACCTGTTCAGTGCATGTGCATGTGCGTGTGCGTGAGTTGGAAAGCGCGTCGTCGTGGCATTGACTCTCACTAGAAGTCCGTCAGTGAATTATTTTTGCCCTGAATATTTGCCCATAAAGAGTACCACTTGGTTGGAAGTGTCAATTATGATGTACATGAACGGGTGGTTGATCTGGAAATCGAACGGCTTCATGATCGACACATAGTCGGATACGGTAGCGGTTGCTGCATCAGCCTCTTTGCCCTCTTCTGTGACCTCAATCACGGCCTGGAAGTAGAGAGCAGTGTGAAAAGTTGTTGAAACAAATACACAACGGTTACGAAAGTACAAAAACGAAGACAGTTATCCGTAACCGATTTAGCAAAACCTTTGCACCTAGTTACTGATTTTTCTTCCGAATAATAAGCACGCTTAGAGTACGTGTGTTCAACATCATGTTATTAAAAGTTTATAATGTAGTCTCTAGATTCATGGTGTACATGACTATATTTTTTTTTGACTCATAGTCGAGTGATGACGTTTGATCGACCGATTTTCATTCATACTTCACCCATCACATGATTGACTGAGAAGCGCTCGGCCACCGAGTGAAACATAATTAATGAAATCATTTTTTTCTTCGATTTTTTCAATTCCGAGGAGGTAGTGGTTGTTCTCATTAAAAGTACGAGAGCTCTGGAGCAGTTCAGTCCAACAGTTTTCCGCTCGACAGAGAATATAATAGTACTTGTCAAAATCATGAAAGCAGATATTAAACCATTAATAAGACATGCGTAAAGAAATATTCATACAATACTTGTCAAAGTCAGAAAAAGAGGAATTAAAACACTACAATGCTTGCATATTGAAGTTTATATATATATATATAATACTTGTCAAAGTCACAAAAAGAGGAATTAAAACACTACAATGCTTGCATAATGAAGTTTATATATATATATATATATATATATATATATATATATATATATATATATATAATACTTGTCAAAGTCACAAAAAGAGGAATTAAAACACTACAATGCTTGCATATTGAAGTTTATATATATATATAATACTTGTCAAAGTCACAAAAAGAGGAATTAAAACACTACAATGCTTGCATAATGAAGTTTATATATATATATAATACTTGTCAAAATCGCTAAATCTGAGAGCAGAAGAACTAAGTAGAAATATAAAAATAGAGTAGGAGGTCATCTCAATAACTAACTTTGAGACCAGAACAAGAAGTGAGTGAAGTGAAAGCAAAGGGGGAAAAGACTGCGGGTGAAAAATATGTTTTAAGAGATGCTTTTTTAAGAAGTTATAATGTGACATGTCTCATGTTTTGGTGTCAATTCGTGTCAGGCATTATGGACACTGATATTAGCAAGATCGTTGACACTAATGGTGTAGTTTTCGGCGACAGGCACACAAAGCTTACGAGTGTCGCAAGAGTTTGGTAAAGATACATGGTGGAATCTGACGAGAGTGTGGGCTAGAGTTAGTTAGTGAAACAGCAGTGTGAAAAGACATCTTTGTTGATAATAATGACTAGTGTTCGGAGGGAACATCTCAAAAATGATAATATGAAATTGGAAACGAATATCACTTTAACAATTTAAATCTTGAACAATGGAAGTATTATTGCTTTATATTAATAGGAGACTAATAAAATTAGTATTATAAATAAGAATAGGAAAGTACAAATGGAAGTATCAGTATGTTATTGTTAATACGAGATTAATAAAATTAGCATTGTAAATACGAATAGTATAGTAAAAATGGAAACATCCCTATTGTTAATGGAATTTTAATATAATTAGTATATAAGTAAGAATAGGAAAGTACAAATGGAAGTATCAGTATGTTATTGTTAATACGAGATTAATAAAATTAGCATTGTAAATACGAATAGTATAGTAAAAATGGAAACATCCCTATTGTTAATAGAAGTTTAATATAATTAGTATTATAAGTAAGAATATAGAGTGAAGAAACGAAAGCATAAGACTAATAGAAGTAAATGCAAATGTGAACAGAATGGAACTATTGGAAACAGTGAACATTATAGGGGCAATAAAATAGTGAACAGATATGAAGTAACTAAAAAAAAAACCGTTGTGTACGCACGTTAATAGGGATAAAGACAGAACACTAAGTAACTAATGAAAGACAATTGTACGCACGCTAGTAGGGATAAAGACAGAACACTGTCAATGAATCGAAGCACATTGATGTAAAGTTATTTATTAAGAGTAGACGAGTTGATAAATATTAGCTCAAACACGAGAATTATAATAAGGGCGACAAAATACGTCGGATGAAATAATTAAGAAGAAGGATAAAGAAGAAGAAATGACGACGACGATGATGACGATGATGGTGGTGGTGGTGGTGGTGATGATGATGGTTGTGATGGTCGTGGTGGTGGTGATGATGATGATTTTTGACGACAAAAAGCACGGTTACCTTATGATAGACGTCTGAAATGTACAGACCGGGCTGGATAGAGATTCCTTTAAACGTGGCATCTTTTTTGCTGAAAGCCTTGACCATTCCCATGGTGGTCAGGGTTGTTTTCAATTTTAAATCACTATCGAGCTTGAATTTCGGAAGGAAAACATTCACTTTTTTGGCTCTCACAGAACGAATCTCAGAGATCAAGGTCTCACAGTTCATGCTCTTAATGACATTATCCAGGTCGTTGCGCTTTGCTGGGAGGATGATATACATGGAGTACTGATTGTTCTCGAGCGGAAGGTCCAAGATTCGGGCCTTTAGTTTACTACTTTCTTTGTACCTGGAATAACAGACGGCACGCTTTTATTTAAATATTGTGCATGCATTTCCAGGCATGATTTTTTTTTAAATGTCTGTTTAGTATAGACAAAAAGCGTTTTCGCAAAACTACTTTGTTTTGTAGAGAGGAAGTGACGGTTTAAAAATTAAAGGTAGTTGAGCCTTATTTTAAAATCCATTTAAACTTTTACTGTCATACATTTCTTAGTTTTCTTAATTTGTTTTCGTGGATGATTGTTGTTCATGGAGTATAGATTCTCTCTCCCTTTACACTTTCAGTTGATGAATGGTTTAAATTTACATGCACACCGCATTAACCAAAATAAGTAATAGTACTCTAAATTGCCTTTCTAACAATACATTAATTTTAAAATATTGTCATTATTGTTTTTAAATCTATCATGCCCTTTTCAATATCTTAATTTTTTATGTTTTAAATAGTCTGTACAAAGACCTAGTATAATGTATATATTTAAATAGTTTGTACAAAGACCTAGTGTAATATATATTTAATTAGTTTGTGTAAAGACATAGTATAATGTATATGTTTAATTAGTTTGTATAAAGACCTAGTACGATGTTTATATTTAAATAGTTTGTACAAAGACCTATTGTAATATATATTTAATTAGTTTGTGCAAAGATCTGCAACATTTTATTTGTATTAATCATAAAGGTTTTAAGCTTCTAAATTGTTTCTATTATTGTTGTTGTTCATATTTTAATCTAAATGGAAATGCCACTTTATTATTAATGGAATAGTATCTTTGTTTCAGTAATTAGTCAAAATCCTGTTTTATAAAGACTGATTGTCACGTGACCTGAAGGGTAAAATTTCAGGAAGATCATATTATATGACTTGTGAAATATTTCAGGTATGTATCTAATATGAAGTTTCTCTTTTTCCATTTTAGTCCACCCAACATGCTTTAATTAAATTCTAATGACATGCAAGAGCGAACCTGTCCTAGACATAAAAAATAATCACTTATTTCTTCCTCTACAGTGTTTCATAAAGATTCCTTTGTTTGATCTTAGACATCATATTGTCAGGTACATCAGAAGAATTTAACCATTGTTATAATAATCTCGTAGAACACATCATAGTGATCGCAATAACTCACACCAGCATACCCTTAATATGATAATAATTGACTTAAATGGTCACATCCAAGACAACATAAAAACTCACTTATAACTCCCGACTCTATTCATCATAGATACTTTCACTTTGATGTCTTTTGTCACATAAAAATCTTGTTCCGTTGTTAATGTTCTATTGAACCTGTTCCACCATGTACCTGTTTCCAGAAATATTTATTTGTAATGGCATGTCTCTATACTGACAACTTTATTACGTACGTAAATATATTTTTCAATGGTTTACTAATGAATACTAGATTTGATACTGACTGAGAAAGATAACTTTAGCCTTTTCCCAGCCTTTTTACAGCATTACATTTTAATGACTAACATTATTTATATTACTAATTTTATTTAAAACTTTACCTATAAGAGTGAGTGAGCGTATATGTATATTTATAAGCATATATATAACTCTATAACTATATATGTGTGTGCGTCTGTAAGTATGAGTTTGTGTGTGTTCGTGAGTGTGTGTGTGCGTGTGCGTGTGCGCGCGCGCTTGTGTGTATGTTGAATAACAAAGGTAAATATCTTAGGAAATCAGACTCAAATCACGAAGGGAGACAACCTAATTTCCGAAAGTAGCTCCTTTACTTTTGTTTCCGCGAACTAATTCTCCATACTTTATTGACCGTTATGCCTGGAGATGTTGACTCCTCTAGGACGACTTGCTTTGGCATGCATAGGATTAGACATCGATCACTTGAGGAAAATAATGGTTCTAAAATCCTTTCATTATAGGCCAAACAGCAAAGTTTATACAATTACTCTGGGTGAAGGCTAATGTTATCTTCTTCAGGACTTCATTTTATGAATTACTTAGTCAGAACCGGCTCCATTTAATCTGTGTATCGTGGTCATGGAAAATGCATATAAATAAAGTGTGACTAGAGGCTGGACGCTGATAGGATAAGAACGATGTGATAGCATAGACACTACCACACAGGTCGGAGAGACATAATAACATACACAGAATGGATGCTCACAAATGCATGGGGTAAGACCACTTGATCCCAATCTCAAAAGCATGTAAATCAAGAAACTACCCAAACATCTACAGGCCTATCTCACTCCCATCTGTAAGTCATACAATCCTGTACATGGTGCAGACAGAGGGATTATATTAGTAGGAGAATTAATCTACTAATCTCACTTAACGTATATTATATTAGTAGGAGAATTAATCTACTAATCTTACTTAACGTATATTTATCGATAAACTTTACCTTTAAAGTAAAAGACATTGAGGATAACCATGGATGTTGATCTTTGGAGTGAACCGCTTTGTAGTGCGTTGGGAATATTGCCTGCAGTCATTTCAGACATCATTTCGTTAATTGGCGTCTCAGGACCGCCTGGAGAATCGAAATGGAACCGGGCAAATCTGAAAATGCATGGAGATATTTGCAATTCGCAACATTTATGAAAAAAAAAGACATCCTTACATTTTACTTATTTTTAATAGTATCCTCAAGTCAGTGGCCTTGCATTGTCTGGTAAATCATTTAATGTCGTTCAAGCATTAATGGCCAGAAATAAGGATTATGTTGTGACAGTCACAGTACAATGTCATGAAAGGTACTTTATGGAAGTCGGATCGATAATTATATAATTTATTAAGAAATAAAAGAAACATACATAATTGTGTGACACAACACCACCTTAGTTATTGGTTATAATAATAATTATTATTATTATTTAATCATTCATAACTAATTACAAGTGATGAGAATCTTAATTTATGTTATTAATAATTCTCCAGAAGACACCACTCGTCTCTCTCGGTGGATATTCGGGCGCTGTCAACGTTTTCTCTCTTCCAGCATATTAAAGAGAAACATTTACCGTCACACAATATTTCCGTACGTCAAAAACATCTTACCAAAGGAGACAATAAATCCTTCTTTACTCTATATTTATCGGGCCCACTATCTTTCCAGCATAAGGTTATTAATATGTGTAAGAAGGTCAATAAATTTATTCAATCAACAATCAAATATACAACATGTGAATATAATCAAAAGACCATTGACATTTATATCACTTCACAACATTCTTCAATGTCCAGCTGGACAATCGTTTAGTTTATCCTAGCTTAGATATTAGCAGTCAAATATATATATATGAAACCAAGTTCATGGATATAAATCATCATGGAAATGAGAATAGAGTTTCAGAGAAATAATTAAAGTCAACGTAAATAACCTTTTTCAATGATGGCCACTGTCACTAGCACGCATTCACCACCACCCAGTTTGCAACAAGTCACTGGCTAATTATTAGATGATAGTAGCCCTTCTAGGCACATCACGCAACTCTTCGAGAATCTTCGATGCATTCACAAAGCACATCATGGAGAATCGACCAGAAATTCATATGCTCTATCAAGCACATAGGAGAGATGTTCAAATTAATCGTTGTGTGTACTACTCAGAAAGCCACGAAGAATTTTCAAAATAATCTTCATGAATACTCAAGACCAAATTCAAGCCACCATTTTCTGCCATATTGGTCTTTAACAAAATTCACAGGAACTAACTTACAGAAACACATTTGCTGGTAAGTTTGTTGACAATCTGGATTCACATACCAACGTAAATTCGGTAGAGCACAGTAGTCATTGCAGTCTAAAGCAGCAAAGAAATGCATGGCATACTCTTCTTATCAGCTAATGATCGCCTTTATGACAGGACTCGAAATATGTTCAAATCAAAGTGATTATAATATAGACTTTCTTCAACAAAGTAACTTTTGGTATATCCTCATTGGTTGAGGTTGTTATGAACAGTGTGAGACTATTAGTAAGAAAAACTACTCTACTATTTGGAACTGGGTTGGACTGCATCAGCAATTTCTAGCATATTCTCCACCTGAGTTGCTTACTCCAGCTTTGACACTTAAAAATATCAGCAAATGAAAACCGGTCGGGTTACTTTAACATTTAACAATTTATACAACATTTAAGTTTAGAAATAGGGATAGGCAAATTTACTCTGCTACAAACTGTAAGACTGTATAGTTGTGTCTGTACATCTAAATGACACTATCTCTGTAACTTGTACGGCTATACTTATAAGACCATATGGATATATCACCGTTGAATGAATACATAATTGTATTGGTCTTTTGATTGTAAGGATGTACAGAAGTTTAACTATAAATTTCTATGGCGATATAATTAGACTGAAGATCTTGTTGCTTGATACTGTCTTTACGGTTACGTGGCACTAATGCTTTATATGTAAGTCTTTGTGATTTTGTAGCAGTAATGTTTAAATTATGTAAGACTTTATGACAGTATCATAGCTAACAGGTTGTAAGGTAAAATGGATTTATGGCCAGAACGATGATTATCTGTATAATTATAATGTTGCATCAAAGTAAGGTTGTATGACTGTATGACTTTTATTCTCACCATTAATTACTTCCATTATTGGTTATCTATGTGCTCTTCGAAAGCGCTGAGGGTCTCGCAAACGATGAATATATATTTGTCAATGACACTGCTGGACACAAGGGGAAATCTTACTCTGCCTGGTAAACATATATATTTAAGTCAGTGACCCTACTGGACACCAGGGGAAATCTTACCCTGCCTTTTAAATTTTTGATAATGTATGCCTGTCAGTGACCCTACTGGAAACAAGGTGAAATTTTACCATGCTTTGTAAAACTTTGATAATGTATGTCTGTCAGTGACCCTACTGGATACAAGGGGAAATCTTACCGTGCTTTGTAAAACTTTGATAATGTATGTCTGTCAGTGACCCTGCTGGATATAAGGGGAAATCTTACCGTGCTTTGTAAAACTTTGATAATGTATGTCTGTCAGTGACCCTACTGGATATAAGGGGAAATCTTACTGTGCTTTGTAAAACTTTGATAATGTATGTCTGTCAGTGACCCTACTGGATATAAGGGGAAATCTTACTGTGCTTTGTAAAACCGGATTATATCAGCTGTAAACTGGGGACTAACGGCGAAACTGGAATTCGCGAGCACCGCATTCGCTAAGTTCATCATCAGAAGAGTACCGTAGGCCAGGTTGACATTTTTCTGCTCTATCTTCTCGATGCCGAGAACCTGTAGCATCTCCTTGGCTGTCAGTTCTGTCGCTCCTAGCAACAGAATAAAGGAAAATTAGGAAGGCTAATGGAGCCAAGCTGATCCGTTCTACTAGTCGTAAATACAAAAGGTCAAACACATATATTCGTATTAGAGTTTAATATCTAAAGTTGCAGTTATGTCATGTCGCTCTGCATGAAATGACTTATTCTTTATTACAGTCAGAGCTGTTGAAAATAATGAAAAATACTTAACCCATCACAATGAACCTCGTTTTAAATTTTATGAAAACTACCATATTCTTAAGTCGATGGCAGAAAATAATACTGACAGATTACTCTTACTACTAAAGCTCCAAAACAACCAACAACAGCTGATATTTTTTTAAAATAAAAACAATAATAAACATAATTGTGTAACGATTCTTAGGCAACTATAAAAATTTTCAAACATCAATGAAACCCATTACACGGGATATAGCGAACGCATTTTATCGGAGATGGGTGGAAAAACAATATATGTTACACGATATAGATGACGTCTTTCAAGATTGCCACTTGTGACGTCATTCTCCATATTAGAGACGAAAGCGGATATTCTCTCTTTCTCGTTTTCTCACGCGCACTGAGACACTACAGACGTCTATTAATAGATGCTTACATACATACAGATCACCTTTACACACAATTCAAGAATACGCAGAGAGATCCTCTGTGACCTTTGTACCTGCTGTGTGACGTCAATAGACCATTTTATTATATCACACTTACTTAGGAGACTGCTAAAGCAACGCTAGCTTGGGAATAATTAAAAATAGCACATTTCGTATTGTGTTTGTTTGTTGTTTATTGTTGTTTGTTATTGGGGCAGAGTAAATTTGCCTATCCCTATTTTTAAAATTCGGCTATTATATAAATTGTTAAATTGTCAGAGTAACTGGACCTTGGGCACTCTTTATGAAGTACTTTTGTAAATGTCAGAGTTGGAAGTACACAACCCGATTTGAGAATATGCTAGAATTTACTGGTGTAATGCAAGCCATCCAAACAGGGTGAGTAGTTTTATTATCCAATGGTTATAATTTATGAGAAAGAGACCTGCCAATGGGCTGAGATCTAAACAATTATTTGCTATACACAAATCTATTGTCTACTTGAATTTGAAATAGCAAAGAAGTCCAATCTTGAAAGGCGGCCTTAGCTTGATAGTGAGTTAACTGACTGGTTGAGAGAGAATGGACTTAGAACTATTTCGCAATCAGTATGTTATACTTGAGTTTTACGTAGAGATGTGTTTTGTATGTTATACTTGAGTTTTACGTAGAGATGTGTTTTGTATGTTATACTTGAGTTTTACGTAGAGATGTGTTTTGTATGTTATACTTGAGTTTTACGTAGAGATGTGTTTTGTATGTTATACTTGAGTTTTACGTAGAGATGTGTTTTGTGAGTAGACTTTTATTTCTACACATGTTTGAAGTGAGCTACTCATTTATATTGTGCTAATCACTTGACATTGTTTTGATATGCTTTGTATTTATTATGCTGTGCATGTTTCAGGCTAATAGGCTGTAGGAGTTATAAAGCGATAAACTGGAACTTACTACTGCTATCTGATTATATTTTTCAGGGCAAGCAGTCTCCTTTCTATTTCCTACTTTCCTTTCTTTCTTGTGTGATTTGAATCCTGGTTACCGTTTGTGAACCACTATGACTGACCATGGTAAAGGCAGGAGCAGACTGAAAGTGCGGAGACACACTACACTCCTTTGATGTTTGGTGGCGAGATATGCTGATTACATTAACAATTTCTGTGTAGAGAAGTTACCAGAAATCACTACAATTGTTATTCTGCTTGAAGGAACTGACACAACAAAGAAGCACTCCAGTTAGCTTCGAGAGAATAATAGCACATCAGTGTTTTCAAAGTACGCAGAGAGAAACAGGTGTTGATGCTGGACAAAAGCTCGTGACACTGTTGCAAAGCATGCAAAAAAAATATTGACAGCCTCTGAATTCAGGATATGTAAAAACTATTATCTCTTATCTCTAATAATTCCATTTCTGGTATTTGATAAGAACTATCCTGCGGTTTGTTCTGACATTATTGTTGAATTGTATTTTTGTAATTGAATATATACTGTGAAAACATAGATATTATTCGAACATTTTTTCTGGAAATATTGATGTCAGGTAGTCTATTTCATTCTATTTGTTATATTATAGGTGATTGTTGATTTAATAAATTTATTTACCTTCTAAAACATATTGATAACCTTATGTTGGAAAAAAAAGTGGGTGGATGGGGGCTCCTAAATATAGATTAAAGACGGAATTATCTCCTCCTTTAGTAAGAGGTTTTCCACTTACGGAAATACGTGTGGCGGCAAAATTTGTCTTAATGATGAGGAAGGGAGAAAACGTTTACAGCACCCGCAAATCCGTCAAGTGAGAGAGACACGTCTTGTCTGCTGGAGAATTATTAATAACATAAATTAAGATTCTTATTACTTGTAATTAGTTATTAATAATAATAATAATAATAATAATAATAACTACAGGCTGCCCCACTACTCAAAGCAGCGCTCCTCGGAAGTTTCTACATCCTCCGTAAAACCTTGGATCTCCCAGAATCTTGGTAAGATTACGAGACCTTGGATCAAACCGAGGCTGAATAATAATACATCAGATATATAATAATAATAATAATAATAATAATAATAATAATAATCATTAACTAAATGGCGTTGGTGTCACAATTAGTATTGCTGTTGTTTTCATAGTACTTCATAGACATAATTACCAATGGAAATCATGCTTAGTGCCATGTGTACACTGTTTTTATAGTACTTCACACATAATTACCAATGGAAATCATGCTTAGTGCCATGTGTACACTGTTGTTTTCATAGTACTTCATAGACATAATTACCAGTGGAAATCATGCTTAGTGCCATGTGTACACTGTGAGGCGAAAAGACGAAGTTCGTGTTGTTAACCTCCAGCAGCCGAAACATGGACACCGAAAACCTTTGGTTGGCGTTTCCCAAAATTTGAATCGCACTTACTACGGCACTTGGTAAAGCTCTTTTACCTGTTGAAATTAGATTTGTAATTAATTTATTTTTGTTGAAAATGCACATGAAAATTTAATTTGGTAATATATTCAACAGTCGAAGGTACAGTTAAAAACCCCAAATCTAGGTTTTAAATACTTAAAATGAAAGAGTCAGATCAGTCATATTATTACAGTTTTAAAAAAATCTAGGTTTGAAATACCTAAAATGAAAGAGTGAGATCAGTCATATTATTAGAAAGAACAATTGGCGCTATATTTTTGTGTTAGATTTTCGAAAACATTACTGTACTCGGCAGTACATCAGATATAAAATAACTTATGAAAGCTATAATTACAAGCACCCTCTATTAACATACGATTCCTTATGTAATGTAATGTAATCTAGTCACCATCATGAAAATACCAATGACTACTAGCGTGCTGCCTCTGGCACTCCTTTGACGAATAATCCTGGTCTACAGAGACTCCTCGAAATCCCAAGAAAAAAGAAACCTCCCATGCACAACAGTCCAACGAGGAATTTCAATTAAATTCACCCCGCCCCCACCCCCAGTGGAGCAAACCTTTGCACATGAAATCCAAAAAGGAATTTACGCTGAAATTAACTTCTAAGGAAACTTTCCACTAGAAATACAAAGGAGAACTGCACCAAATTCAAATTCAAAGAAATAATACCTATACAAATATACTAAAGAAGATTTTCCCCAGAATTCATTTCTAAGGAAACACCACTTTCATACACAGAAATCCATCGTAGTTTTCCCAAAACTCTCATCCAGCGGAATCAGACAGGGATTCAAGTACAACATGAGGTTGATCAAGGAGACTGACAAATTCGCTACCACTACTACTACTACTACTAATTTAGGCGGTGGGAGTGATTTCAGCCCTCACTGATTTCATGCTCGGAGAAAGGGGAGGAGGACAATAGACTATCAAAACTTGGATGGCGGAATTCGCTCCCTTGTAGGCCTATACATTTTCCTCTCTGGCATCAGTAGGTAAACGTGCATGACAAAATTTAAGCAAGAGGTTACAAAATAACACTAAAAATAACAAATACAAGCTTATAAAAAATAGGAATATTTTTAAAATGTTGAAGAAATAATTAATTTTATAATTATTTTAGTGGTGGAAATTTAGATTTTACAAATCTTTACAATTGTCTTATGTGCTTCGTCAAATAGGAATAGATGTATAGATTTTATTTTAAAAGAAAAGTAAACAGAGGGATAGATAGACATACATACATACATACATACAGAGAGACAGACAGACAGATAGATAGATAGACAGACAGACGGACGGATAGATAGATAGATAGATAGATATGTACCTATATGCTTTGAAATATAATATATAATGTTTAAACAACTATGCTAAAGTTAAACAGATATTTTGTTTAAATTTATTAAATTGCAAATGTAAGTGAACCTTTCTTAATTTTCCTTTCCGTTTACCTCTCTTTTGTTTATTGCCGTAGCCATTGTCTTCCCGGGTAATGCCTCTCCAATGCCGCCCTTGTCCTGAAGGTCCATTTTCCAGGTCATCTTCACTTGCTATGGCAGGAAAAACTGAAGACAGAGCATTCATCTCTTCGTTAGATATGAAAAACATGCAGTGTGTGTGTTTGTGTGGTGTTTGAGCGCGTGTGCTTAAGAGAGAGATTTTAGTGTGTGTGTGTGCGTGTGTGTGTGTGTGTGCGTGTGTGTGTGTATGTGTGTGTGTGTGTGTGTTTAAGTGTATGTATGTGTATGTGTGAGTGTGTGTAAAATAAGAGATGGTAAGCAAGAAATTAATAGATCAAATCTGTAATGGACATACTTTCGTCAAATAGAATAATCACTTTACTGTGTGTAAGTTCCCATCACCAAAGTAGCGCATTGACTGCAATGTGTAATTAAATCAGTGGTGGTATTATAGATTTTTACAAATGACTTATATCAATCGTAAAGCAGAAATAGATGTGACGACTTTGTTTTAAACGAAAAACTAGAGATTCCTCTCTAAATTTATGAATAGATAGGTAGATAGGTAGATAGATAGATAGATAGATAGATAGATAGACAGACAGAGAGGCAGGCAGGCAGGCAGGTAGGCAGGCAGGTAGGCAGGCAGACAGACAGACTGGCAGTGAAGCAGGGAAGCAGACAGACAGACAGGCAGATAGATAGATAGAAAGATAGATAGATAGATAGATAGATAGATAGATAGATAGATAGATAGATAGATAGATAGATAGATAGATAGATAGATAGATAGATAGATAGATAGATAGATAGATAGATAGATAGATAGATAGAAATCAATTAAGAAACAAAAGACAAGATTGAGAAAGAGACCTTTATTTTATTAACAGTACTGCACTAAAATTTAAACAGATATATTTTAAACTTATTAAATTTGAAAAATGCACGTGTAATTTTTTCTTGTTCTGTTTTGCATTTTTCATCTTATCTTCGCTTTCCGTTTCCCTCTATTTCATTTATTGCTGTTGCCATTGTCATTTTTGGTAATGACTCTTCAATGCCCCCCCTCCGCCTCCCGTCCTCTGATCTCATTCTTTTACCATCTTTTTTATCCACACACACACACACACACACACACTCACACGTTCGCTCCAATAAACAATGCACGCACAACACATCCTCATAATTAGTCAGACATGCACAGAAACATGTACAAACGGACGTATACAAACATAACGATACTTTGGTGATAGTAACTTGTACATAATAAACTAGTTAATATATTTAGCGAAAATAAGTTATTTGAGATTTGGTTAATTAATTTCTTGTTTACCTTCTCAAATTTTAAACACACACACACACACACACGCACACGCGCGCACGCACGCACGCACGCACACACACACACACACACACACACACACACACACACACACATATATATATATATATATTAAAATTATCTAATATTCAAAAATGAAAGAGTGCCAGAAGTAAAAGTAACTTGTACCTGCAACAGCGACAAGCATCAAGATGCAGATCCACGTCATTTTGCCTCGTTTGGTGAACATCTTCGAAATTATTCCTTTCTCTTAGTCAGAGTTTTCCTAGGTTGTTAAAATTAAATCGTTATTTGACTAAATACGCGCGGTATTAAAGCAACCACAATCTGATACCAACGCACTCTTATCTGGGACAGATATAATTGATTATGGTGTCTGTTACGTTTCCAGTATTTATTTAAAGACCCTGCTTAGAATAATTAAAAGACTTTAAATATAATTAATTCTTCCTCTCATATTCTACGCAGACTGGTTGCTCAATTTATTATCTGACTAATTAAAAGTGCGTCTTGTAGTTCAGACGACAAATTTACAGACTAATAAACTGCGAACTTTTAGCTAGATTTGAAAACAGTTAAATCCCTCTAAATTAATATGCACTCGTCATCAATCTTTCTGCTCATCCGCCCCCATTCAAATCTAAGAATTAATCTAATTGGTCTATTGTGCATAGAAATCAACTACTAAGAGGTATTAACAAGAAAATAAGATTTAATAAAGTTTAACAAATTAACAATAAATCGAATGCAACGCGAATAGTCTTCACTCTGTCTTTACGCGCCTATGCCTGATTTTTGTCAATCTAAATTGCCAGAAAAGTGTTCCTTTGAGATCTGTACACTTGATTTTGCACTTAGCTCTATTCTTGTATCCTTGGTCTCAACACTCAGTCATGCCGGTTCGTTCCCTCAGTCCCCCTTTAACGACACACGTGGTGCATAAGGAATGATGTCCCTTTGTTAGTGGCTAGGAACTGGAATTTTTGCAGCATGGCCCTCAGAGTGGATTTCGACACGCTTATACCAATAAGCTAGTGCAGGTGAGGCATGGTGAAACATGAACCATGAGCCGACCTGTGGATGCAACGTGTTTGGATATAATTCTCAACCTAACAGGCCCTACTTAGGCATGGCTCAATTAAATGCGCTGAACAAAGAGTTTCGACCTCGCGTCGCTTACAATTAGATCTTAGAAAAATATAATCGTCTCACATGTGTTCCATTTAACAGTCATGACGTATGAAGCAATAAAATAGATACAACGTTAAATTAATGTTCATACAAAGAGGTAATTCAAACCGACAGAGCGCTTCACAATTTACAATTAAAATTACACGCAATAATTGAATTACATGAAGAATTCATATCGAGCGCAGCATTCTGGCTCTTAGTGAATTAAACAATATAAATTAAAGTACAGAAATGGAAAAATGGTTACAATAAATTTATATTCCGTAACTTATAGGTTTTCAGCTATTTCTCTGAACCATGCTCAAGTGTATATGGAAATCATATAATACATAGCACAAATACATACTTAAACAATACATAGGCAAATACTATTAAATAAAATGATACCTTTGAGAGAAGTCGAAGGGTACCTTGATTCTCTATGGCGCCGGCTGCCTCTCACGACCCGAGTAAGCTGATGGAATTAGCTAAAATGTGCTCGAAGTGAGGGAGCGGAAGCGTGTAGGTACATATATAGAAAGGTATATTGCGTATCACGTGACTGTTCGCAAGGCATGTGGTTGGTTCGAGAACTGGACAATGGTCCTAAAGTTACATAACATCTTGACCTGTTCTAGAAGCACCTAGAAAAAGGAAGCTTTGAACAAAGGGCCAAGGGTTTCAAATATTCGAATTTGAAGTAAACAAGGCAATGTGGGTCATCAGGTCGGACATTTTTATCAGACTTGTGACACCCCCTTGCTTTTGAGGCGTTTATCTTACCAAAGATAAAATGCCTCCTACAAATTATGTATGATAAAATGTAGAAGTCCACAATGAAGAAAAATTTACACAAAAAAAATTTCGACATTCCTAGAAATAAAGTGTGCAACTATATTTCATATTTACAGGAAGGAATCCGTAGGGTTCAGTTAATTGATTAAACAACATTCTATCAGTACCGGCACTTGATGGCATCAAGCACGACTCATGTAATCTGCGCCAACATTCAAAGACCCTTTGATGTAATGAATATTTGCGTCATACTGTGTCAGAAACAAAGACCAACGCATTAAACGGCTGTTCGTAAATTGCGCCTGTCCGAGAAAGGCTAACGGCTGGTGATCGCACTCAATGACAAAGGTTTTTCCGTACAAATAGTTTTCGAACTTTTTTATGGCCCAAACTATTGCAAGACATTCCTTTTCACTGGTGGAATATTTCTGTTCAGTAGTTGTGAGTTTACGGCTTGCATATGCAACTGGGTGTTTGGTGTCATTGTGTTCTTGTAATAACACTGCTCCTAATCCTGTGTTGCTAGCATCAGTCCTTAACAAGAATGGTTTTGTCAAATCTGGCAGTTTAACAACTAAATCTGAAGTCAGTCTAGATTTCAGTGTGTCAAAAGCGTTTTGGCATGCATCAGTCCACACTACTTTTGTAGGCATATTCTTACGTGTCAAGTCAGTCAGAGGACATGCAATGGCACTAAAATCTGGTACGAATTTTCTGTAGTAGTTAGCAAGACCAAGAAAACTTCTAACTTGTGTTTTTGTTAGCGGTTGTGAAGTGTCCTTAAGTTGTGCTATCTTAGCTTCACTTGGCGACATAGTTCCATGACTCAACTTGTGTCCCAAGAAGTCTAAGGAGAATTGTGCTATTTCACACTTCGTAGGGCGGGCAGTGAGGTTGGCTTGCTTTAATCTGGCTAGCACATCTCGTAAGAGTGTTAAGTGCTCCTCCCATGTCTGGGTGCCTAGAATTAAATCATCCATGAAGTTCTCAACTCCACGTCCGTACAGTGGTTCTAACAATGACCGCATCATTTTAGAAAAAATGCTTGGAGCGTTTGAAACTCCGAAAGGCATAACTTTCCATGTGTAGTTTCCTACTGGTGTAGTGAAAGCTAGTATGTGTCGATCAGTGTCCTTGACCTTGATTTGCCAAAAACCGCGTGACAAATCTATTTTGGTATAGTAATGAGCGTTAGCTAGCTTAGTGAAGATGAGATCCGGATCAGGGAGAGGTTCGGCACAAAACTCTGTCACTTGATTGAGTTTGCGGTAGTCTACGCAAAAACGGAACGAGTTATCACGTTTTTTAATCAACACGATGGGTGATCCGTAGGCACTGTCAGTCTTCTCTATGACCCCTAGATCTAACATAGTCTTAATCTCACGTCTAACGTCATCTATCTTAGCGTGTGGCAACGGATACGGCTTCAAACGTATCGGTTTGTTGTCAGTCAGCTTCAGTGAAAATTCTATTAAGTCTGTCAACCCTGGTTTGTCTGTCAGAGTAGATGAGAACTCATTAAGCAATTCATTCACTTCTTTTTTCTGTCTTTCTGTCAAGGCTTCATTTACCCTAACGTCTTTGACAGTTTCGTCCGTCTGTAGAGGACAGTTTGGTAAAGTACCAGTGACGCAATCAGTCTCCCCCTCGTCTTCTGTAACTATCGTCGCTACGACAAAATCAGCTTGAGTGGTTTGATCCTCACGGCTTATGTACTTTTTGAGTAGGTTAACATGAAAGATTTTCTCTCTCTTTCCTGTCTGCACCTTATAGTTCAGTCCCCCTAGCTTGGCGGTAACTACAAAGGGCCCCTTCCATTTCATCTGAAGTTTGTTATGTGCTTCAGGAAGCAACAGTAACACTTTGTCATTAACTTCAAATTCTCTAGGTTTGGTGTGCTTATTGTAATATTCTGCCTGTCTAGACTGAGCTATCGTCAAGTTTTCCCGTGCTATCTTGCCTATAGTTTCAAGACGGTTTCTTAAGTCAGTGACATATGTGTAAGTTGTCTTAACTTCGTCATCTGTCTTTTCATCAGTCCAAAGTGCCTTCAAAATCATCATCGGTCCGCGTACAGTACGTCCGTAAAGTAGCTCGAATGGTGAAAACCCAGTGGAAGATTGCGGCACTTCCCTATATGCAAATAGTAGGGCAGGGATGTATCTGTCCCAGTCTTTCGGTTTATCTGTGGCGAGCTTTTTAAGTGCTGTTTTTAATGTCCCATTGTATTTTTCAATCAGACCATTTGCCTGGGGGTGGTATGGTGTGCAAGTAAGATGTTTGATGGAAAGTAAACGATTTACTTCCTTCATTACGTTGCCTATGAATTGACTCCCCTGATCTGTCAAAATTTCCGTAGGAATTCCAACACGACTCCAAAGACCGAAAAGGGCTTCGGCGACAGTTTCAGTATCAATATTTTTCAATGGTACTGCGTCGGCGAATCTTGTTGCGTAATCAATAGTGGTCAGCACGTATCGATTACCTCTCGTTGATGTGGGTATTATAGGCCCAATCAAATCCAATGCTACGCGCTTATAGGGTTCACTGATCAGTTCAGGCTCTCCTAACGGTGCGGGTCTGATTGAATTTTTAGACTGTGTTCTCTGGCATGTGTCGCAACTTAACACGAATCTACGGATATCGGCAGTGATGTCCGGCCAATAAAACTCACTTGTAATACGACTAGTTGTTTTTTGTACACCCATGTGTGCACCAAAAAGACTCTCATGACCTAATCGTAATACGTCATTTCGTTTGGTTTGTGGAACGACTAATTGTTTCCGAAATTCGTCTCCCACTTTCGAATAGCGGTACAATAAACCCTTTTTCAGAATAATGCACGCTTTCTTATTCGAATCGTCAGTGTTGACGTCACTAACAGGTACAGCTTGTCTGCGTAACTTGTCTAGTGTTTCGTCCTCAGCTTGTAATATTTTAATCTCGCTAACTGTTGCTTTATCTACGGCTGGTGCGGCAGACATCGGTGCAGTTACAGATTTGTCTTTACTACTCGCTGCTCTGGTTACAGCGTTAACCAGTGGTGGTTCGATTGAAGTTTGTTTTTTGCACGGCAAAACATACTTGCAACCAAGGATCACGTCATGCGGTGAGTTTTCCATAACTGCCGCTTTGACTGTTCCTTCTACAAAGTCTGAAACAATCGAGACTTCAGCTACTGGTAAAATGTCTTGTTCGCCGTTTGCAAAGGTGACAGAGATTGTCTCCCCTGTGTAGTCGGTACGGTTAACTAATGATGCATTTACAATAGCGTCTAGCTCACACCCTGTATCAAGCAAAGCGATTGTGTCGTGACCGTTTGCCTGTACTGGTGTTCGATTCGACTTTTCTGTTTTAGGTGTATGACTTTCTACTGCGTAAACTTTAGCTGTTTTCTTTTCAGGACATGTTCGTGAAAAATGGCCACTATCACCACAAGTGTAACATGCAAGATTCTTTTTATCTTTCTGTTTGTCGGACTTGTTTTTAGTGTCGGGTTTAGATGTTTTATCATCACGCTCACTATGTGCCTTCCCGTCATTTTTCTTATCCTTTCGAGTCTGCGGTTCGTTCGGTCGAGACTTGTTGTTCGCGTGTGCGTTCGAGAATTGAGAATGTGCGTCATCAAAGCGATCGGCGGCGTTGCCTATCTCCTCTAGCGTAGATTTTTCCCTTATTGCTAAGTGAATCAGTAGATCTGATTTGTATGACCCGAGAATGTGGTCTTTTATCATTTCATCCCTAAGACCTGCGTACGTCTGTGGAGTTTCGGCTAGATCTATCCATCTTTGGAACAAGTCAGCTACGCGTCGTATGTACTGTGCGTGCGTCTCTGAACTGGCTTTAGTGGCCTGTTTAAACTTACGTCGGTATGTATCTGCTGTGAGTTTGTAACGTTTCAATAATGCGGCCTTGACTGTGTCGTAATTATCTGACTCAGAATCGCTAAGCTTATTGAACTCGTTTTTCGCACTGCCCTGCAATAACCCCGATAAATTTATCGCCCAATGTTCCGCTGGAATGTTTGTTACTCTGGCTAACTTTTCAAACGTTTTTAAATACGCGTCTATTTGATCTTTGTTCTCATCAAATGGGACCATATTTATCTTTGGAATGATATTTTCAATTCTACTGTGATTATTTCCATCGCTAGAACGCGAATCACCACTGCTTCTGCGGTCACGGTTTGGATTGGTAACTTCTAGTTTCTTTACTTCCCATTCTAACCGTTTTATTTCCGCGTCTGCCGCGATGCGTTTGGCTTCTGTATCCGCTGCGATACGTTTTGTTTCGATGTCGGCTAGTCTTTCAGCCTCTAACTTTTTGGCTTCGCGGGCAGCTAACCGTTCTTCCCTTTCTATCTCTTGCCTTTCTTTGTCCGCTTTTTCTACTCTCTCCTTTTCTCTTTCTTTCTCCTTTTCCGCTTTCTCCGCTCTCTCTTTCTCTAGAGCTAACTCAGTTTTGATGTAGTTTGTCAGTTCGTCACCTTGATATCCTATCATGATACCGGCTTCTTTCAGGTCTTCGATAACCTGTTTGCGATCCATTTTACTGTCTTAGCGCGCTGGCTACAATAAGAATGTATCTCGTGAATTGTGTGTTTTAACCGTCGGCGATAACTACGCTTATCCCGAAAATAACTTTTAGGCTACAACCTTACAAAAATTATTTAATTTACTCAGAACACCTTCCGAAATAAATTACGCGTTAACTCTTTACACGTTTCACCTGCTTGTCACAGTGTCCGCTGTTCCAAGACTTTCGTAATGTCACGGCTCCTACCATACAACATTACACATTATATCTAGCACCCTAAATATAATAGTCCGAAGTCTGTTACTACCGATAACTCTCCTAGCTGGCGGTATAACCTTCGACTCCTCACAATGAAGTACTCAGTAACACAATACTAAATAAATCATTCAATAGCTAACATGACATATTTAACTACGCTTAAATATATCAACATTAACTAACATGCACGCTACTCTGCAAAAGAATACATGCACATGTCACAACAAAAGCAAAGAAAATCAGTGATACAAAAATCAAAAGAACAATTGGCAATTCTGTTCGTTCGTTCGTTTCTAGGTTATGATACGCCCTATGTATGAAAAATGTTACAATTTACAATTTAATACATATCAATCCCGCGACGACCCACACTTGTTACGTTTCCAGTATTTATTTAAAGACCCTGCTTAGAATAATTAAAAGACTTTAAATATAATTAATTCTTCCTCTCATATTCTACGCAGACTGGTTGCTCAATTTATTATCTGACTAATTAAAAGTGCGTCTTGTAGTTCAGACGACAAATTTACAGACTAATAAACTGCGAACTTTTAGCTAGATTTGAAAACAGTTAAATCCCTCTAAATTAATATGCACTCGTCATCAATCTTTCTGCTCATCCGCCCCCATTCAAATCTAAGAATTAATCTAATTGGTCTATTGTGCATAGAAATCAACTACTAAGAGGTATTAACAAGAAAATAAGATTTAATAAAGTTTAACAAATTAACAATAAATCGAATGCAACGCGAATAGTCTTCACTCTGTCTTTACGCGCCTATGCCTGATTTTTGTCAATCTAAATTGCCAGAAAAGTGTTCCTTTGAGATCTGTACACTTGATTTTGCACTTAGCTCTATTCTTGTATCCTTGGTCTCAACACTCAGTCATGCCGGTTCGTTCCCTCAGTCCCCCTTTAACGACACACGTGGTGCATAAGGAATGATGTCCCTTTGTTAGTGGCTAGGAACTGGAATTTTTGCAGCATGGCCCTCAGAGTGGATTTCGACACGCTTATACCAATAAGCTAGTGCAGGTGAGGCATGGTGAAACATGAACCATGAGCCGACCTGTGGATGCAACGTGTTTGGATATAATTCTCAACCTAACAGGCCCTACTTAGGCATGGCTCAATTAAATGCGCTGAACAAAGAGTTTCGACCTCGCGTCGCTTACAATTAGATCTTAGAAAAATATAATCGTCTCACATGTGTTCCATTTAACAGTCATGACGTATGAAGCAATAAAATAGATACAACGTTAAATTAATGTTCATACAAAGAGGTAATTCAAACCGACAGAGCGCTTCACAATTTACAATTAAAATTACACGCAATAATTGAATTACATGAAGAATTCATATCGAGCGCAGCATTCTGGCTCTTAGTGAATTAAACAATATAAATTAAAGTACAGAAATGGAAAAATGGTTACAATAAATTTATATTCCGTAACTTATAGGTTTTCAGCTATTTCTCTGAACCATGCTCAAGTGTATATGGAAATCATATAATACATAGCACAAATACATACTTAAACAATACATAGGCAAATACTATTAAATAAAATGATACCTTTGAGAGAAGTCGAAGGGTACCTTGATTCTCTATGGCGCCGGCTGCCTCTCACGACCCGAGTAAGCTGATGGAATTAGCTAAAATGTGCTCGAAGTGAGGGAGCGGAAGCGTGTAGGTACATATATAGAAAGGTATATTGCGTATCACGTGACTGTTCGCAAGGCATGTGGTTGGTTCGAGAACTGGACAATGGTCCTAAAGTTACATAACATCTTGACCTGTTCTAGAAGCACCTAGAAAAAGGAAGCTTTGAACAAAGGGCCAAGGGTTTCAAATATTCGAATTTGAAGTAAACAAGGCAATGTGGGTCATCAGGTCGGACATTTTTATCAGACTTGTGACAGTGTCACAAAGTGACGTGGCACTTTCCAATGTTTAATGGAGCAGTTTGCAATGAAGAATATAAATTCAGTAAAGTTTCAGTCCCCATTATTAGATTTTAATTGTATTGAACTATTTTTATGACAACTACTGCACACACCTATTTATTTAATACTTTGAGATAATGCGCCTCTGTGACCATGTGTAGACTACCAGTTTATATGAGACAATATACGTCTGTGACCGTGTGTTGACCACCAGTTTACATGAAACAATATACGTCTGTGGCCGTGTTGACCACCAGTTTACATGAGATATCCTAATACTGCGACTTATTAATGTGATGTTGCAAATGCAGTGGTGGTGAAAGGGAAGATTATCATAACGACATTAAAGATCTAATTAAAAGACTTGCTTGTCCTTCTTTTAGCACTGCATCCAAATGAGAGCAGTCAAAACAGATGTTACGCAATTTATTGTTAGGTCACACTGACATTAGGCAATTCATTGTTAGGTCACACTGGCATTAGGCAATTCATTGTTGAGTCACACTGATATATGATGGGAGATTGTATCATCTTTCATATCTAACTTGTTTATTTCTTAATTATAATTAATAGTTGTTCAACCAATTTCTTTCACATTATTCATGTCATTTCTAGTGCCTTGTTAACTGTAAGTGTGGTGTCTCTCTTCCGCGTTAGTGTTAGTGCATGATTACATATAACAGAGATAACGTCTTGTTCCAATATTAACGTCATTATTGCGTAATTGTTCCATTTTTGTTCTTCGCGTCTTCGTTTCACTGTGTGGTAGGCGTGACGAGTCGAAATTAATAATAGCAATGAATGTCATTCCGGTGCGCACTAACGTTTGTAACTGAATATCTACAAAGCTCTTGGCAGCTTCATATTTGCGCTTTTTTCTTAACACAAAAGTTTTATGTAGATAATGTGCATAGATAGATAGATAGATAGATAGATAGATCACAATCACACCCTGACCTGTGTTCAAGAGTTGTAAATTTTAACGATAAGGTCAACATTAGAGAAAACGTATTAACAAACATAACTTCATGCGCCTTTTTCTTGTTTTATCATTTACTTCAGCTCAAGTTAATGAAAAATGTATTAACAAACATAACATCATGCGCCTTTTTCTTCTTTTATCATTTTTGTTCTTTACACAGGAAATTTACTTCAGCTCAGTTTAATGAAAAAATGTAGTTAAAGAGAAACAACTCTGTACAAATCATCTATTGCTTCTCCATACTTACGTCCCTTGATAATGGTATATACAGACTATATGATTAATTATAATTATATATAATTATTCATTTCCTTTACAGCATCAATATGTACTGTGCATATGTGAATATAGATGCAAGATTTGTTCACTTTATTTTGAATGGAGTAGTCAGTCCTTAAGTTTAATCTTATGTTGATTCTACACTATACTGATATAGTCGTTGTTCTTTGACTGTTGGCGTACTGTATAGTTTCAGTCTATTCACAGAGTTTGTCACTTCTGATGAACTCTAATGTCTTTGTATATTCAATTTTTTTCAGTGTTTATGTTCTGTAATATTATTGTATATAATAAAAGTTTTCCATCTTGAGGTACTGTAACGTTTTTAAATATTTATCGCGCATTCTGTCATTATATACTTTAACGTTTTGCGTTTTTATTGTTCTGTTAATCATGATGTATTTTTGGTAACGAGTTTGTATATTTACTACTTTTTTTCCAGTCAACCTACTGTTGCATTTACTGTATATGTATTGTGTTTTCATTCACGTACTGTGTGTTTGTTTTATATATTCATATTAGTTTAGTTTTAATATAGTGTAACCGTTTAAATATATTCATAGTAGCCAGTCTTTATATACATTATTGTAACGTTTTGTATATTAATTTTATTTTCAGTCCTAAAGCACTGCAAGTTTTTGAATATTTATTGTATTTTAATCCTGTTCTACATTAATGAATTTTGCCTAGTAATTGCGCTTTCAATTTTGATATTACGTAACTGATATTTTTGTACATTTATTGTGCTTTCAATCTTCTTCATAAGTTGTATATATTCATTATGTTTTTAGCTTTAAGGTACTGTAGCGTTTTGTAGAGTTATTATGTTTACAGTCGTAATGTTTTGTCTCTTCATTATGTTTTCAATTTTAATGTAGTTTTGTGTTTTGTGTAGTCAGTATGTTTTCAGTCGTAATGCATTGTAATGTTTTTCTCTTCATTATGTGGTTAGACTTAGTGTATTGTAATTCTTCTGATCGTAATCCCAACATAGTGTAGTGTATTCATTTCTCTGAAAGAGAAAGAGAGAAGTTTATCGCATCTGAAAGTCAACTCAGGTCGACTAAATAATAGAACAACCTATCACAGGAAATTATTTCATTTCTAGTTTTACATCGGAAAGATATAGTTAATACAATATTATTCTGGCACTGCTGACCACTGTTTGATAATTGTCTCCCCTTAAGCACAGCACACCTTTATGGCATTGAATATCTATAAATACTCTCAACGTGTTTTTTTTCTTCTTATTTTGCGAATTGTTTGCGTTTCCGAATTTTTCATATTTATATCAGTCTACACTAAATCTGCTAAGGGATCGTTCATACTTCACTTCGGTAACTTTATTATTATCTATCTACCTGAGGTAGGATTGGGTAGGTGGGTGGGTTGTGTTTAATAAAAACGTGTGTTTACGCTCAAACTCAATTGCATTCTGATTTGATAGAAGGCGGAGGGGGTTTCTTACTTTAAGCCCGTAATGTTTCTGAGACCTATTTTAAATATTATATATTAACTATAATATGCTCACCTACAATTAATTCGGTCATTAATTATTAAAGACGAATATTAATAATAGTAACTAGTAAGAGAGGCATTGTCACAAATAATAATAACAACAAATTTTAAAATTATTTTTACTATTAACATTATTGTATTTGTTATTTGTTGCTAAAAGGTGCTTTCCACTCACAACTGTCCAATAATGTATCTGCCATTGATAAATTTTATTGTCTCCGCTTTTTATTTCTATTTTAACTGACTTTACATAAATCTGAATAAAATATCCACTTCAGTCAGTGAATAAAATATATGACTGAACAGAGTGTGCATTTATTTACCTATTATTTCTTTAAATACATTTGTGTGTTCGACTGTCCAGCAATGTGTCGTTTGTGATACTTACAAAGTTTCCAGTAGGATTTTGCATTATATAGTGTGGCAGAGTAAATTAGCCTATCCCTATTTCTAAACATACTTGTTATATAAATTGTTAAATGTCAAAATAACACCCCTTATGATGGTATATTTTGTAAGTGTCAAAATTGGAAGTAAACAACTCAGGAGGAGGATAGGCTAAAAACTGATGATGCAATCTAAACCAGTTCCAACTGGATGAATAGTTTTTGTGACTAATAGTCTCACACTGTTCATAACAACTTCAACCAATGAGGATAGACCAGAAGTTTATTTGTTGAAGAAATACTCTTCTAATCACTTTGAATTTCAACATAATTCGAGTCTGGTCATAAAGGCCATCATTAGCTTATGAGTTCAGCAAGCCTTTTTCATATGTCGCTTCATGCTACAATGACTACTGTACTCTACTTGGTCACGTTGGTGTGTGACTCCAGCATTGTCATCAACTTATCAGTAAAACCTGTTGCTGTAAGTTGCTTCCTGTGAATTCCGTTCCAGAGCCAATACCGTGGAAATGGTGCCTTGAGTTTGGTCTTAAGAATCCTCAAAGATTATTTTGAATGTTCCTTGTGGTTGGTTGAGTAAACACACACGAAAATTCCACAACATTCCTCCTGAAACCCTTGATAGTGCACGTGAAATTCAGGACGAGTCTTTAAGGTGTGCTTGGAGAGTGCGGGTAGAAGTTTCTGGAGCAGTTGTGTAACGTGCCTCTAGAAGAGACGTGGTGCGTCACCTAAATAAGAAAGATTGTGATTTGTTGCAAACCACGTGATCTTGATTACGTGCCGGCGACAGCCGCCATCTTTCAAAAGGTTACGTGCATTGACTTTAACTATTTCTCTGAAACTCTATTCTCATTTCCATGATAACATTCATAAACTTGATTAAATATTTATGTTAATTGACTGTTAATGTCTATGCTAGGATAAACGGAATGACTTTCTAGTGTTAATCGAACATTGTTGTGAACTGGTGTAAATATCAACGCACTTTGATTATATTAATATATTCTATATTTCATTGCTGATTTAGTGTTAAGTTTAGTGTTAAATTTATTGACCTTCTTACACCATATTGATAACCATGTTAGAGATGAATCTCGCCAACACTTACAAAAACTTAGCACACTGGTGTATCTGTATACTAACAGCAAGAAAGAAACTTTCAAAATCTTAGTACATTGACTTAACTTAGTACATTGACTTAATTTATTACAATTACTTAGTACAATAACTTAACATAGTACAATGACAATTTAATGCATTGACTTAATTTAGTACAATGACTTAACTTGCTATAATGACTTAGTACAATGACTTAATTTAGTACATTGACTTCATTAATACAATGACTTAACTTAGTACAATGACTTAACATTTCATTATCAGTAAGATAGACAGTTAGTGTCACACAAACGCAGAGAAAGTCAAAGTTACATAAATGTACTTAACATGACAATTAAGTAATGGAAACGTAGATGATTTATTAAAGTTACTTCCAGAAATTTTATTCAGATATAACTTTATGTAATATACATTCTACAGTTGAAATCAAATAAATACATAAAAGATACTACTTAAGAGAAGAAAGTTTTACATTATGTATAATACATGTGAAATTACTATAATAATCAGAATGGTTTTTCAAAAAGTAGTTAAAGTCAATTAAATAAACTAAATATCATTCTTGCTTTTAAAATAAAAATAAATATTCTCTCTGCCTCAAAAAACCAAGAGCAGGAAGATACAATACAGAAGTATAGGTGTTGTTTACAACAGCTGGTATTCTGTATTATGTCCCCTAACATACATGGCCCGGAGTAGGAGAGATGAAAACAGTCTTTATGCAATGAAGTATGGATGCAAGATGTTCATAAAAGCTTTGAAAATTACTAAGCACTAATTAAAGAAATTCAAACAGTCTTTATGCAATGAAGTATGGATGCAAGATGTTCATAGGCTTTGAAAATTACTAAGCACTGATTAAAGAAATTCAAACATATCAATTAAAACTCGTTTCACTCACACCGCAAGGCAGCTTCATATCACATTAAATGTTCATTCAACATTCTTCGATAGTTTGTATTGCCAACCGCTATATGTAACGATAACAAAGCTTCGAATTTTAAAGCAGTTTTACTAAATTATACATTAGTCATATCGCAAATATATCCTAGATAATATTTGAATAAACATTTGAAATGCAGTTTCAAAATGTTACTTAAATAACAGGCCTCTACAGAAAACTGAGAACATCAAGAAGATGAAAAGTTTCCACGCAATTCCTGTGGGGAAAAGAAGTGAACGTAAAGAAGAAGAAGAATATTACTTAAATGCTACGTAAATGTTATTTCAAGTCTTACACTAATGACGTATAAAATAGTAAATCCAGACAATTCTTCTATTTCATCGCACTTTTATTACTAACATTTTATATCGATCATATCTATGATAATTCTGGGATAATACTTGAATTATGTTTAAACCGCTGTTTCAAAGACTGACTTAAACTTAAACAACTCCTTTATTCAAGTAGTAAATATATTATTTCTGACGGTCACAAAATATTTCTTGACAAGTGAACAATTTTTAGAACGAAAAAAGCAATGAATTACACTTTAAAGTTGACACTTTTTATATAAAGATATACAGGGAACATTGCAAATGAACGACCAACGATAAAAAGTTATTCCAACGTGAAATTGTAAATGTACGTCCCACGATAAAATGTTATTCCAACGTGAAAAATCGAAGTAGAAAAGATTTCTCTATTCAAGATTTTCGTGCCACAGACATTTAATACAACGTCTACCACATCCAGAGTAGTCAATCCCATTCCAGCATGCCTTGACTTCCGGTTTACCTGCTGTATCGTGACTGACTATATTCCGATTGACCATAACCAGCTTGACTCCTGTTTCCAGTCTGGCTGCTGTATCCGGATTGGCCGTACCCTGGGCGGTTGTAACCAATATCTTCCATGGGAGTGAGCCTTTCCTGGCCGTACGCCGAGTAGACCGCTGACATGTCACGTGGGTGCTGAAGGCTAGATGGATTGACGTCATTTCCTGCTCGCTGATTGTACCTGGTGTTGGGGTTTTCGGAAGCGTATGCCTGGTTATGAAGCCCGTTCGATGTAAAGCTGCTTTCATGGGTGGTGGGCGTCGCGACAGATGTGACATGCTGTAGGTTGGGTTTATTGTTGCCGGCAATGACAGAAGCAGCAATGACAGCAAGTCCGCTGCCGACAGTCGCCAGGTAAAACGCCCATAAATACGATATTGGATCTTTTTCAATTGTCATTCCAAGAAAGAGCATCGTACCAGTAAAACCCATTACACCTGCAATGATAAGTGTTATAATATCTGATAATGAAGTGTTTTCATAAGGCATGCAAGCAAAAAATGTTATAAGATACCGTTGTATGACAGTATTTGATTTACCATGCAGTCTTAAAACTTATGTAATATGCAACAACTGATCAAATTAAACAAAGAATTTCGCTTCCATTTAAAACTATTTCTAATTTTCTTTTTCAAAATGATATTCCTAGTCCTATAAGTACAATGCACCACTTAACTTTCTTGCAAAAAATACAATAAACTTGGCGAGAATAATTCTATGTAGTATTAAAATATTTGTAAAGAAAAATAATGGATTACTCTTCACACTTTCATTAATTTTAATTCAAGGTTTTATCATCTTACAAGTGTGTCCTTGAACTATTCATAGCGCATAAAGATGCTCTAATCGGTCGTTCGTTTATGCAATAGTTTATTAGGTAACTATTTTTTTCGGTAAACCTCAATTTATAAATCTATATGTAATGTAAATATATGCTTTCTTATCAGCTCTCTGCTAATTAGTAATATCTGATTACGCATCTAACAACGACGACCGTGTTTTACTACGGAACAGCTAGCTATATGCTTTCTCTGCACTATCTGCAGGATAAACATGTCCAACATAGCTATATGCTTTCTGTGCACTCTCTGCAGGCTAAGCATGCCCAACATAGCTATATGCTTTCTGTGCACTATCTGCAGGCTAGGTATGCCTAACATAGCTATATGCTTTCTCTGCACTATCTGCAGGCTAGGTATGCCCAACATAGCTATATGCTTTCTCTGCACTATCTGCAGGCTAATCATGCCCAACATAGCTATATGCTTTCTCTGCACTATCTGCAGGCTAAGTATGCCCAACATTGCAGTACAAAGATGTGACCTCAGGCAGAAAGATATCAGCCACAATCTACGCTTTGCCAAGAAATAACGCCAGCTAAACTAGCAGGCAGTGGGTGCCTTTACATCCTACCATAAACATGTTCATATTCAAAGTGATTAGAATAGAGTGCCCCTTCAGTCCGTCCCCATTGGATAAATTGGTTATTGACAAGTGTGAGTCTATTAGAAAAAAACTACTCATCCATTTGGAACTGGTTTGGATTACATCAGCAATTTCTAACATATTCTTCACTTACGCTGTTTACTTCCAACTTTGAATCTTATACAAAATACCATCATAAGGAGTGCCCAAAGTAGGGTCATTTTGACAATGTAGCAATTTCTATAACAATTAAGTCTAGAAATAAAGATGGCAACTTTACTTCACCACACACCCCTCCCCCCTCCTTTTCAGATGTTAACCATCGTGTTAACACCAACTCTATTAAGAGTAAATTTTAAAAGTACCGGTTAACCTTTCACCTTAATACGAATCAAATAACTATTCAAAAGACACAAAAACATTTATGTCGGTTTTAAGACATGAATAATTAATTCATTACACACAAAATATGTTGGTTTTAAGACATGCACATAATTACTTCAACACGTTTTAGAAACAAAGATAATATAATTTTACATTCAATAATCACTGAGCATTAAAATATCAAATATCATATTAAATCCTCTCATTATAAGTTGGGATATGACCAATTATGTTTCCACACTGAAAGAGATATAAGGACAATTTATCACAAACGTTCACCATAATTGTCCTTGTTATAAGTTAGAGACATGAGATCTTATTTCTCCACAATTAAGTCTAGAAATAGGGAATGGCAAATTTACTCCGCTACAGATATTCGCCATGTGATGAGAGGCGAGTGGTGTCTTCTGTAAGATTCTTAATAACATAAATTAAGATTATCATCACTTGTAATTAGTTGTAGATGATTAAATAATAATAATCATTATAATCGATAACTAAGGTGGCGTTTGCATCACAGATAGATAGATAGATAGATAGATAGATAGATAGATAGATAGATAGATAGATAGATAGATAGATAGATAGATAGATAGATAGATAGATAGATAGATAGATAGATAGATAGATAGATAGATAGATAGATAGATAGATAGATAGATTGATTATATATCTCTGCAATCTTAAGACGTACCTCCCACACCGGCGACTACCTCCAGAAAGCGAGAATAGTTGACACTGCAGTAGTTGACGTGGAAACAGAAGTAGCCAGCTGCCAGGAGACCCGCTAAGCAAACCGACTCCAGTGCTTGCCATGCTGCATACCATGGAGCTATAGAATATATGTCAATAATAATAATAATAATAATAATAATAACGAAACATGGATAAAGCAATCAACATACAGATAGTTGAAAGAGTTAGGTTTGAAAGCAGAAACAGAAGACCTCAACTGCGTAAGATCGAGCATTGAACACAAAATAACAACAACAACAAAAATTATGAAGATCTTCAATTATTTCAACTGCTGACTGCAAATCCATGGATGAAACAGTAGAAAATATACTATCTGGATGTTAGGTTCTGGCTAGAACAGAATACTGCAAAAGTAACAATGAAAGGGCAAGGAGCAGAGATGCACCAACCAGATGCAGTCACTGAAACAGAAGTCAAATACTTAAGGACTTTGATAAGAACCGATCGATTGACTCCTGCTTGAAGACCAGACATTGTAGTTCAGCTACACTGGAGGTATCATAGATTGAACAGCAAATGAAATAAATGACCTGAACTGAAAAGCAAGAAAACTACTTACAATGCATAATGCCTTACACCCCAAAGCAGACGTAGACAGGCTCTATGTATCTCGAAAAACGGGAGGCCGAGATCTCAAGAAAATGAAACATGTTATTGAAGGATAGGTCATTGGCCTTGTGGACTACATCTGGAATAACAACAAAGAGATCCACTGATAGAAGCAGTAAAGATGCGTGGACTGTTCCAACCCCCAGAAACAGACAAAGAAACATGACAATGACGCAAGCACTGGCACATACCTGGAGCCACAAACCTCTCCATGGCCAGTATGTACGACAAGCCGATGAAATATCAACAAAACAATCAACGTACAAATAAAGGTTTGAAAGAGGCGGGATTTAAAGCAGAAACAGAAGCACTCATAATAGCTACACACGATCAAGCACTCAACATGAAATCACACAAAACGAAAATCATAGAAATCACAAATGATTCCAAATGTAGACTGTGCAAATTCATGGACGAAACAACAGAGCACATACTATCTGGATGTCAGGTTCTGGCTAGAACAGAATACACTAAACGACAACGAAGAGGCAAAACACATACATATAAATGTGTGTGCGAACCTTGGCATAAAAAACCCAGAAACAGAAGTGTTTGTTCTAACTCACCATAACTTGTAAATTTCATTGCTATTAGTTTTATTAAATTATTTTTATCTTCTCCGCATCTTGATTAACTCCTTGAACGACTGATAATTGGGATCGACTAAAACGAGCTCTGTATTGGGTGAATGATTGTTAAGTTAATTAAATAGGAGAAGATAATTTTATGATTCCCAAATGCAATGTTAACTAGTCTGCTCGTCATTGTGTTAAGTTGAATAATTTCACCTCGAGCATCAAGGATTAAAAACGTGATGATTATACTATAACAGGGTCGTATATAAACCCCACACATAACATGCATGCATACATTTCTGTAGGACAACTGAGTTGCTGAGGCTATCTCATGGCTAGATGTGCTTTGTCATTATTTATCATTGTAATTGGGATATTCCACAACTAGTTGAGCTTTGTCGTGTATTTATTATATTGTATGATACTCCATGGCTGCATGTACTTTACCATGTATTTATCATTCTTTGTGTGATATTCCATCTCTAGATGTGATTTATCATGAATTTTTATCATTAATTGTGTAATAAACCTGACAAGTGTGAAATCAGGTTCTATAAGCTTTGTGGTAGTTCATCTTAGCTATGAGTGAATTTGTAAGTAGTGTTGCATGTGCCAGGAGTATTTATGAGAACTTATAATACGTCACGACCTGTTAGGTGTCATGGGAACACACACACATGCTCACATAAACACGCACACACGCACACACGCACTTAAGATTTCATTTGGTTCGGCAATATCACGCTATAATATTCAATATTCTACACTAGTTTTTGCCCACGCCTTTACTGGCATAAATGTCAGCAGAACATAGACTGTTAACTATCAAATTTTGTTAATTTACAAAGGTTGATCTAAGAGTTTCTTTGCATACAATATTGTGAGTTCTGTTGTCTGGGGCATAAGCGAAGAGATTGCCCCTCACCCTAGGGCTCACGCTGTACAACTGTCCGTGTGAGTAGCAGTTAGAACTAATGTTTGCCCTTGCGACTGATTAAACGTCAATGAAAAGCAGACGCCCATGGGGAGTTGTAGTCATTCCACTGAAACTGAAACTGAATTAAGGTTTGATCTCTTTCAGGATGTCATTGTAAAATAGGATCTAACTACACAGTGTAATGCAATCAACCGAAATCCAGAATACAATATTTATTATAGCCTACAATCTAATACCCAGAATGAGAACGGTCATCTGAATGAAACACCAATTATCTGCTATGTATGGAGGTCGTAGTTATGTGTTAGCTAATGCCTGCAATAGCGCGTTTTATTTTAATGGAAAATGTTTGTGGTCAACTGGCGGAAGATCTGCACGCAGGCACTATATTTTCAAGGAAATATTTCGTAGTTTTAGGGCTACAGGCAAGCTACGTTTTTGGATAGCAAGTGTTATTTAGCCTGTCTTCATTCTAGGGCTACAGGCAAGCTCCCTTATTGCATAGTAAGTGTTATATAGCCTGCTTGATTCTAGGGCACTAAGGTATATAACAGAGAAAGTCTGATCAAAATCTGTCCAATACATTTTACTTAAGTCCGTGAAATTTTATTATATGTATAGAACACAAATAAACCTGTACTACTGCAATTTGGTTAGCATACACCAAATGTTGCTTTAAAGTCTTATACGCTTGTTCTTTAATATATAAGTGATTGTTTAATAAGTCCCCATACCATGTGTTCTTTCAGTTTTTTTTTCTAGTTCATTTTAGCTCTCTCTCTCCCTCTCTCTTTCCCTCACTGTCTCCACCCTTTCTCTTCTCTCTCTTGATTAATAGTGTAGATCCAGTTTCTTTTATCTATTCATGAATGTAGATAACTGAAATGTAATGGTGGGGCTGCAAAGATAATTTTACCTTCGCACCACGTCATCACGGTACAACTCTTAGTTACTGATATTTTCATTTCTTACTTCGAGTATCCATCACAGTTAAAAGTATCAAATTTTGCACATTTCTGAGTATACATTTTTTCAGAATGTTGTACAATGTATTTGAAATAACTAAAAAAACTCATAATATTAAATATTGAAATAAGTAGAAAATTCTTAATTGTAATTCACATTGATTGATTAAATTATGTGAGTCACTACTTATTTTACTAAAGGTATACGCTTGTCTTTCCTTATTGATGTGATTCACTACTTATTTTACTAAAGGTATACACTTGTCTTTCTTTACTGGAATATTTTTGTTTGATGTTTGATTCATATTTCTAGCTATTGGAGACAGCTATATGATTTTAAATCTCTATTAAATGTATATACAGTATGTCTATGCGGAGTTGCAATACTTTCTAGATGAACTGACCAAATGAATTATTTTCAAATTATTAATAATAATCATTATCATCACCCATACACACAATCTCTCATTCGTACGCATACATGAACACAAAAATTTCATAAACACCTTATATTAATACACACCCGCGCGCGTGCACACACACACACACGTGTGGGTGTGTGTCTCCAGACATTATTAATCATTGTTTTAAATGTCAATATGATCCAGAAACAAAAATGGCTCGAATTTTTATTTGTTCCCCAGATTGAACACTTGTCTCTCAAAATGGAAGATTATGTTTAGTTGAATGTTTCAATTAAGGAAGAAATTATTTTAATTTATTAACTTTCCTGTCAAATCTGTACCTATAATTGTTAACTTTATGCATGACCCACGCAGAGTTTGTTGTGTTCACGTGCTAACAAACCAGATACTGATTTAATCTGAAAGCACTGAAAACGTTGAAATACTCACGCGCTATCCGATTTAATCTGCAGTGGCATTCTTCATTTACTGTCCGGCAATTCATCCACAAGCCTTTCGTTAAATTGCCTGAAAAGTTGTCTTCTACCAATATCCAAAATGGCGAGACAAATCCAACAAAAAATGTAACTGTCGCAAGAAACAACAGAACCACCCCCGCCTTATAAGCGGGTGGTCTCTTCGAAAATATGGACATTTTTTTCGCTCCTTCTCTATTTTTCTTTTTCAAAAAACAGATAATTTCCTTCCCTTTGGCAAGGCGATAACACTATTGGTTGTAGTCGTGGGGTCGCTAATGATGTCTGACAGGATTATTCGGAATCTGGAAACGTCATACAACTGTTACCCTGACAACTGAATTAAATAAAACAGGGTGACGTCATCTATTCTGTAAATGAAGTTCACGACACTGGAATGAAGGCCAAATTGTTCTCTTCCTTCTGGAATTAATGGCGATTTTGGTGAGTTTTGAAGTTATTTCGTGCGAGCAGTTGGAAGAGACCCACAAACGTTAGGCGGACAAGGAAAACTGATAGTGATGTGAGTTTTAGTCTCCGTAATCAGTTCTGCACAGAGCCAGTAGTTGTTGGTGCACATGCACTACAAAGATAACACATCCTAGCCTAATTATTTACTTTTCAGCCATCTTATTTCGTTCAAGAGATGTGCATGCACAGACCTGACAGAAAAGCTTGAAAATAACTCTGTTCGTTTTAGATATGGCGTCTAGTTGATTGTGACTTGTAGCCATAGTGACGGTCGCTCCTAGGTGAGCTGCTATTGTGCGCTATATACAAATAATCATGGTATTCTGCTTTCTTGGATCACACAATCACATGCACACACATATACGCACATACACGCAAACACACACATACACAAAATACACTCACACACACACACACACACATACACATTCGCGCGCACACATACCACACACAGTGACCATTCGCTCTCTTATACTGATTATGGAGACTGAAACTCACATCACTATGAGTATTTCAGTTGCCTTGGTCACAGGATGCGATGATCGAATGAATGTGCAGACTAAGCCCAGCATCGGAGCACACGTCAACGGCCTTTGATGCAAGTTCTTTTTCACTGCAACGTGATCAAAAGAAACATGAAACATGCAAGGAATATTAATATCACTTTAAAGCATTCAGTTGTTCATAATTGAAGAAATTAGAAGATTTTTAAAATATTACCAGATTACTTTTTCTGCATTTTCTTTTATTTTATCAATAAGTTTTAACGGCTGCTAGAGAATTTGAATAACAAATTGTTCTCTTGTGGAAACTATATAAAGTCAGACGCATGGACGTTGTTAACCTTCACTGTAAGCCCCATAGTCTGTCGAAACAAAACATTCGTATCAAAGCTATCACTCTGCTGAACTCAACAGAAATAAAACCAGAAAGTACTAGTTAAAAGACAATGTGATTTACGTTACTTTTGTAAGTGCTCGTCATCTGTCTCAAAGAAAATAATTCTCTATAAATCAAAATCTATATATCAAAATCTATAAGAATGGTTTATGGCTGGTTGCCCATTAGAAGAAAATTAAAGTCGTTACATCCCACTAATATCTAATTCGAACAAGTGGAAATCAATGAAAGGTCAAGCTGCATGCGATAAAATCATTAAGTTTGATTAAGAATGAAATCCTAAATATCTCATGCTGAAGAATATTCATGCTGAAGAGTACCATGTTTTCGATATGCCTGTCAATTTTAAAATAACAAATTCTTGAAATATTTATGTAGCAAGACATACCAGTATTTAAGTGCGACAGGCCTATCGTTATTAAAGCACGATAGACAGGCCAAGACATATAAGTATTTAAGTGCGACAGGCCTATCGTTATTAAAGCACGATAGACAGGCCAAGACTAAATAATGCATAATAATGACAGAAATCCTTTAGCTGGTTCCTCCGTTGTGAATTGTGGCAGATTCTGTCAAGAAGAGAGAAAGAGGATTATGTATTCTTTTTTTTTTTTCATTTATTTCTTGTTCATCATGTAATCTATGTTGTTTACTAGCGGCACTAAAAACACTGTGACAAATATTTTTACCCTTTCCTATATTTCTCACTTTATTATTATTATTGTTATTATTATTATTCAGCCTCTTTCCACGACTTCTGTTTGACTGTCGGCTGTGATCCAAGGTCTCGTAATCTTACCAAGATTCTGGGAGATCCAAGGTTTTACGGAGGATGTGGGCACTTCCGAGGAGCGGCTTTGAGTAGTGGAGCGAGTCTGTGGTTTCCAGGGAGTTTATTCGGGTAGCGTTACAATTCAGATGTTATGTTCCCCAAGGCTCCTATCACTATAGGTATCACTTCTGCTTTTACATTCCACAGTCTCTGGATTTCTAATCTGAGGTCTTGGTATTTTTCTATTTTTTCTCTTTCTTTTGTTTTTATGTTTCTATCACTTGGAACAGCGACATCAATGATTGTTACTATTCTGTTGGACTTATTGAGAACTACAATGTCTGGTCTTCGTGCAGGGAAATTTTCTATGTAATTTCAGATTCAGAATAGAGAGAACCATGTGATTTACTATTACTGTATTTGTGCAACTAACTGTATGTAGCCACTATTTGGAAACTTTGTAGCACGCCTTAAAGTGACAGACCCTGCTCTCGGTAAAATGTTGTCATAATGATTCAGAGATTTTCATTGTATAATTTTAATCTCTGAATTACTACCTTGTTTAATTATACTTGATGGTGTTGTTCTTTCAGGGAGGAAAACTGACAGCGCTCTCTTCTTCTTGTTGTTATTCCTTCTTCGTCCCTGTTCTACACGTGCTTTGGGCTGCAAATTATAACTGACATTCGACCTTGATGATGTCACTCATCTCTACACCGTCATGGGTGAAATGGCAGGAGGGATGAAATACTACAAATTGAGGCCAAGACGACCTTGGAAAGTTATTTATCTAATATGTGTCTTCTTTCGTGATGTTATGAACATTGTGTATGGTATGGTGTCAATAGAGTCAACCTGAAGGCTGTACAGTAAAAATCTCATCTGAACTCGTATGATTTTATTTGTCACTGCAAAATAAAAACAAAAGAATGCAAAATGTTTCTTCAATTTGTTGTTATACTTGCATTCATCTTCCATACATTCTGTGACCCTATGCCACTTAGTTAATGGTTATGGTTATTAAAATTAATTAAGCATCCATAGTTAATTACAAGACGGTGATGATAATCTTAATTTATCTTAATAATTCTCCAGATGACCCCACTCATCTCTCTCACTTGGCGGGTTTTGCAGGCACTGTAAACATTTTCTCTCTTCCACCACAAATTAAAGACATTTACCATCACACAATATTTCCAATGGTGCAAAACTTCTTACTAAATGAGAAGACAAATCTATCTTTAATCTATATTTAGTGAGCCCCTATCCACCTACCTTGTTCTCCAATACCAGGTTATCAATTTGTGTAAGAAGGTCAATACATTTCTTAAATAATCAAATATACATACAACAAATACAATGAAAAAGATTTCCACGAAACCACATCTGAATAATTTATCCTAAAACAAATTCACAATTTAGTATCAATACAAATCACAGGATAGTTCAAAGAACAGAAATTGATTATTTGAGATAAGCGAAAATAATTTGTACATAACCTGGTTTAGGCGGTCTCAATAGTCTTTCATGCACTTTTTGTAACAAAGCCTCAAGTTTACTGTCAATTCCATGTGATTCCCTCCTCAAGTTGTAGAACACTATTTCACTACTATTCTCTTGAGACCAACCTGGGCGCTTCTTCGTTGTATTAAATCTCTCAAGCAGAACAACAATCATAGCAATTTCCTTGTAATAGACATTGCATGATGTAGTCAGCATACCTTGCTACAATACATCAATGGAGTGTAGTGTATTCCTTCCACTTATACACTCCGGTAGATACTTCTCTCGTCTTCCACGGTCGTAGTGCTTTATAATCAGTAAACCAGGAGATTAGGTAAAACAAGGAAAAGCTGCTTATTTCCCTGTAAAATATAATCAGGGAGCAAATGCTAAGTTTCCAGTTTATTCCTTTTAACTCCATTCTCTCTTACATTCAAGCCTCAACTTACGGTTTCCTGCAACAGTATTTATTAGTCAGATACACGCATACAGCATGATAAATACAGCGTAATAGTTTTATTATTAGAATGATTGAGAATAATCATTCAGAATTAATTGAGAACAATCATGCAGAATGGATTGAGAATAATCATTCAGAATGGATTGGGAATAGTAATTCAGAATGGATTGGGAATAGTAATTCAGAATGGATTGGGAATAGTAATTCAGAATGGATTGGGAATAGTCATTCTGAATAGACTGTGAGCAATATGTGTGAACGCGTTAGACTAAATTGAATCTTTCTAATAATAATTGTCTTTTAATGTTATGCGTCAAATAAATGCAGCAACCACTTTCACAACAATTATTTTTTTTTATTCTGCTTTATCCCGTGCCTTTGAGGTGAACTTGAGTGATTCAGACAGAAAAGGGTGATGTTATAAATTGTAAATGTCACGTAAGAGAAGGCAAATGCATGTCTGTCTGTCTGTCTGACTGATGGTGTTGGAAAGATGTTGACTATGTGTAGCGCGGAAAATGAAAAACAATGCATTAAAAACATTATTAAAAGTAGTTTTAAAGTTCCTCAAATGTAACTTATCGCTGGACAGGAAATACCTGTCACCCGCTCGGAGCGAACGTGGCTTATCGTAAAAGAGGGCCTTTGAAATGCCTATCAGTCGGTCGAAACAATGAAAGGCGACGTGGCTTATCGTAGAGAGAGCGTCTTTGAAACCACGGCCAGTCGTTCCCACAATCGAAGGGAACGTGATGTATCGGAGAAGGGGTCTTTGAGCACCGCCGGCCAACGCGCCCATCTCGGACAGGGCTGAGAGGGGGGCATAAATCAGCTGAACCCCGACTCCGGATCTTAACTGTATATATAGGCCATGCGGGCAGACAACTGTTACTTGTACTATCTGAAGTCCTGCGCTCCCTCCGCAGAATAGAAAAAAGCTACAGGACCGTCTGATATGGTAATTACGATTTTTGTAAATAATGAATTTTTGAAACTTACTTTATTACAAATTGTATTATCTTTTACCTTGAAATTATTATTTAAGTACGTTGAAGAAACCATTGTAATTTTATTCTTGGTGGAAGGAGAGAAATTAAATAACTTATGTGAAAGGAATTAAGGAATGAGAACCAAGGATGAAGTTATAGGTTAGATTATATTGTAACTAGAGGCTGATGCACGGAAATCATTTATATGTTTCACAGCTTCGAGGGACATAGTAACGGAAGGATCTAACGGAACAGAAGGAAGTATAACGAGATAGACAGAAGAGTCCTGTTCAACGAGCACATATCTTACAACACCCGTTCAATTCTGACTTGGGGATCGTGGCCTGACGTCATTGGGGATCCCCCGTCTACAGTCCGTTGGTAGCGCTACGCCAGGACTACGAAGATAGAACGTCGGAGATGAATTATATGGACCGTAAGCTTGGCATTACGACAACGAGGTTGTGTCCCAGGGAGCGCGCTGTGCCGTGTTAACAGGTGCTACGGGAACGTCCACATAATTAGGCGTATCTATCCGGTAGGAAGCGACCGTGGGGCGTACCGACAGGGGAAGTGACTGGACATCGAATTAAAGTTGTTCTAAGTGCATGTGAGTGAGGACTGCAGGCTGGAATTCGGATCCGGGCATTTATATAAAAGGAGTACACCGGACTGGAAGAGTTATGCTATACCAGTGTTAGTGAATATAATAACTGTGTTAGTTAGTACATATAACCGTGAACCATATGACTGAATTCAGTTGAACATTTCATCAGGGTGGAAGCGAACTGTCGATCTAGACAACCAGGACTGACACAGCAACCACCACGCAAGCTAAAGGAACCAGACTTGTACATCATACACCAGGTGACTTTGTGTCCATATTCATGTCAAGTAACCGGTAATTGTTCCATGATTAATGTCAATTCCTATTCTGAATTTCTGATTCTCCTACATAGGGTTTTGTTGACTAGAATTATTAATGTCTTTATCTAGTAATTGTTCGAGAGTGATTATGATTTATCTATTAGCTGTATATATATAAGTGTAGATATTACTTGGGGTGATTATGGTTTTCATAAATTTGTATTTTTTTCTTTAATAAATTTATTAGCTGTTCACTTGTCTACTCTTGATTCTTGAAGGGAGGTAAATGTGCAGGGGACGGGTGGGGGCAGCCAACGACGTAAGTACGACAGAAAGCCGGTCGACGCACATTTTTTGAGACAAGTCCCATCCCCGACATAGGGAGCATTTGTGGAAGGGCTAGACAAAGGATAGACTGACAAGGTAGTTCAGTTGAGGGCCATTGACTAGACGAGTAACACCTGAGAGGAGGGGGGAACCCAGATACCATAGACTTTCAGGGTTTGACTTAGTCGCTCCAAGACCGCAAGGACAAGACCCTTTGGGCGAGTGTGGGGCGTTTGTGAAAGAGAATTATTGATGTAGATTAATTATAAGTATCACGTCACATCATTAGTTAAGAAAACAAGGTAACCACACGAACCCTCACCACACTATGTGATAAAATGAGCTGTTATCTCAGTGAGAGATATCAACTCACCATCTACACAAGTGTCGCGCTATCTGAAGTAGGGAGTTTAGGTTATGAATTCCAACATGTCCACTACCAACAATTTCGTTGATAATGTAGATAAAATTTGATAGGTATGTGGATAGGATATAATATATCATTAATCACAGAGTTCATAATGCATTGGCAAAATGATAAAAGTTTTTGCTTTTATAAAAGTACTTTATATAGACCAGAACAAACAAACAAACACACACACACACACACACACACACACACACACACACACACACACGTGTGTGTAGTGTAAGAAGTGGGTGAGTGCCTTTGTGTCATCCTTCAATTTTTAAGTACGAGGCCTAAAGGTGCTAGTTCTCATCCTAGTGTCTTTTTGTATAAATAGTAATGAGTACAAAGTATTGAACAGTTTTCAAGGAGTGTACGAGATAAAGATTTTATGTCGAGTTCAGATTGTGAGGAATAACACAAGATGAAGGGTGTGAGACTGATAAAACATGCAGAGAGAAAAATAAATGAATGAATTGTTCATTGAACACACTAAGCATTTTCTCGACCTAATATGAACTCTGTTCAATTATTCGGCTGTCTACTTATAATTCCTCCTCTTCAGGCTTCCATACGTGGAACAGCTTGACTTCATTAGGTTCCAAGCATGGAACAGCTTGACTTCATTAGGTTCCAAGCATGGAACAGCTTGACTTCATTAGGTTCCAAGCATGGAACAGCTTGACTTCATTAGGTTCCAAGCATGGAACAGCTTGACTTCATTAGGTTCCAAGCATGGAACAGCTTGACTTCATTAGGTTCCAAGCATGGAACAGCTTGACTTCATTAGGTTCCAAGCATTGAATATCTTGACTTCTTTAGGCTCCAAATGTGGAACATCACTTCGTAAAGCTCCATTCGCGGAACATCTTCACTTCATAAGGTTCCATGTTTTGTTTGTAAAATGTTATTGAATTAGCTATTAGCGAAATAAAATAAATAAATAGATAGAAATTACAGGCTAATAAAACATATAACTAATGGTTAAGATTTTCATCTGACCTCTTTTCCATTTAAAAGAAAGGTTATTCTCCTTCAAACAGACGTGAGTGATTTAGTGTTTTGACTGCATAGTTAGTGTTTTGATGATCATACCACAGAACAACTCAAATAATGACGTCACGACATGAAGCGAGCATCTGTTGAGAGATGCTGCTAGTGCTATGATGTGCTGCAGCCACGTTTACATATAAGACGCACTCCAGATGAAATGTCTGTACATTAGCTCGAAGCACGACAGAATAATATGAAAAGTTCCACACAAAAATTGATAATATTACCATTTAATTTTTAAAATTATATTTTAGTTTAATTTGTTTTTTGTTGCACTTAATTATTACAATTTTTAACTAGAAAAACTATATAAAATAAATATTTTCAGGATTTGACCTGTTTTCAAAATATTCTAATGAAAAGAATGTGGAACATTCTAAATGTGGAACAGCTAAAGGTATTTAGAATCCAAAAACAGGACGATGACTCGATACAACAGTCCCGATTACTATTGCTTACAGCGATATCTAACAACTCAACAAGAATTAAAATGTCGATGGCAGATAATTATATTTTCGGTTTCTCGTACTCACTCACTTACTGAAAAAATAAGCACACCTGTTCGAATGCAAATCTCGCATGGACAATCTCTAATTATTAGAATAACCACTTGTAATAGGACAATCTCTAATTATTAAAATAACCAATTGTAAGAGGAAAAAATTAAGCGAAGCTATCTCAGTTTCAAGTTCTGAAAATTCTTTTCAGTTTTGCTGCTTTTCAGTTCATTGAATATTATTTTTGTGGACTGTTGAGAGAACTGTACCGAGGCTCACGTTGTGTGTGCGTGCGTACGTGCGTGCGTGTTTGTACATCCGTATGTGTGTGCGCGCACGTATTTTAATGTTATTGTTTTGCTATTAAAACAATGAAGGACTGATAAACAGCTCGTATTCTGACCCACTTTAAGTGAATCTGATTGTGCATAACACATTTCTGCTGTCAGTATAATGATATGTGTTCTGCTGTCAGTATAATGATATGTGTTAAACAAATGCCAACGATGTCCTAAATAGTCGAACGATAACTGTTGGCACTTCAGGTTCGTGTTTATATGCAGTCAATATTTTGGTGAGTAGTGGGAGTGGAGAAATGTATCAATGCATTCGATTGTTGCGGAGCGCAACGAGAATTCGGGGGTGTGGTAGAGACTCATGTACAGAAACCAGCCACACAGGACACCTCAACAACCATTAGTCAAGAAAACGAGGGGTAAAAAGAAAGACAGGAAGAATAATCTCCCTTAGCCTTTGCAGCATATCAGCAACAAAACACTAACGAGGGACTGCACTTCAAGAAAAGGCTCTGTGGTATCGTCTAGAACTCACTTTAGTCTATTTTTCTGACTGCACTTCAAGAAAAGGCTCTGTGGTATCGTCTAGAACTCACTTTAGTCTATTTTTCTGACTGCACTTCAAGAAAAGGCTCTGTGGTATCGTCTAGAACTCACTTTAGTCCATATTGACTGCTGTCTTTTCTCATAAGAAATGCCACAAAGAAAAATTTGATACAGAACTGGCATCTTAGCTACATGACATACATCACCACATACTGTCTGTATACAAAATAACAATGTGTGATTAAAACAAAGTAACACATGTAAAGGCTGTCAATTCTGTAATGTGTCCCTCAGCTTTGAAAGCCTTTGTGGACTTTGTGTGCGCTTGTAAAACAAAAACTTATGACGAGATTTATGACAATGAGCCCGATAGCGCACTTTATGATCGGCCAATCTTATCTGGTGCAAAATGATATCTCGAGCGGTCGTAACCAGTCTGACTATACCTAACTTGATGGTATTCTGGAGGAGTGAACCCTGACGGTCAGTTATGGGTTGTTTCCAGGTTGTGTATACCCCATCTAGCCAATAATATATTGGTAGTTTTGGTGGAAGTAATATCTTCTGTATTCGTGCGCATCTCCATCGTGATTTGTAATTCTACTGAGTCATTACTGAAGCCCTTTGAACACAGTCTAGATTCTGTTATGGTTCTAATCTGTCATAGTCAGTACAAAGTGTTCATCTCCAGCGTGATTTGTAATTCTACTGAGTCATTACTGAAGCCCTTTGAACACCAGTCTAGATTCTGTTATGGTTCTAATCTGTCATAGTCAGTACAAAGTGTTCATCTTCAGCGTGATTTATAATTAAGCTTACTTCAGAATTGTGCTCATGTGAACACTGATCTTGATTCTCTTTACAGCATCTAATTTTCACCACAAACTGTTCACTTGCAGACCACACGAACGCCGTTGACAAATTGCATGATCGGGCCCATTGTAATAAAACTATGCAGCGGTTTGTTGTTGTTCGTGTTTACATGTGTTGTTTTGTTCAGGATCAAATACTGAACTGTTAGCGTTTACATGTGTTGTTCTGTGAAAAATCATACGGCATTATTTTGTAAACAGATAGTATTGTTGGTTTGTTATACTTATGCAATTTTATTTTGTATACAGACAATATGTATGTCATGTAGCCAAAGTGCCAATTTTGCATCTAATTCTTTCTCAGATCATTTTCTGAGGAAAATTGCTGAGGTTAAGAAAAATGGGCAAAAATGAGTTCTTGGCGATAGTACAGAGCTTCTACTTGACGACCATACTTTCATAAGTGTTTAGTATTTGTTTGTCCTTTATGTTCATTCCTTTGTTAGTGTTTCATACTTCTCCTTCAAGTGTATTCTCTCATGAGTGTTTCGTTTTCTTCACTAATAGATGCTAGCATCTTTACACGATTTTCTGCCCAACCCGAATTCTCGCTTCACCCCGCAACAGTCGAATGCACTAATGCATTCTCCCACCCCATCGCTACAAACGAATGTTCACTGCACATCAACACGAACCTGATGTGGAGAAATGCTAGTAATGCCCGGGGTTATCTTTTGTCCAGTTATGACATGGTATATACACTATGAGGGACAATTTATTTTGTTTTGTACAAGCGAATCAGAGCAAGAGCATTTTTTAAAAATCAGTCCTTGTATTTTTAACTGGAAAAACACAAAAATACTTGTATAACAACCACACACACACACAACCTCAGTACTGTTCACTCGAAGTCCACAAATGAACAATGAGCTGAAAAGCAGCAGCACTTGTGTACGTCTTCCTTATTGGACAAAACTCCAGAACTTGAAGCTGACTGCTTTTCTCTATTTCTTTAGGGCAAACAATTATTCCAATAATTGAATAGTGATTGTCGATACGAGATTTATATTCAAATAGATATGTTTGCTTTGCTTTTTCCAGTAAATAAATGATTGGATATCCGAAATCGAAAATAAAATTGTCTGTCGGTGACAATAAATCGAGGTCAGCCACTGGATTAACGCTACTTCACGATACGGAACGCAAGTGACCAAATATGGGCGTCTCGTATCCGATAACGACCCTTCGTTCACCTTCGACCTGTCTCGCATGTTTCTAACACGTAAACAAGTCTGTTGCATCAGCTAAGCCTAATTGCTTAATGGAAGTCTTCTTGTAAATTATATAGACAGTAGAAACAGTTAATAAAATGAAAATTAATGTTTCATAACTTGGCATAACTTGCCCAACAGTTCCTGACATCTACATCTAATCCTAGTCCTACATTAGTCATATGTCTACTCATAGTTCTACATTAGAACGTATCTATTCTAGTCCTACATTACCAACATGTCTAATCGTATTCCTATTTTAGTACGTATCTAATCCTAGTTCTACATTAGCGACATTTTTACTCCTAATCCTACATTAGCGACCTGTTCACTCCTAGTCCTATATTAGCGACCTGTTCACCTCTAGTGCTATATTAGCGACATTTTTACTCATAATCCTACATTAGCGACAGTAGTACAATTTCGTCTGCTTCATACATGTATAAATTTGAATCAGCTCATATTATTATTTTATAAATTTATACAATTTGTTATATTATTATTTTATAACTTTTAATTTATAAAGTTATATTTGAAGTCTTTGATGTTAAAGATGATTTATTCTCAACTAACTTTAGTCTTAAATATATCGCAATTATATTACAGTAGTGACGCAGATTCATGAGGGTGGGTGACATTGGTCGTTTACACTATGGTCAGCAAACAAAGGGTATGTAACAGAAGTCAGCCAATGGTCAGCAAAACAAAGGGTAGGTAACAGAAGTTCAATCAATGGTCAGCAAAACAAGGGGTAGGTAACAGAACTCAATCAATGGTCAGCAAAACAAGGGTAGGTAAAAAGCGGTTCAATCAATGGTCAGCAAAACAAGCGGTAGGCATCAAGCACTTTAAACTATGGTGAGCAAATCAAACGGTGTTAAACATCAGCGGTTTAAACTATAGTCAGGAAAATGGTGGGTAAAAATAACGATTTAAACTACGGTCAGCAAAACAAAAGGCAAGTAGTATTAGCGTTTTAAACTATGTTTAGCATAACAAACGTTGGATACCCATTAGCGTTTCATACTATTGACAGCAAAACAAACGGTGGTTAACAATAACGATTTAAACTATATCAGGAAAATAAACAGTGGCTGACTAAGATCAGAGGGCAGGAGTGGGACAAGCAAACAAACCGACTCATGGACAATGTATGGCTCATTTAGATAAAGCAACAAAAGTCTCTAAAAGTTTACCAGTATGACATGCTGATAGACATTGTACAAAGTGTCCGAAATTAGAACAAAAATCTGACTACAAGAGAAAAGATAATGATTCCTTCTGCGTCAAATAGATCCAACAATTAAAGCGCCCTAGTTTAATGCTGAATATTATTACGTCACACTGGCTTAGGGAGATACTACGCTACGGAGAAAAATGAAGTTAATATATATTACGTAAGGAACCTAATGAAGTCAAGATGTTCCACGCACGGAGCCTAATGAAATCAAGATATTAAATGCACGGAGCCTAATAGAGTCAAGATATTAAATGCACGGAGCCTAATGAAATCAAGATATTAAATGCACGGAGCCTAATAGAGTCAAGATATTAAATGCACGGAGCCTAATGAAATCAAGATATTAAATGCACGGAGCCTAATAGAGTCAAGATATTAAATGCACGGAGCCTAATGAAATCAAGATATTAAATGCACGGAGCCTAATAGAGTCAAGATATTAAATGCACGGAGCCTAATGAAATCAAGATATTAAATGCACGGAGCCTAATGAAATCAAGATATTAAATGCACGGAGCCTAATAGAGTCAAGATATTAAATGCACGGAGCCTAATAGAGTCAAGATATTAAATGCACGGAGCCTAATGAAATCAAGATATTAAATGCACGGAGCCTAATGAAATCAAGATATTAAATGCACGGAGCCTAATAGAGTCAAGATATTAAATGCACGGAGCCTAATGAAATCAAGATATTAAATGCACGGAGCCTAATGAAATCAAGATATTAAATGCACGGAGCCTAATGAAATCAAGATATTAAATGCACGGAGCCTAATGAAATCAAGATATACAACGCATGGAATCAAGTCAAGCCGTTCCATGTATGAAGCCAGAAGACAGAAAATGAATAGCTGAAATAGCCGAATAATTTGACAGAGTTCGACCTGAAGATAGGTCACGGAATGCATAATGTGTTCAGTTTCAGTGCATAAGTTATTTATTTATTTCTCTGTCTGTTTGCTCCTTCAGTCTCTCATTCTTTGTCTTTGTTATTTTCCACAAACCAAACTGGAAATAAAATCTTCATCTCACTCGCTCCTTGTAAACTGTTCATATTTTATTTTATGATATATATATATATATATATATAAAGAAAAAGATATCCCAACCACTTTTATAAGCTCCACTCAAGTTTCAACTTAGATGATAAATCATCTTATCTATATTTATATTTTATCTACATTGTAAGCACAGTTGTCGGTAGTTGTAAAAAGTTGGAAATCATAATCTACAACTTCCTCCTTCAAATAAGGTGACATATTTATAATTTGTGACTTGATATCTCTCAGTGAGATAACAGTACATTTCATTACATAGTCAACATCTTTCCAACACCTTCATAAAGGCATGCAGGTAGGATTTGCCTCCCCCTTCCTGCCCCGCCCTCTTATGTGATATTTTAACATTTATAACTTTAATCTGTATCTCTCTGAACCATTTTACTCTAGTGCACGTTCATATGTGAAGTAAAGCAGAATAAATTGAAAATAATGTGAAAATGTTTTAAATTGTTATTGCACGCACAACTTTTCAATACATTCCTATTTATTATTGAATTTCGTTCCTTACACTTGCTGTCTATCCATTACATGGATATATGGACAATGGAAAAAAGAACGCACGTAGCATAACATATAGCAGAAGCATTTTGCATTCTTTTGCTGTTATTTTGCGGCGACCAATTAAATCACCCGAGTTAAAGTGATAGTGTTACTGTGCGGCCTTCACATTGACTTGGACTCATTGCGAGGGATTTGAGTCTTGGGCAAGGGCAGACAATTATATCGCCTTAAGTAGTGAGAGTGAGGGTGTTAGGATGTGAAGATGTGTGGATTTTCTTTTCACAGGTGCATGTTCGATGTGCATGAAGCAACACACGGGACATGCTTTATCCTCCAATCCGATGGATTAAACATTACAACTATCAATCCCAAAATAGGGAATGGATAAATTGCACTCAGCGACCTGGTTTGGGATCAAACCCCAAGGTCTTCAGATAGATGCTAGAACCCAGCCTTCTTACCCTTTCACTTTCCACGAAAAATTCTGGAATTTTTGCCAAGTCTCTGTGCGACAAGCTGCTTGATGAGAGTTTATAGTGTCGCTAGTGAACAACATTGAGTACGTCCCGCAAAAGAAATAAATATTAATAAAAGAACACGTAATTCTCTCACCCTATTCTTGGTAGAATCTGTCACATTTCAGAACGTTGTTACATCTGCTGAGTTTAGCAGAGCGAATGCTTTTGGTAAAAGTAGCTTGTTTCATCAGACACTATGTTCTTAACAGAGTTACGGTTAACGTGAGACTATACTGTTTCCACACTAAAAACAATTTGCTTTTTAAATTCTATAAGTGCTTCTCTTAATTAAATGGTATAGAACAAACTGATAAGATAAAGAAACTACAGAAAACGTGATATTGGAATATTTTCAAGCTTCGCTTAATTTCTTGAATTATGTACAACTGAATATTAAAAAACATATTAATATCCATTGCTACATTCTTTCCTCTCTTTGTAGCGAAATGACTTTGCGTCACTCCTTTGACATGTCCGGTAATGCTTAATCAACACATTATTCAACCATCGCACCTTGTGACCAACTCATCTGAACACACCTTAGCTTAATCCACCATTTTCCAGTCAACCTATTTAGTTAAATGATTTGCATCCTGCGTTCAGATGTTGTGAATGTCCAGAGATGAAAGAACCGCACAACTTGAACATAATTCTGACCCTGTTTTAGAAATGACGTCTGGTTTATTTTGTAGCCTTAGTGAAGGCCGCAACCTTGGTGAGTTGTAGCTGTGAAATGTATACAAAAGCGAAAAAGTTACTATATTAATATAATAAATTCTTTAAGCATGGTATTATGCTTTCTTGGACTGAGCACACACGCGTAAGCAAGTGCGTACGTTTGAATATTCTTTTTTTTTTTGCAAGCCACCACAGTATTTTATTTCGAAGTTCGTCAGCCACTTAACACGAAAATTTATTTTGCAGTAAGGTACTGATAAAAACAGAATTAAGATCGGGTAGAACATTCTAAGTTTATAAGTGAATCGTTATCATTGCAGTGCTTGTGCACTAGACCATTTGCTCTCCGCCACACTTTTTATGGAGACTGAGTCCACACCACGAACAAGTATTTCTTTGTGCACTAGACCATTTGCTCTCCGCCACACTTTTTATGGAGACTGAGTCCACACCAGGAACAGTATTTCCTTGTGCACTAGACCATTTGCTCTCCGCCACACTTTTTATGGAGACTGAGTCCACACCACGAACAAGTATTTCCTTGTGCACTAGACTATTTGCTCTCCGCCACACTTATTATGGAGACTGAGTCCACACCAGGAACAGTACTTCCCAGTCTGGCAAACGGAAGTGGTTCTCACGCAACTTCTCCGTATGAAATAACTTCAAAATTCGACAGACCATCATAATTTAAGAGAGCACTTTGGCCTTCATTCCAGTGTCGTGAACTTTATTTATAGACTGCATGATGTCACCGTGTTTTGTTTAATTCAGTATCAATAGATAGCAGTTGTATGACGTCTCTAGATTCGGACAATCCAGTGAGACATCATTGACGGCCCTAAGATTGCAACTAAGAGAGTTATCGCCCTGCAGTAAGGAGAAATATATTAGTTTCAAGAAAGGAAGGAGCGAAAAAGAAAAATGTCTATATTTTCGAGCAGACCACCCGGTTATAAGGCGGGAGCAATTCTGTTGTTAATTTCAACAGTTACATTTTTTGTTGGATTTGTCTCGCCATTTTGGACGGAGGAAACAGGCAATCGTAACGTAACCCAAGGCTTGTGGATGCATTGTAATGTATCCTGCACGTTTCTCTCAGTACAGGGTGAGTATTTCAGCTTCTTAAGTGTTTTCAGACTTGATCCGTGTCCTTTTTGTGAGTTGTTTAAACACAACAAACTTTGTGTAGGACGTGCATAAAGTTAGCAATCATTAAAATATTTATACTGACAGGAAAATTAATAAATTAACAGAATTTCGACTTGACATCTCAAAGCTGATCTCAATTTGGGGAACAAATAAAAGTTAAAGCAATTTTGCCCCTGGATCATACTTTTAAAACCAGGAGTGACAATGTATGTGTGTATATGTGTATGCTTTGTGTTTTTATGTGTGTGTTGTAGACTTGTGTGTGTGTGTGTGTGCGTGCGTCTTATGTAAGGATTTTGTGTGCATATATGTGTGTATATATGAGAGAATGGTGTGGTTGATGACATTAATAATGATTATTATTAATTATTTGAAAGTATTTCTTTACTCAGTTTTTGTAGAAAGTATTACAACTCGGTAAGGACAAACTGTATATAGATTTGTTAGAGATTTTAAAACAATCATATAGCTGTCTCTTTTAACTAGAAAAATGACCAAACAAAAACGTTCTACTGTAGTTTAAATAAGAAAAGGCAAGTATATACCTTTAGTAATGATCATAGCGAATCACCTAATTTAATCAATTCATTTTAATTAAAATTACGAATTTTAGACTTATTTCCAAACATTGTACAACATTTTGATAAAGTTATTTACTCAGAAATGTGCAAAACTTTACTTTTAACTCTGATGAACACGTGAAGTAGAAAAAAAGTATCAGTTACTGAGGCGTCGTACAATGATCACGTGGTACGAAGGTGAACTTACCTGTATAGCCTTATGCTTCAGTGATCTATATTCATAAATAATAGAAGAAGCCGGATCTGCAGCTATTACAGGGTGAAGAGAGAAAGAGAACTAAAAAGAACATCAAGTGTTATCGGACTTGCTAAAACGATATGATAGATAAGCAGTTACAAATGCAAGTGTAAGATGTTTAAACGACACTTGTTAGGGCAGACTATCCAGACTGCAATAAATAAGAACATATTTGTTAATGTGGAATGTATGATTTTGATCATGCATGTATAAACTAAAAGGACGAGAAATGAACTAGTTAGTTGAAAAATTACACTCTCTCTAGTAGTAAATATTGGAAAGTTAACACTTATTGATTTAATCAAATTAAATACAATTTAGGTTATAACAATACAACAATGCATTATTAAAAGGACTGAATCATTTTTTATATAAATACATATATTTATATCAACTGTTCATTCAATAAACATGTGAGAAGCCTAGTGCTAAGCATTCAATATGGAAGTGTCAGAGAATTTACATAAGAGAACAAAATTACAAAAATATACAGCTATCTTTGTGCTCGAGTTCATGGTTAGATTGATCCTTTAGAATGTGAACATATACAATGATACGACTTAAACCTTTCACTTCCTTGTCTTCGATGTAATTAGGTTTGAAATGGGGTTCAGAAAGTCAGATTTTGCGAGCTTTCAATAAAAACATGCAATGTGAATGTTTATATTTCTGAGAAGTGGCAGCTATTCAGATTGGATAAATTATGTGAAAACATTATTAGAATTAGATATCAGTTTCTAATCTTTGTAACAGTTTGTTTTCACATTGAAATGTTTGTATCGCAATGTTGGAGGTGTGGGTGGGTGTATTATTTGACTGTGAAGGGAGACAGAGAACAAACGAAGAGAGCTGAAGAAAAAAATAGAGAGAAAATAAAATGAATACACATCTTCAGCAAACTATATAAATGTGATCAGTATTTAGATAATATGCGAAAACTGTTTTAAATGAATGTCATGGAGCACACATTTAATTAATGACGAAGCGAAGCCTCTAGGCTTCTAGACATTTAAGGACTATATTTTTAGAAAATGATCTTAGTTGAATTAGTTTTGCAAAATTTGGTCGAAAAATACAAAAATTTCTTCTTCGTAGTAGTAGTAGTAGTAGTAGTACTAGTAGTAGTAGTAGTAGTAGTAGTAGTAGTAGTAGTAGTAGTGGGTTGGCTTTGATAGTAAGAAACCATTATTTGTATGTTTTCCTCTCTCCTCCGAGTTTTCAATTGCGTTTCAGTAGCCCATTTTTGGCTAGAACAACCTGAAACATCAGTGCCTAGCGAAGACCCTTGTTAACCCGGGCAAAATCTGATTCAGTATAGAATCAAATTTTGTTTTCTCCATCATGAATGGGATGGGTGTGGGTGTGGTTTTGAGGGAGCTTCTTTTCCTTCCCTCGATAGTTCAGAGATGGGATTTGAAGCTATCACCCATCCATGTTTGTCGACACAGCTCAGGCAGCTTGACTTTCTGCGTCAGGTTGTTATCCTCTAACAATTGGACTATCGAGACACTATTATTATTATTGTTATTGTTGTCGTTGTTGTTATTGTTGTTGTTGTTATCATTTATTTATTTATTCTATAGACTCGTGGTATTTCGCTTTTCAAACGCTGGAAACAGTTTGCTTAGCGGCTCTACTCGCAGCTGGTTACTTTTGTTTTCACGTCAACTACTGCACTGTCAACTACTCTCGCTTTTTGGAGGTGGTCGCCGGTGTAGGAGGTAAGTATTTAGAATGCAGAGACAGTTATTATAGACTATCTATCTATCTATCTATCTATCTATCTATCTATCTATCTATCTATCTATCTATCTACTTGTGTGTCTGTCTATCTATCTATCTATCAATCTGTCGATCTGTGTGACTGTCTGTCTATCTATCTATCTATCAATCTGTCGATCTGTGTGACTGTCTGTCTATCTATCTATCTATCTGTGTGTATGTCTAACTATCTATGTATTTGTCTGTCTGTCTATGTATCTACCTGTAATAAAATTATTTCACTTCCATTTTTTATTTAATTAGTATTTATTAATAATTATGAATCTTTTTACATTTTAAAGGCAGTAGGCATAATTTTGTATCTGTCAGTGTGTAAGTTAAAATTATTTATTGTTGTTTAAGACTGACCTCCTGTTCTCTGGAAGGGGTTGGGTGGAGGTGTGAATGGACGTGGTGGTAAGGCGTGCCAGTTCGGACCCTGTGTCAGTGAGAAGATGGATGCGCGAAATGTGAATGAAAGGGTTGAATGTGTGTGTGTGTGTGTGTGTGTGTGTGTGTGTGTGTGTGTGTGTGTGTGTGTGTGTTCGAACTACGGGGCAGTCAAACGTGGGAAGAATTTACCATCCAGGCCGTAAATGCTATAAATAAGAGGAAATTTCTCTGAACAAAGGTAGCGCGAAAGCGGCGGAAGCCGAAAGCGCCCCCTACATTAGCAAGCAAGTAAACAAAGGTCTTTCTCTCTTTCTCGTTGATTGCATCTCGTCTTTGTCACGTCTGCTCGCCATTTTGCCGAAGATTCAGTGAGGGTTTTAGACAACAGAAAGAACAATATTCTGGTTGGTCGGAATTTCTGTTTCTGAGAACACTGATGCTGAAATTTTCGAGGAATACCGATGTGAGAGATTGAGAAGACGTTGCTATAAAATGATGTCTGAAAATCTGGTTAATTTTATTACATATTATTCAACTTAGTTGTGAGTTCATCAAGTGTGAAAAGGCTACAAATCGCCGCGCTTTTAGCTAGTAGCATAATAGAGTTTATTTCTAAGTGCTAAGTTCCTACAACGGAAATGTATAGATGGGAAAATGTTGATGTTACTTTGAAGGTGTGACAGAGTAAATTTGAACCTCCCTATTTTTAATATTAATTGTTATATAAACTGCTAAAATGACAGAGTAACCCGACACTGGGCAATCCTTATGGTGTTAATTTTGAAAGTACCTTAGTTGAAGTAAACAGCCTAAGGCAAGAATATTCTAGATTTGCTGACCTAAATGGAAACTGAGTGAACATTTTTCTATTATCCAATGATATAATCATTTATGAGAACGAGACTAGCCAATGGGTTGAGATTAAAGAATTAAGTTACTGTAGAAAATTATGCTCCTTAATGACACTGAATTTGAGTGGCAAAGAAGGAAGAAGTCCAGCTTTAAGGCAGTCGTTAGCTTGAGTGGTGAGTTTACTTGTTGATTGAGAGAAAATGGACTTAGAAACATTTCATGCATTTTACTGTGATATGTTATACTTGTGTTTATGTAGAAATGTACTATGTTAATTAACTTTTATCACTACCAACGTTTGAACTAAGTAGCGCCCATGGGCGTATTAATATGTAACATTGTTAAGCTGTGATTATTTTGCCATATGCGAGCTCTGGGCTAACGAATACCATTGCAGGAATTGTATGTTTGAGAATGGAGTGACAGATAGAATGGACTTATAAACAGGGAGCAGGCCTCAGTTTTCTATTCATCACGATATAAGTTGAAGTGATCAAGTGCCTTTTGGGGTTTTGAATTTCACCAAGAGTGTGAGTTCAACATTGAGTTGTGAGTCTCGAGTTTAAATCTCAAGTTCAACTTTCAAGTTCTCAGCTACATTTGATTGTTCACTGGTTGTGATTGAGCGACCAGGGAAGTGCGGGGAAACTTACTGAGTGTGTTGCAGTTGTGTAAGCATAAGGAAGTACACTGTGAACTATTGTTGTGTCACACTATCTATCTCTGTCTCCCTATCAATCTATCTGTCTATCTATCCATCAATTGATCGAATGATTGTATTTCTGTGATCTTTATTAAAAGTCAAAATGGAAGAAAATAAATTCAATCCTTTTTGGATTCCGATAATTACTAACAGTTTAATTATTTCATCCAAATATAATTAAACAAAATATAGAGAAGTGTTAATATTTATTCACATATACAAGCTATAGAGAAATACTTATGAATTCACCATGTGTGTGTGTGTGTGTGCGCGCGCGCGCACGCGCATGCGTATGACTGTAATTCAAGGCATTTTAAAGATGAAAAGAACTTAATGAAAATTATGAGAATTTGAAGAGTAATAAATTATAATTATCTTGTCTAAGAAAATGTAGAACGGCATAGAATTATGCATGTAAAAGTCACTACATTCTTTGCAGCAAAGTCAGTGTTACATTGTACATATACAACTAAAATTTCTTTTAAACAAATAGAAAATGTTTAAATGGAACTGAAGTGCTTTGTTTAATTTTTTCAGACATTGCGTTTTACATACCTTATAAGAATGCTCGATATATTAAATACTGAATTCTATATAATTATCTCAAATGTTTGTTATCATATATGCTATCATTAATTAGCTTATAAAAGCAGTTTATTGTCAGATTTTATAATACTGTTTATCTTTTCATTACAGGTATAATGGGTTTTTCTGGCGCGATACTCTTCCTTGGAATGTCATTTAAAAATAATATATCATATTTCTGGGCTTTTTACCTGGCAACTCTCGGCAGTGGGCTTGCTGTCATTGCTGCTGCTGTCATCGCCGGAAGCAATAAACCCAACTTGCAAATTGGCACATCTATCGCCACGCCCACAACCCAAGAGAGCATTTTTACATGGAATGAGCATCATAACCAGGCATACGCCTCCAAAGACCCCAACACCAGGTACGATCATCGGGCAGGAAATGACATCAATCGATCTAGCCTTCAGCACCCACGTGACATATCAGCGGTCTACTCGGCGTACAGCCAGGAAAGGCACGCCCCCATGGAGGATGTCCATACTAGGTACAACCGCAATGGGTACGGCCAATCCAGATACAGTACCCAGACTGGAAACAGGAATCAAGCTTGTTTTGGCCAGCCTGAATATGGTCTGTCACGATACAGTGGTTCAACCAGAAGACAAGGCATGCTTGAATGGGATTGACTACTCCTTTGGGTGTGATAGACGTTGTATTAAATGTCTGTGGCACGGAAATCTTGAAAAAAGGAATCGTGTTTACATCAATTTTTTAAAGTTGGAATAACTTTTTATCACTGGACGTATATTTGCATTTTCCCCAGTATATTTTCATTTAAAAAGTGTAAATTTTAAAGTGTCATTCGTTGCTTTTTTGTCCTGACAAGAAAGAGAGAGAGAGAGAGAGAGAGAGAGAGAGAGAGAGAGAGATGGTTGAGAGCATAGAAAATAGAAGCCAGAATATTTGTTCTATAAACATCTTGATGCATTCAGTGCCATGGTGATATTTTTCCTTTGCCCGTTTTCGACGTTAAATAAATAATAAAATATTCGTCACATAACAACAATTATTTAAAAATTTAATTCTTCACTGCTCTCTACAACACATAATAAGTATAATTTGTTCTGAATACATATAGTAAACATTTGTAAATTAAAAAGAATAGCTGTTGTAAGAGAAAATCATAAATTGAAGAATGCGATATTTCAAATAGTAAGAAATATACTAAGGGTGGGTGGACACAGATGGCGGCCATTCCGTAAAATTTGTAAATTGTATCTGTGTTTTATAAGAAATAGGTAATATATGACTGTCATACCTAACTATCTTTAATAAGATCTCAGATTGTAATCAGAATTTTTAATTGATAAACAAAACCTATGCGAGTACTGATGACAAACAAAAATATTTTCTGTTCGTGCTTGAAAATGAGACGTCATGGCTTCTCGTGTGCACTAGAAACTTGCCAGTGAATTACTTTTGACCTGAATATTTGCCCATAAAGAGAATCACTCGGTTGGCGTTGTCCCGTATGACGTACATGAATGGTTGATCGGCTATGAAAGCTTTCACTCGCACTGACGATCGCCAGTCAATGACGACGGATGTTGTAGCAGCAGCCACTGTGCCCTCTTCTGTGACTTCAATCACGGCCTGGAAGTAGAGAGAAGTGTGAAGTGTTCGTAAAACAAAAAAAAATCTATTACCGATTTAGTAAAAGTTTTGCTTCTAGCTATTGATTTTTATTTCCAATAATAAACACACTTGGAATGACCCGTCTTTTGCTCCTAGCTATTGATTTTTATTTCCAATAATAAACACACTTGGAATGACCCGTCTTTTGCTTCTAGCTATTGATTTTTATTTCCAATAATAAACACATTTGGAATGACCTGTCTTTTGCTTCTAGCTACTGATTTTTATTTCCAATAATAAACACACTTGGAATGACCCGTCTTTTGCTCCTAGCTATTGATTTTTATTTCCAATAATAAACACACTTGGAATGACCCGTCTTTTGCTCCTAGCTATTGATTTTTATTTCCAATAATAAACACATTTGGAATGACCCGTCTTCAAAATCATTCTATTAAAAGTATTTAGGTTCAAGGTATATATAACGCTTTTATCAATTCATTTGTTAAATATTTGATCCACCGATGTTCATTGATACTTCATCTGTCACGTGAGTGACTCGGAACCGATCGGTCACCGAATGAAATTTGCTTGGAATGCATATATTTGACAAAATATGAATTATTTCTTCTCTGTTCTTTTTCTTAACGGGAAGACAAGCTGTTCCTTTTAAGGTGCGAGACTCTGGAGCGGTAAAGATTAGGAGCTTTTAGCAATTTAAGAAGTTATAATGTGACATGTCTCATTTTTGTGGCAAAGTTATAATGTGACATGTCTCATTTTTGTGGCAATTCGTTCCAGGAAATATTGACTCCGATATTAGTTAGAGCGCTGACATTAATGTTTTGGTTTTCGCCGATAGGTACACTAATATCGTACGCAAAACTTTGATATGGATACAAGGTGCAATCTGACCAGAGTGAGGACTAGAGTCAGTTAGTGAAACAGCAGACTGAAAATAAATCTGTATTGATTGAGGTAGCACCTCAAAAATGATCATGTGAAACTGGAAACGAACATCACGTTAATAATTTAAGTATTGAACAATGGAAGCATTATTGCATTATTGTTCATACGAGATTAATAAAATTAGTATTATAAGTAAGAATAGATAGTGAATAAATGAAAGTGTAAGACTAAAAGAAGTAAATGCAAATGTGAACAGAATGGAACTAATGGAAACAGTGAATATATTAAAGATGGTAAATTAGTGAACACTTGTGAAGTAATTGACGAAGAAACGATTATCTTTTACGCATATATAGGTAGGGTTAAAAGCAAAATATTGTCAGTGAATCGAAGCATATTGGTGTAACGTTTTAAATAAGATGAATAATTGATAATCATTAGCACAAAACAGTAGAATCTTAACAACTGCAAAACAACGTCAAAATAATTGGGATGAAGATATTCTTGTTAAAGAAATAATAATAATAATAATAATAATAATAATAATAATAATAATAATAAATTAGATGTCTCGGCAGTCCAGCGGATAGTTGAAGACAAAATGATCCAGCAAGTTAGACTGCTTGGTTTGTGTCCACAACATTGTTGGGAGACAGTTTCAAATCCCATCTCCTGGGTATGGAGAGAAAAGAGAGTGGTTTCTCCAAACTACACACACACACAACCATCCCATTCGTGATGGAGAAAGCAGGATTTGGTTCTATACCGGATCCGACTTTGCCTAGGTTGTTAACAAGGTCTGCACTAGTCACTGATGTTTCGGTGAGTTCCTGTGAGCATGGGCTCCGGAACGCTAGCGAACACTCGGAAGAGATAGACCAGTTATGGAAACATACAAATAATGGCCTCTTACTATCAAAGCCAACCCACAGCAAGAGGATATAGGAAAAGGATGTATAAAGCGAACACTCGGAAGACCACAATAGAGAAATAACTGAAGAACAACAATGCTCGTTAGAAGACACAAAAACTTTCAATAGACAACATTAGGGCACATGTAGGCAGAACCCATACTACAGGACTGCAAGGCATCAAAATCTGTAGCAAAGAGTAATTCGTAATCCAATTAAAGTAGTAATGCATATGCCCATAAACTAAATCACAACAATCAGCAATCTAATAATATACGCCATTGCAAAAATAAATGTCAAACACAATGTCACCCAAAGTACAAAAACAAAACCATCCATATCACCGTGGAACAGAAGACTGGAAAAAAAACAGAGTTCACTAGGAAAGAAATAAGTCAAATTACACTCGCAATATTATAATAAAAGAAACATAAAATCAAAAAGAAACAGAAAAATAATTCTGAGATTAGAAATCCAGAGACTGTGGAATTTAAAAGCAGACGTGATGGTGACAGGAGCCTTCTGAAACAGAACATCTGACTTGGAAGGATGTCTGGAAAAACTATCTGGAAACAACTACTGCTTGTTTTGCTCTATGGAAGTGCCCACATCCTCAGTAAATATTGGATCTCCCAGAATATTGGTAAGGTTCCAAGACCTTGCTTCATAGCCGACAGTCAACATGTCGTAAAAAGGACAATAATAATAACAATAATAATAATAATAATAATGATGATGATGATGATGATGATGCTGAAGGTGGTGGTGGTGATGATGGTGGTGGTAGTTGTGATGATGATGATGGATTTTTAACAACCACAAAGCAAGGTTACCTTATGATAGACGTCCGAAATGTACAGACCGGGGTGGGAAGAGATTCCATCAAACGTGGCACCTTCGCTGAACGCCCTGACCATTCCCATTTGTGTCAGCGTTTCTTTCAAGCTAAGCTCACTCTCACCCTTGAACTTTGGAAGGAAGACCTTCAATTTTGTGGCCTTCAGAGAATCAAGGGCAGAGATGAAGGAAATAGAGTTCACATTCTTTTCGAGAATATATAGGCAATTGCGTTGGTTTGGAAGAATAATGAACATGGAGTACCGAGTGTCGGTGTACGGAAGCTCCAAGATGTTTGCTTTCAGGCCTCTGTTGCTGGCAAAACTGGAATGTCAGACAACATGCACGATTTCATTTAAATATTACGCATTCATATTTAGGTAAATTTATTATTATTAAATGTCTTTATAGTAGAGACGAAAAGCAACTTTCGGAATTCTAGAAACATCGCTCTGGGAAGAGGAAGTGACGTTTTATAAATTAAAGGTACTTGAGCCATTTTTTAAATTCTATTAAATGTTTACTAGAAATCGTTATTATTTTTTGTTTTCTTAATTAATTTTCTTGGATGGTTGTTCTTTAAGGGTGTGGAGATTTTCCTCTTTATACTTTGATAATTTTTTTAAATTTACATGCATAATACAATGATACTGAATAGTGCACGTGACGTAAATTACCTCTCTAACAATGGGTTAATTTTTAATATATTGTCATTTTTGTAAGTGACGTCAATTACCTCTAACAATGGGTTAATTTTAAATATATTGTCATTTTTGTAAGTGACGTCAATTACCTCTAACAATGGGTTAATTTTTAATATATTGTCATTTTTGTAAGTGGATACATTAGGTCTTGTTTCATTATCTTTACATTTTAATTATTTAAATAGTTTGTATAAAGACCTAGTGTAATTTATTTTTTAAATATTTTGTACCTCTAATTTCTTGTATTATTAGTGTTACTCAAAATTTAATCATAAGCGAAATATCACTCTATTACTTATTGAATAGTATCTTTGTTTCAGTAATTAGTCAAAACACTGTTTTAAGGAGACAGATGTTCACGTTACTTGAAAGGAAAATGTTCAGGATGGAGATCAAGTGGGTCTTGTGAAATAGTTCGGGTATATATCCAATACGAAGTTTTCGTTTTTTGCCTGTCGACTTTCTTTTATTATTTTCTAATGACATGCGAGAACGAATCTACCTTGGACATCCTAGACATTACATCATAAAGATTTATTTATTTGATCCTAGACATTACATCATAAAGATTTATTTATTTGATCCTAGACATTACAGCATAAAGATTTATTTATTTGATCCTAGACATTACATCATAAAGATTTATTTATTTGATCCTAGACATTACATCATAAAGATTTATTTATTTGATCCTAGACATTACATCATAAAGATTTATTTATTTGATCCTAGACATTACATCATAAAGATTTATTTATTTGATCCTAGACATTACATCATAAAGATTTATTTATTTGATCCTAGACATTACATCATAAAGATTTATTTATTTGATCCTAGACATTACATCATAAAGATTTATTTATTTGATCCTAGACATTACATCATAAAGATTTATTTATTTGATCCTAGACATTACATCATAAAGATTTATTTATTTGATCCTAGACATTACATCATAAAGATTTATTTATTTGATCCTAGACATTACATCATAAAGATTTATTTATTTGATCCTAGACATTACATCATAAAGATTTATTTATTTGATCCTAGACATTACATCATAAAAATTTATTTATTTGATCCTAGACATTACATCATAAAGATTCATTTATTTGATCCTAGACATTACATCATAAAGGTTTATTTATTTGATCCTAGACATTACATCATAAAGATTTATTTATTTGATCCTAGACATTACATCATAACGATTCATTTATTTGATCCTAGACATTACATCATAAAAATTCATTTATTTGATCCTAGACATTACATCATAAAAATTCATTTATTTGATCCTAGACAATATATTCTAGGACCACCAGAATAACTTAGATATTGTAATAATAATCTCATACGATCATATCCTCTCATTTGTATAAAACACTTAATAATCACATGAACTCACATCAGCATATTCTTAATATCACAAGAATTCACTTATGTAAACATATCTTTGACATCTTTAGAACTCACATCATCATATAGTTAATACTATAAGAGCTCACTTACATAACTATACCCTAGACATATTAATAGGTCACTTATATAATTATACCCCTGACATATTAAGAGCTTACTTACATAATTATACCCCTGACATATTAAGAGCTCACTTACATAATTATACCCCTGACATATTAAGATTTCACTTACATAACTATACCCTAGACATATAAGAGCTCACTTACATAAAACATATTAAGAGCTCACTTACATAACTATACCCCTGACATATTAAGATCTCACTTACATCAACAATCCCATAATAGCTTCAGAACTCACTTATACCTTGCTTCTCAATCTTTTCTCTGTCGCGACACACTTGGAAAAAAAAGTGACACACCTACATCGGTCTACCAAACTCTACCGAATGTTTAGTCATTTTTAGAGATTATAGTCACCAAATTTATTGAAATAAAAGTACGTGTGAAATAAAAAATAAATGGAACATAACTCAATATGAAAAATGTCTGCACTCTGTAGACTTGTAGAGTGTAGACTTGTTGAGACACTTGTCTCACTAGTGACTAGACCCACTAAATTTTAAAAGTAATTATCCTTCATAAGTTCAAAAGTTCGTATTATTCTTCATCAGTGTGACACGTGAGACTGATGTATTTCACACAAGTTTTCCAAGCGAGGACGAATATTAGACAAACTAACGCACACCTCACAATCAACATCAAGAAGTGTCTACCGAGTCTTTGAACAGTAGACAAATTAACGCGTACCTCACTATCAACATCAAGAAATGTCGACCAAGTCTTTAATTTGATCGTTTTCATTGCTGAAAATGCAGCCTCGCACAGTTAAGATGTGGAGAAGGGAAGTAAATCTTTATTCACGATTGCAGGATATTCGTTTGCAAGAGAAATCCAAAAACGATTCGGCAGAGATGTCCTGAAATTTGGATTTCAGAATTGTGATTGACTGTTCCTTTTCTAAAATGGTTAGATCTGACACGATTTTCTACCTTATGTTGACTGAAAGGCCAAACAGCGAAATAACCGTCCATTTCATTTGTTGAAATTGACTGAAAGGCCAAACAGCGAAATAACCGTCCATTTCATTTGTTGAAATTGAGTGAAAGTATTTCTTCCAACCTTTTTGAAGAATCAATAAATGTGCAATTATGTTGTTCTTTAACCGAGTTTTATGTTTTATTTCCAACTCAACTGAGGCACTCAATGCAGATGGAAAACTGATAAGTCGTCATTTTGTTAACTGATATCCACAAAAGTAAATTTTTGCTGAAGCTGTTCCTTTTATCACTTGCTATATCAAAGTTTCTTTTCTACCCAGCATACTAGAATTCAGAGAGTTATCTTATTGAAAATATCGGCCAGGTAGACAAGATCAACACACCAAACATCTTTAAGTTTGTATCGGCCAGGTAGGCAAGATCAACACACCAAACATCTTTAAGTTTGTATCGGCCAGGTAGGCAAGATCAACACACCAAACATCTTTAAGTTTATCCGAATACTCTAGCTTTTCTGTTAAGTTCTAAAACACGATTTAATATTCTACCTTTTGAAAGCCAGTGAATGTCAGTAGGTAGCAATAATATTTTGTGTTCTACGCTCGTTTGTTCACATAGTCTTTCAAACAGTCAGCATTTAACAGGACGTGTTTCATGTAGTTGATCATGTTAATCACTGTTCCAATAAATTTTTCAAAATAATTTCCGCCTTGCTTTTCACCACGAGCGCCTCTCGATGTAGAAAGCAATGAGTTGTAATCATAGATGGGTTTTTCTTTTCGTGCAAAACTTAGAAATCCTTTCATGTTCCCCGTCATTGCTGCTGCTCCATCAGAGCATATCGATATAAAATTAATCCAAACCAAATTATTTTCTTGAAAGTAAGTGTTCACTTCAGTGAATATATCAAGACCGGTTGTTCTTTGTTTCTAACAGCCGGCAAACTAAATATTGCTCAATGACTTTAGACCCATCAATGAACCTGACAAAGGTTATTAATAGATCTTTACCAGAGATGTCCGTGCTTTCATCTAACTGTAAAGCAAACTTGTTAATTATTTGTAATTTTCCGACATTTCTCAATATTCGTAGACATTTCAAGAATTCGTCGATGGACTGTATCATTTAATTTCTTTACATGCTGTAAAATGAGCTTTACATGCTGTAAAATGAGCTTTACATGCTGGTAAAATGAGCTTTACATGCTGTAAAATGAGCTTTACATGCTGGTAAATGAGCTTTTTCCCGATGCTATGAGTTTTCTTCTTCTGCGCAATTAATTCAGAAACTTTGAATGATGCTAAAAGAGCTTTTTCAGATACTTGTAGGCGTTTTGTCATCATTGCCGAGGATGTTTGCAATAAACATGCAGACGACGGAAGTACTTTGCAGGCTTTTGTGCGACATTCCCAATGTCTCTTTAACTTGTTGGGAACCATAGATTGATTTGTTAAGACACACACAAGACATTGCGGTTTTGGATTATCCTCTTCGCCATTCATTTTGAAACCGAAATTCAAATACTCTTCCTTGTACCTACGGTAATGCACTTTGATTTCCTTTGATTTCGGGAATTTGACTGTTTCTTGTTGTCCGAACTAATGTTCACGGTCACGTTCACTGTAGATGTGGATGCATTACTCACAATTTCTTCATCCGTTCTTTTCTTCTTTAAAAATGTATCCATTGGTAGTATTAAAAAACGTGAACAGTTTAATGATTCTAATCATATGTCTCAACTCTCAGGCATTATTTCTTTTCTTGATGTCGACAATTAATATTAATATTTGTATAGATGTATTCAAACTATTCCTATTGCTGTTTGCTAGTTCTACTCGAGAGTAAGTAGGTCACGATTTCCGGGCTGGGAAGATAGTGAGAAATATACATAAATTTAAACAAAATTGAATTTTCGCAAATATATATATTTGGTACGGATGACTGTGAATTCACCGAAACTAGTTTGTAATTGCTCAAATTACTTAAATTTGTAATTTCTTGCATTTATAGCATACAAATCTTGTAATCATGATTAATGTATAATAAATATTTTTCATTTGAACTATTTCTCGCGACACAAAGTTTGAGAACCACTGACGTACACTTACACATCCAAGAGAACTTAAAAACTCACTTATATGTTCCGACTCTAGTCATCATAGGTACTTTCACTTTGATGTTTCTTTCCACATAAAAATCTGCTTCCTTTGTTAATTTCGCATTAAAAGAGTTCAGCCATTTACCTGTTACCATGGAAATATGTAGTTATATTCGCATGTCTGAATATATTCACAACTTTATTCTATACGAACAAATATTTTTTCAAATTTTGCTAATGATTACTGGATTTGATACTGATTGAGAGAAATTCTTTAGTGGGTTTCCTGATTTATTTATAGCATTAAATTTTAATGACAAGCATGGCTAGTTGTATGGTGTTGCATGTGTCTAGAAAACTTTTACATTTTTAGATTGCATTGGGACTATTCTTTAGACCTCTCGCATTCTTTCTCTCGTTTCCTCTCCATTAATTTTCTTTTTCATTCTCTCACGCTCTTTTTCTCTGTCGCTCTTTTTCTTTCTTCTTCCTTTTACAATATCCCTCTTATATAAACAATCCACTAGAATCTACAATAAGGAAAACAAATTCATCAAATAACATTTCTCTCCACATTATAGCTTTATCTAGAATCTACAATAAGGAAAACAAATTCATCAAATAACATTTCTCTCTACATTATAGCTTTATCTAGAATCTACAATAAGGAAAACAAATTCATCAAATAACACTTTCTCTCCACATTATAGCTTTATCTAGAATCTACAATAAGGAAAACAAATTCATCAAATAACACTTTCTCTCCACATTATAGCTTTATCTAGCGTGTGAGCGAATCTATGTATATATATGCATATTATATGTAAATGAATACATTTCTGTATCCATTACGCATATATTCTGTATACGTATACATTATGTATTCATTCTGTATACATTACGTATATATATATATATGTGTGTGTGTGTGTGTGTGTGAGTGCGTGTACATATGAACATGTATATTATATATATATGCTTATGTGTAAATGCGCGCACACATATACACACACATACACACACACTCACATACAAAGACACACACACACATACACACACATACACACACTCACACACACACACATACACACACACACATCACACATATATATGGACAGGAAATATACCTATCCCTATTTCTATACTTAATAATTATATCTCTGTTGCCAATGTTAACGTAACCCGACCTTGGGCACTGGACATAGTAATATTTCGTGTATTTTTGCTATTAATATGTTATAATTGCGCTATACATAGAGATATATTATATAATTATATGAGTAGACAATTAATTCTACAAATTGTGAACTATGGTGCTTGTATTTAGTATGCTAAACACTTGACATTCTTCCTAGTAAACCCGCTCATAAAATTAAGTTTGTTTTTTTTATTATGCTGTATGCATGTATCAGGTTAATAAATAATGTTGCAGGAAACTGTAACTTGAGACTCGAATGTAAGAAAGAATGGAGTTAGAGATGAATAAACTGGAAACTTAGCAATTGTTTCCCTGATTATATTTTACAAGGAAGAAACAGCCTTTTGTTTTAATTAGATCTCCCAGTTTACTGATTTATAAACCACTGTGACTCTGACAGATATGTGACGTCAATACCCCCAGTGTGTAAATGTAAGGATACACTGCAATTTGTTGATGCATTGTGGCAAAGTATATTCTACTATACTGTGGAATTTGGGGTACAAGGAAGTTAATGGAGATTGCTACATTGTTGTTCTGCTTGAGGGAGGTAATACAGCAAAGGAGCGTCAATATTAGTCTCGAGAAAACAACAGCTGATGGAACATTCTACGCATGCTAGAGGACATGTGAAATTGACAATTCGTATCTGATAATAAGCTTGTGACATTGTTTTGAAAGTGCGTGAAAGACTATTGCAGTATTGTCTTGACAAGGTTATGTACAAACTATTATTGCTATAATCTCTATAACACCATTTCTGATAAGAATTATCCTGTGATTTATATTGAAACTTATCTGTTGATTTATGTACTAAGATATAAGACTGTGTAAATATTGAAACTATTCGAATGTGGTTTTTGGAAATATTGATTTCAAATAATATTTTCTCACTGTATTTGTTTTATATATATTTGATTGTTGATTTAATAAATTTATTGACATTCTTACACATATTGATAACCTTATGTTGGAGAAGAAAGTGGGTGGATGGTGGATTACTAAATATAGAGTAAAGACGGATTTGTCGTTGAAACAATTGAAAAGCTTCAAGCGTTGAAATGAGTTCAATCCTATTTTTTTCAAGGACGTTTTGTATCCAGGCTATAAAGGATGACAGATAGTTATACCTGTTGTAAAAGTATCCACATCTCTTCTGCTCTGTCTGAACGTTGGAAGGAAAACGGTTTGAAAAAATCAAATAAATAAAAGTAAAAGTAAATATCACTGGTGATGTATAATCAGACTTAGCTCTAAAACAAACTCCTGTGAAATCAGGTAAAGAGAAACGCAGACAACACCTGAAATAGATATCGAATCAATGATATAAGTATTTACTAAACTGGCTATCGATCTCTCAAAGACTAAACTCTGAATTATTACAAACTGGCAATATATAGTGGGAAGGATAACTCGTTATTATGATTTGTTTATATGTGCAGGGTACGCAGAATTGAGAAAATTAGTTAATGTGTGCAGGGTACACCATTGGAACGAGTTATTTTATGTTATTCAGTGTAACCAATTATTAATAGGAACAAACATCACTTTAGCAATTAGTCAAATATTTGTGTATAAACGAACTGCTTTTCTTTATATCCCTTAACTGAAACTTCAGTTATGAATTCAACTGGTAATTTCAACAATGTATTTTATTTCAATCATTTGTGGCCACTATTAATGCAAGTTTCTAAATTTATACAGAAACTAGTCTGATGATTAGTTGATGGAGAATAATCATTATTATGGAAGTAAGATGTCGGACAAATAGAATACATTCTGTAACTGTCCCTTAAGGAAAGGTCATAGGTGAGTGAAAGCCAGACCACGATGGACAATTTGTGGGTAGTGGCTCCTAAATTGAATACTAGTGTGTGTCCTGTAACAGTGTGAATAAACCTTTATTAAATGAGACACTGATGCTTGACCAGGATTTCTCGTCTCCATGTTATATAATTAATCCTTTACATGGTGGAGATAGACGGATTAATTAGGAAGATTAATCTACTAATCACACTTTCACGTATTATACATAAACTTTACCTTTAAAATAAACCGCATTGAGAATAACCAAGGTTGTTTGCTCTGTGATAGAAGCGCTCTTCAGGATACTACTAATTTTGCCTTCAGTCATGTTCGACACCCACTGGTTAATGGGCTTCACAGGACCGCCTGGAGCATCGAAATGGAACTGGTCAAATCTGAAAACCCATCAGAGATGTGCAATTCACAACAGGTATGAAACTAGACATGCCTGGTATTTTATTTATTTATAATTTGATATATCTCATCACAATGATACGATATTTTCTGGCGAATCTCGTAAGTCTTTCAAGCACTAATGACCAGATCTAATATTGTCGATCTGTCTTCCAGGATAAGCTATTTAATTATTTGTGAGAAGTTTTGTTTGAATTGTCCGAATTATTTGTATTTTGTAAGACATGATAGCTTCATTATTGCAAGACAATATTTGATTTAATTTTATGATTGAAATTAGTGTATATGTTAGAATAATTGTATAGTTTTATGACTCTTTGGAAGTGTCACGATATCACTAAAATCTGTTTCAGTGTAAGACTGTAAGGTTATATGACAATTTGACCTGTATCTCTCTGGATATAATGAATACGGTATTAAGACTGTACAGTATATTTACATGACTGTTAGAAGATTTACCTATTAGTCTGTGATTTTACATATATGTTATGTGTAAGGTTATAATACTGTATAACTATATGACATTTAATGTTGAATAACTGTTTGATTGTATTCCTTCTTTGGTTGTAAGGATATATAGATATACAACTATAACTTTTTATGGCGATATCCTGAGACTGAAGACTCTGTTACTTTATGCTAATAGGTGTTTATGGTTTTATGATTTAATATGTAAGACATTCTGGCAGATGTATAGCTGAAAGGTTGTAAGGTAAAATGGTTTATGGGCTGGCTATATCTCTGTATGATACCAATGATGTACCACTGCCTGGTCAAAATTTGATAATATATATCTGCCAATGACCCGTAATGAACACAATGTGTACTTTTACCCTCTCTGGTCAAAATTTGATAATATATATCTGCCAATGACCCCTCTGGACACAAGGGGAAATCTTACCCTGCCTGGTAATAATTTGATAATCCAGTCTTAAACTCTTCTCTAATGGGGAAGAACGGATTCACGAACACCGCATTCGCCAAGTGAAGCGTGACGCCACTAGGCTCTTGGAGACTCTGAATTAGAGTAGAGTAGGTTTGGTGGGCCTTATTCTTCAGCTGCATGAGGCCGAGAACTTGCTGCATCTCCTCTGCAGTCAGTTTAGTCGCTCCTAGCAACAGAATCAACAAGAATGACTTCAAGAAGGCCGGCTAAGTGAGCCAAACTGAGCAGTATTGCTAGCTGTAACTATAAAATGTCAAACACAGGTATTCTGATTAAAGCTTAATATCTGCTGTTGTATCAGATCATCCTACACGAATGACTGTTCCTATATTACTTTCAAATTACGCTGTTTAAAATAATGAGGAAAACTACTTATCACTTCAAAATGAGCCTCGTTTTGAATTCATGAAAACTCTCAGATGTTTAAGTCGATGGCAGTAGAAACGACAGGTTACTTTTACTACTAATGCTCCAAATATTCCAGGAACAGCCGACAAAATTTCGATTAAATAAAATAAACAATCAATGTTGTAAGCAAAAATGAGTAATGGCCTTCATCTGCAAGGGCGCTCTAACATCATATAAAAAAACGTATTTTATCGAGATTGGGGTGGTGGTGAGACAATAATATATAACACGATACAGATGTTGTATCACAAGGATGCTATTTTAAGATTGCCAGTTGTGACATCACCTTCCGTACTAGAGACGGAATTGGATATTCACGCTTTTTCTTAGGCATACTGACATACGCAAACTGAGACAAACACAAATACATAGAGATCACTTTTAACATCATTCAAGAATACGCAGAAAGATCCGCTATGACCTTTGCACTTGCTGTATGACGTCATTAGAAAGTTTTATTTAAATCACAGTGACTTCAGGAGATTGCTGAAGCGATGCTTGCTTGGGAATAATTAAAAATGAAACATTTAAATTCCTGTTAGTTTATTTGCTTTTTGTTATTGTTGCTGTTCTTGTTTTTATAGTAATTCATAGGCATAATTACCCAAGCTCGTCATGGTTAGTGCCGTGTGCACAATGTGAGGCGAAAAGACGAAGTTTGTGTTGTTGATCTTCAGCAGGTGATACATGGACACCGAAAAGTTTTGGTTGGCGAGTGCCAAGTTTTCAATCGAAGTCGTTCTGACCTTTAGTTTGCGTCTTTGATCTGTTTAAATTATAAATTTTAATTTATTTATTTTTATTAAAAATACACATGATAATTTAATTTGATCTTATAATTCACTAGTCGAAGTAAGGTTAGAAAAATCCAAAAATCCAAAAAATCCAAAACTTTGTAAGTATTTGAAATACTTACAAAGAAAGAGTGAGATCGGACATACCTTTAGAAAGACCAAGAAAAGGTGATTTTTTAAAGTCAGATTAAGATCCTTTTAAAGGGATATGACGCTTTAGTCGGCAATGCATCAGATATAAAAGAATTCCTTATATTCATCGTCAAACACAAATAGATGTCTAGCTTTTATTTTATTTCCTTTGTAAATTTAGATAGATAGATAGATAGATAGACAGACAGACAGACAGGCAGACAGACAGGCAGGCAGGCATGCATGCAGGCAGGCAGTTAGATAGATAGATAGATAGATAGATAGATAACACAAACGAAGATAAGAATAAGAGAGAGAGAATGACCTGTATACATTCAAACATAGTATTAAACTACTGCACTAAAATTTAAACAGATATTTTATGTTTATTAAATTGCAGAATGTAACTGTAGCATTCTCTCGTTCTGTCTTTTTTCCTTTTATTTTCCCTTTCCGATTAGTACTTTGTTCATTACTGTTGTCATTGCCATCTTTTGTAATGCCTCTCCATTGCCCCCCGTCCCCTGACCCCTTGTAGTGCACACTTCGCTCCAAGTGTACAGAGTTAGGTTCATTAGCAAAGTCATCTGCACTTGCTATGGCAAGAGAAACTGAAAACAGAAAAAAGTTATAGGTTCATTAGCAAAGTCATCTGCACTTGCTATGGCAAGAGAAACTGAAAACAGAAAAAAGTTATAGGTTCATTAGCAAAGTCATCTGCACTTGCTATGGCAAGAGAAACTGAAAACAGAAAAAAGTTATAGGTTCATTAGCAAAGTCATCTGCACTTGCTATGGCAAGAGAAACTGAAAACAGAAAAAAGTTATAGGTTCATTAGCAAAGTCATCTGCACTTGCTATGGCAAGAGAAACTGAAAACAGAAAAAAGTTATAGGTTCATTAGCAAAGTCATCTGCACTTGCTATGGCAAGAGAAACTGAAAACAGAAAAAAGTTATAGGTTCATTAGCAAAGTCATCTGCACTTGCTATGGCAAGAGAAACTGAAAACAGAAAAAAAGTTATAGGTTCATTAGCAAAGTCATCTGCACTTGCTATGGCAAGAGAAACTGAAAACAGAAAAAAGTTATAGGTTCATTAGCAAAGTCATCTGCACTTGCTATGGCAAGAGAAACTGAAAACAGAAAAAAGTTATAGGTTCATTAGCAAAGTCATCTGCACTTGCTATGGCAAGAGAAACTGAAAACAGAAAAAAGTTATAGGTTCATTAGCAAAGTCATCTGCACTTGCTATGGCAAGAGAAACTGAAAACAGAAAAAAGTTATAGGTTCATTAGCAAAGTCACCTGCAGGTGCTATGGCAAGAGAAACTGAAAACAGAATAAAGGTATCTTCGTTAGTTAAGTGGTTGTTTTTTTCAATAAAAACCAAATAAGATTTATAATGGTGAGAAAAAAAATTCTTAGTCGTGGACAAAAGGCATCCTAAGATGTTTATTACTGATCAAAAGACAGACTACTCATATAGGAAAAATAGATGTTTATTAATACCAACAGTGAATTCATTGGGACCAAAATATAGGAGACAAGAAAGACATCCCTCCGAGCTAAAATTAATGCTTACGAATGTCGAGAAAGATTTCTCTGATAGCAAAAATAGCTGACTATTGAAGACAAGATAAGGTTATTAACAGAGTACAAATGTCTCTTTGTCGATGAAATGAAAAGTGCGAACATCTCCGGAGATTCGTTGTGTTTGAATTTAAGAGTAAACACCAACAGTCTCAATGGAGGAAATAAATGACAGCTCTGATCACTGGAGAACGACCTGAAATACAAAGAGTAAGGTAAGATCCGGTAAATACATATTTTTACGTAAGTGAAATTACTTCACAAAGAATTAACTTCGCTTACGTTCTTGTCGGTTAGGTGTGCAGCAGAAGGTATGTGTGCGTGCATGATTTTCTCACCTGACACGTGTGTACAGGGTTGTACGTGTATGTCAGTGACATAGTGTGTATTTTGTGTGAATGTGTGTCTCACGGTGTGTGCATAAGAGAGAGCGTGTGTGTGAGAGTGTGTGTGTGTGTGTGTGTGTGTGTGTGTGTGTGTGTGTGTGTGTGTGTGTGTGTGTGTGTGTGTGTGTGTGTGTGTGTGTGTGTGTGTGTGGACAAAATTGTTGGTAAAATGAAATTAATAGACCAAATGTCCAAATGACATTTTCGCACTTAATGTATTAAAATCAGTTCATTGGTTTCAAGTTACAGATCACCTGATCATCGTAATGTTAGCTTATGCACGTTTGTGCATGTGTCAATGCGTGTATGTGAGTGCTTTTGAGTGTGTGCTTGCGCGTGCATTTATATATTTGTGCGCGGTCTAATTCTGAAATCTTGCACGAGAGTCGAAAGAAAAAAAATTGGTACCTGCTACAATGACAAGAAGCATGGCGCAGATCCATGTCATAGTACCGCATTTGGTGAACATCCTCGAAATGAGTTCTCTTCTCTTTGTCAGAGTTTTCCCATAGTTATCGTTATACTTAAATTGTTACTCCACTGATAATTTGCCGGCACTGTAGCAACCACAATCTAGTACCAGCGTATACTCTTGTTTGACACTGATATAAATGACAATGATGTCACTCAGTGACGTGGCACGTTCTAATGTTCAAAGGAGAAGTAGGGTTGAAGAAAACAAATTCAGTAAATTTTAAAATCCCATTATTTTCTTTAAAATCTAAACGAGATTTCCTTACTGCTGAAACCTACTGAACCTATCTGTTTGCAAGTTAATCGTTTCTAACTAAAAGAAAATGGCGGCCTGATAATGAGAGAAATAATTTCACAACACGTCGGAATTTGACTTCCTCATTAATCATTAAATGATAGGTTTTCTTCAGACAGAGAATAATTAACACTTCTCCTTGACCCAGATGTCTTCAGAGTTCAGGTGATCCTATTGTTCATTTCTTTGGTTATCTTAGTTTTTGAAATATATATTTAAATCTCATCTAGTTATTTAAATGTCACACACATAAATATACATTTTAACTTTCACTATAACGTGAACTATCATATGCATATTTACGAATTTTAGTTTAATATGAAGATAAATACAGAGTGCGATGTATGATCTACATCTGTCATTGTTTTTATCATATATATATATAGTCAAATAAAAGTTAAGCTGTTACCGGTGTGAGTAAATGGCGATTTCATTTCTTAGTAATTGTAAAATTTGAATTATCATTATCATTTCAATGTTGACACTTGGTAAGAGAGCCTTATAAATGTAAACTCATTTTGCAGTCTGTGGCCAATGATGATTTATGAATGGAAACTCATACTTCCGAGTAGTGAGTGAACGCTTCAAGGTGTAAAGTATGCATAGGGCAGTGTCGATTGAGAATTAGGATTAGATAACTCTGTAGTCTGAAGAGCAATGATATGTGGACAGGAAACTATCACACGGTTAACGAGTTTCGTCTAGTGTGTACGCTTACGTGTATCCAGCTGTCAATCAAAGTCCTAGGAAGCGTGGCCAAGAAATTAAGAAATGGAACCCGCTGATGAGTTTGGTGACCAAAGACAGATGGACGGGATCAAAAGCCGACATTGTTCCAGACTAAACAAAAAAACTTAATAATGCGCAAGCTAGCCTGAGAAAACGTCTTGGTCGCGGGAATCCATTTAAGGCTACAGAAGCCAAGAAATTTGGAGCAAGTTTCAACCCGTTTTGGAAGGTGCAGTTGAGAGTTTGTGAAAACCGATTTTTATAATTTAAATTGCATTCTTTTATCGACTTGCGGCCTGAAATTTGAGTATTTTATTTACAATCTTACTCTAATGATAGTTTTATTTCAGAGATCAATAAGAATTATTTAGTTAAAGTTAGAGAAATGCTAGAGACGAAAGTCAGGATAAGTCTTTGTTATGTTTCTTGGGTTTCTGTGTACAGTACTGGAGTGTGTAAACTGTGTTACAGTGGTCAACAGTTGGTGTTACAATTTGTTTTGAATCTACGGTTGAGTCATATCACCAGTATACATGAGACAGCTTACCTATAGATCTCCAAACACGATATTGGCATCCTATTCCTTGACACCACGTCACTATTGGCATCCGACTCCTTGACAACACGTCACTATTGGCAACCGACTCCTTGACACCACGTCACTATTGACATCCCACTCCTTGACATCACGTCACTATTGACATCCCACTCCTTGACAGCACGTCACTATTGACATCCCACTCCTTGACATCACGTCACTATTGCCATCCCACTCCTTGACACCACGTCACTATTGACATCCCACTCCTTGACACCGCGTCACTATTGACATCCCACTCCTTGACACCATGTCACTATTGACATCCCACTCCTTGACATCACGTCACTATTGACATCCCACTCCTTGACACCACATCACTATTGACATCCCACTCCTTGACACCACGTCACTATTCTCTTCAGGACTCGTTGCAATCACTACAGCAATGACTGCATATGACAAAATCCGTAACAAAACAGACAAACTACTTATAATCACAGACTCACTCTCAGCACGTTCGATCATCCAAAACAACTGTGGTTCCAGACCAGACTTCGTACATGCAACATACTGAAATGCAGACAAACATAACAGTTAAACATTGAAACCAAAACAATGTGGTTTCCAACAATGTACGAATACAGGCAATGAAAAATCAAAAGCAGTAGCCAAAAATAGCCTTACATCAAACACAGAAATCACTCGAACATGCAAAGAACACTAAAGGAGCATTCACGAAAGTCATCTTTACATCATGGGGAAACACAATACTACAATGAAGCAAAAAGGTGAAGGAATGGATTATTAAAGGTACCCTAGTGCCAAACAAAATCTATAAATAGCAATAGGAGAGATCAATCTTTGCTAACTAAGATTAGGCAGCGAAATAACTAAATACAAAGAAATAAGATGCCAGTGAAGCCAAGACTAAACCTAGAGCACACAGTCAAATAATGCAATGGACTAAAACAGGAAAATATGGATTTACAATTTATCTCATTGAAAACGTGTTACCACTAGGGCCGTCAATTTTTTTTCTAAAAATTAATGCTGCCCGGGTACCCATCCAAATTTTGAACGGGTACCCAGGTACCCGATTGAAAATTAGCATAATCTCCATCGCAACTGGTGATCTCTATATAAAGCTACTTAACCATTAAACATGTGCTCTATTTCACACAGTAGCCAATGGTATGCATCTAGTGACTTACTATTAATTATGACCTGTATATGTACAACACAAACTTTTATTTAATATGATCAATCATTACATAAACTAAACTAAAACTAAATAAAATGTCAACAACAATAACGTATTTAAAAATAGGGCATCAAGTAGTGGTAGTAGTAGTAGTAGAAGTAGTGGTAGTAGTAGTAGTGCTAGTAGTAGTAGTGGTAGTAGTGCTAGTAGTAGTAGTAGTAGTGTTAAAAGTGGTAGTAGTAGTAGGATGAGGAGTATTTGATATTAGGGACAGAACTTCACTAAAACTTCATTATACTCTAAGACTAGAAACAGATAGAATCCCCATTTGAAATGCAGTGTATTGTAACAACACGGATTATTTAAAATTATTAGGACTTACAATTTGATGTTGTAAAATTATTATGTAAATTGTGGTTAAGTCAACAATAATACTGTAATTTGCTAAACCAGAGATACAATGTTAAGAATTACTGGATGATTTATGAGTATAAATGATATATTGAATCTGTAAAAAGGAAAATATAAAATGTTTAAATTTTATTCAGTTCATTGTAACAATTTTTACAATGTGAAGTTCACGTCAATAGTTCAGCAGACAGATTTGGAATAGATTTAATTTTTGTCATGAAGCTTTAAGCTGATAAAATAGCTTTACAAAAGATAGGAAGAGAGTCTGTGAAATAGATTTTTTTATGGGAAGGAAGAAAATGAATATTTTGCAGTGAAGTTTGGAACATGAGTGCGACAGAGTTCCTTTATCATTCTGAGTCATTCCCTCCCACCCAAACCTTTACCGACAAGAAAGATGTACTCCAGCTTTTTGAGAAAAAAAAAAAAAACTTTTTGTGTTGAGTCATGCTGAGTTGACGTCATCATAGGCACGTAGTTTCTGATGTTTCATTTTGCCAACCGGCACGAACACACACTAATCTCTAACTCGCATTGTTTGCCTATGGACAAAACGCATGGTCTACTGTCTCTACAGTCTACTACGTCGGAAAGTTTTGTGTCTATACAAATTACTGGATCGACTTCTTTGCAATCAAATTGCAAGGCAGAATATTATATTATGCTTGATGAATTTGATAAAGCTTTTAAGAGAAACAGTTTTAAAGTAAATTATCTATATAAAAAGTTAGTATAAGGCACGCTTAATTTAACATATGACGCAAGTTCAGGTGCAAATGACAGGGTACATAAGAAAGATCGGAATGAGTGAGAGATTCCACCCACCGACGGAGGGCTGTTTAGGGTGTGCGCCAAACTGGTGCGACCTTTTTCACCCCCTTCCGCCCTCCACTTCGGAACGCAGTATGCGGCTGTGGGGTCCCACTGGCGCATTCCAGATCAGATAACGTCTTAAGACGAAATGACCAAAGCAGGCTCCAGTGGCGACGTTAAACTGCTGTTGATTACCCCGAATTTATATTAAGTGGAATTAATACATACCACTCATTTATTTTCACATTTAAAAAATACCTATCACAGTCTCCTTCTGTTTTGTATGTTGTTATTTTCCGTGTGCATTTATTTTGTTTTTTGGCAATATTATCTTTAGTTTTCTTACGTGGTGGAGTAATTTGTATAAAGTATTATGTTTAACCATAAAGCATTTAAAGCTTGTATAAGATTGAGCGCTTTGTGAAGTTTTCTAGTAATAGTAGAAAGTAATAAATAGTAGTGAGAGAAGCAGCAACAACAGTAGAAGTAGTAGTAGATCTGGCATAATATAGATCTACTGTGTCAAATTGCTGAATCAAATAAGATTCGGAAATGTTTAATGCATAGCAATTTTCTCCACATTCACACTGTTTTAGTTTACGGAGAATACACAGATTTGATCCCAATGTCACTGACCAGTGCCCATTGTTCTCGTTCTATGCCCTCTCCCCTCGTTGATGTGATTTCATGCATTGTACTTCAGGGACAAAATCGAAACAACTTATGAGTCATTCACACATTGGCAGTCTGGCAGTCCCATTTGCGCTAACTTATGAGTCATTCACACATTGGCAGGTTCCATTTGCGCTATGTCAAAAGAAAATGACAATAAATGGCACAACATGGTGCATTCCTCTTACGATTTAATTGCATCTTCGTGCTTGCATACGCATAATTATAAATGTGAACGTAAATGTGAACAGGATTCTAAATTAGGATTTCTTGTTTTGTTACATATTGGGATTTTAATGTTTAACTAGCAATGCTACAAGACTAGCCGATACAAAACTCTCTCAATATGCTTTGTTCGCATTTTGCAATTTTTTAAAAGTCACAGATTCGCTGCATTCTTGTTCCAGTCTTACCAATTTTTATTGATTATTCTCCTGTGGCTCCATTTCTTTCTACAGTGACCATATGAAATTCTTCCCTCCATAAGTACAGGCATGACTAAATCCAAGGAAAATAGTTTCTTGAACAGTATTGTAAAATATTTCTAATTACATGTTACATATACATCTAATGAATTAATTTCAAAATTTTATTACACGTTATACATAACAAAGAATAAAGATTTTAATCAAAAACGATGTACACAGAAGAAAAAAACTAAGAAACCCATTAGGACTAAAATCCACACACACATAAAGGTACATTTGGTAACAAATAATGAAAGAAAAATGTGATCAGTTAATAAGAGATAAGCATGAGCGCAAGAAAAAACTTGAGTGACATTAAGTCTTTACAGTTCTTGAGACGTGAGCATTTCTCGAGCGAACTTGGCAGTTACTTTGATCTGTCTAATGGCGAAAGTGTTGCCACTTCCAAAAGCCGCAGTGAACTACATCCCAAGGCAAGATATTCTTAGTGTAACGGCTAGATAAGTTCAATAGCGTGCATTATACTCGAACTGTCCAATTGCTGGTGAGTTGTCTCCCATTCCAGTGTAGACGTTTTCTGATTTGCCGTATCGCGGAAGATTGTATCCCGTCTGAGTTGTATCACTATTTTTCGAGTATCCTGGGTGAACGGGAGTCTGTGTGTATCTTGCCAGATTGTTATACTCTGCCTGTCCGTATCCCAACTGACTGCTTTCAGCTTGATTCATGTATAGTCCTGAATGATCGGAAGTGCGATTGTATCCAGCCTGATCACTGCTATATCCCGGGCGGACGTAGCCAGTTTGACTATTTCTAATCTGATCGTATTCTGGAGGGGCATACCCTGGCTGGCTCTTTGCAGATTGTGTGTACCCCAACTGTCCGCCATTTGCTATTTTTGAATATTCTTCTGGTGTGCCACGTGGGCGCTGGTATCCGGTCCGAACTATATCATTTCCTGGTTGCGGCTTGAACTTGTTATTAACATTAGAATAATTGTTTGCATTGAAAGGATAATTTTGAACATTAAAGGGGAGTGTAGAGTTTCTGTCCTGAACAATATAAGCGGCGGGCATCGCGACGGTGTTTGCGCCCCTTTGTTGAAGAGGTTTGTTGTTGATGGCGATTATTATGGCTGACACGGATGCAAGCCCACTGCCGATCGACGCCAGGTAAAAGGCCCACGAATATGGCAAAGAGTCATCCCCTGATGTGAAGCTTTCGTAAGTCATCCCGAGATAAACCATTGCACCAGTGAAACCTGTCACACCTATAATCACAAGTTTGTACAAATAATAAATAAATACGAATGGAGGAAGGCAGATACCGGTACATAAAGTAAGATAGATGCAAATACAGCAAGACACATACATATACAATAAAATACATAACTCAGTAAGATAGATAGGCAAACGATACATCACTAAATATTTACTTAGTTTTTAAATGCTCGTGACTGTTTTTCTAACCGTTTATTTTAAAAGAAGTTGTGACGAAATGATCAAATGAAAAGCGTATTTTCCCATACTTTTGCTTACGACTTTAAACGTAATCCTGGACAAGTTAAGAGAGAAAATAAATTATACCTGTGGATATTTTGGGCTAGCTTGCAAAAGCAACAATACATTTTTTTTAAGTAATACAGTAAATCAATCGATTTCTAAACCACTAAGTTCTTTTAATACCAAAATGTTACCTGTGTGTAAGTATATATGTATGTTTACACTCATGTGTTCTTGTATGTTTTTGATGTAGAGGTATGGAAGTAAGTGGGTAGGTAGATATTTGCCTCTTTAGATGGACGATAGATAGATAGATACATGGATGGTGGATGGGAGGACGGACAGATAGATATATAGGATTTGATTGAATTGGCATAGCTAGCTATCAAGTCAAATTTATCAACTATCTATATTAAAATATATCTATTAAATCCAGTTTATCAGTTTTGTCTATTTTAGTATCTATTTATCTGTCAAATCCTATGTAGCAATATATATATATATTACTTAGCATCGATTAAGTTCCCTTTATCATTCCGTTCTATTTATCTTTCTATCAAATGCAATTTACCAATATTTCTTTCTGTCTGTCTGTATCTCTCTCACTCTCTCTAAATATGTATCTACCTGTATGTAAATGTGTGTGTCTGTATGTATCTGTGTCTGTATGAATGTCTGTCTAAAACACATACAACATACCACCAAAACCGGACAGAGCTTCAAGTATCCGTGAGTTGTGGTCCTTGCAGCAATTAACGACCAAACAATAGATGTTGCCAACAAACAGCATAAGTGCACAAACTGCTTCCAGTGCCTGCCATGCACGAAACCAAGGAGCTAAGGGAGAAGAAAGAGAAGTATTCATTATTATAGTTACTGACTTATCTCATGACAAACTCCGTCTGACCTAGAAATACAATTACTGTTCACTTGTACTTCTGGCAAGATTAATTTTATAAGGAATTGTATGGATTCCTGTTATAAGCACACCCACCCTGCCATTATAAACACACCCTTTCCTTGTATATGGATACGTATACGTAAAGCTGACACTTTTTTCAATTACATCTTGTGACACTTCGCCACCCTGGTCATATTTGAATATGATGATTAGTATTATTTAATCATCCATAAGTAATTACAAGTGATGAGAGCCTTAATTTATGTTATTAATAATTCTCCAGCAGACACCCCTCATCTCTCTCACTAGGCGGATATGCAGGTTCTGTAAACGTTTTCTCTCTTCCACAACATTAAAGACAAACATTTACCGTGACACTATATTTATATAGGTGGAAAGTTTCTTACCAAAGGAGAAGATAAATCCATCTTTTAATCTATCTATCTATCTATCTATCTATCTATCTATCTATCTATCTATCTATCTATCTATCTATCTATCTATCTATCTATCTATCTATCTATCTATCTATCCAACATATGGTTATCAATAAGTGTAGGAAGATCAATACATTTATGTCAACAATAAAATATACAACAAGTGAATATAATCAAACAAGCATTAACATTTACATCACCCCACAACACTGGACAATCATTCTGTTTATCTAACATATACATTAGCAGTATCAGAGAAGTCTTTGCAAATTATGCCTGATTTAATTTAATGATCCTTACTAATTATATTTTTCATTTTCCTATAACAAGTACCATACTGAAAAACTAGTCTTGCAGACATGGCGCAATAACTCATTATACCTCAAGGATGTAGGTCACTTGAACGCCACATATTGGCAATCAAAAGATGAGAGAATTAGTGGGCAGATAGTTGTTGACAGATACTCAATGTCCATATATGGAGATATATTTTCCTGTCAGTGAAGTAGGCTAAATACTTAGAAATTGTGGGCGTACGTAGGTCTCTAAGTAAGACTGAAAGTGCACTAAAACGTTATTCACGACAACAGTGCTCACATCCATGGGTAGGACTGATTGTAGACGAACAACTCTGGCCTACAGTTACAACAGAGAAGGTAAACACATTGAATTGTGTGTTGTGTGTTTATCATAGCTATTTCAATATATTGCAGTATGTACGTTGGATGTAGAGGAATGCTCATCCAATCTTCATTAATGTAAAACCATTTATAATTATTTTAACCCACATGAGCGTGGAGTTGGGACATTTTATCCCATTTGTAAATCTTGTTGCTTGTAAATTAACAATCGAGGTCAAATTGTAAGGGACTCCTATTTCTGTTGCCATAAAGGACATGATAGATATTATAGATATATGTCCTTGCTGATAGAACCATATTCTTCAGCGGGCTCCTCCTTCTTATCCTCATTCATTGAAGTCTATTATTCTGAAGATGTTGCAAGGCGAGTCCCAAGAAACGTGTCCTGAATGGTCGCCAAGTGTCAGGTGTGAACTGTTCATGGTGTGGTTTCACCAAAGAGTACTTGCCTGAGACAAATAGCTAAGTCTCTCCCAACTGACTTTGATCCAGTGTTTTGATTCAAATATCTATCTCTTAAGGACAGAATAGTTGGTCTCAGAAAGACCCATATGTATGTAATTTTGCATCAGATTGCTTGTATTATTTTATTGTAAATTATTACATTTTATTCTTGTTATCTTAACGACTAATTGAGGGGTTGGTGGAAGTGTAGCCAAAAGTGATATGAATGACCTTCTATGTTGTAATCAGTCAGATTAAGATAACTATTCCAACCCATGCATGTTCCCGAATTTACCTGTCATTTAACTGAGTGCCAGAACTCAAAGACAATCTAATTGTAAAGGCTGAAGGGTGAATTAGACAACCAGTTTGTCATCAGTATAGGATAAATATTAAAACTAATAACTTTAAAGCTTGATACTGAGACAGGGTCATTAAATAAAAACTGGTAGGCAACAAGCAGTCGCATTAAAATACATGTATAATCGAGTTCCTGGATATGATTATTATTAAGTAATTAATCATCCAAAACTAATTATATGTGATGAGAATCTTATTTTATTAATGATCCTCCAGCAAACATCACTCTCCTGGATATATGGGTACTGTAAATGTTTATCTCTTCCACAACATTACAGATAAACATTTATCATCACACAATATTCCATAGGTGGAAAACTTCTTACTAAAGGGGAAGACAAATCCATCTTTAAGCTATTTTTAGCAAGACCCCATCCACCCATTTTTTTCTCCAACATAAGGTTATCAATATGCTTAAGAAGGTCAATAAATTTATTAAATTAACAATCAAATATACACTGACAAATACAATGTAAAAGATTACATGACATCAATACACAAACAGTAACCAGGACTCAAATCACACAAGGAAAGAAAGTAGAAAAGTTGAAAACAGAAAAGACTGCTTGCCCTGAAAAATATAATCAAGAAGCAACACTAAGTTGCCAGTTTATCACTTTATGACTCCATTCTTTCTTACATTCCATTCTCAATTTACAATTTCCTGCAATGGTATTTATTTGCCAGAGACATGCACACAGCTTAAAAATACTGCATATCAAAACATCGAGTATCTTACACGGTATGTATGAGCAGCTTAGTTCAAACATTTGTAGAAATAATAGTGTACTCTCATAATAATCTTATTAAAACACGAGTATTAATATATCATTAGCAAAATGCATGAAATATTTCATATCCATGCTCTCTCAGCCAGTCAATTAACTCACCATCAAGCTAATGGCCACCTTTCAAGACCAGACTTCTTTGCCACTTCAGATTCAAGTGATCAGACAATATATTTCTCCACAGCAGGTAAACTTTTACATCTCAGCCCATTGACTGGTCTCGTTCTTGTAAATCATAACCATTGGATAATAAAACCACTCACCCACTTAACTAGTTTGCTTTACATCAGCAATTTCTAGCATATTCTCAACTCTGGTTGTTACTTCCAACTCTGACACTTTCATAAAATACCATCATAAGGAGCGCCCAGGGTCAGGTTACTCTAACAATTTAACAAGTTATATAACAATTTCATTTTAATTTATGGCTAGGCAAATTTATTCTGCCACAGAACCATTAGCCACATTCACACCTTGGTCATAGATACAACCATAATTAAATGTTTGGTTAACATTTCTGCTAGGAATAATTTCACGTGATCAACAATGTAATATACAAAATCTCTCTAATTACATAAAATCATTAGTTCAACATACATAAAAACATCTCCAAGTCTAATTACAAAACCATAAAATCAATAGTTCTAAATATGTAAGAACTATTTCTAAGTCTAATTTCCTGCACTCTCCCTCTATCAGTCAAATAACTCACTAATAGCTCATGGTTCAACCTTAAGACTGGACTTGATGACAGAAAGAAATCAAAGTGACAAGAACAAGGGATTTTTCTAAACAGGTCGCTTAGTTAATGCTTAACTCCTACTGGTCAGTGGTGAATGAGGCTATAATTATAATTGGTTAACATCAGGCCATGATGCATTTGCTGATTACTCATCTCCTAGAACTGTTTAGCATCACTTGATAAGCCATTTTATTACTAACAAGCTCAGCAGCTTGACTTCCTCACTTCAATGAAACTTTGTTGGATTTGCAAAGAACAACCCGGTACCATTTAATTATAATGTTACCATAGGCTATTGACTAGTTGTGGGATTGGGAAAACTACTATGATTTTCATTGTACATTATTCTTAACGTGCAGTGCATGGTGTCAACGTTCAAACTCTCCACATAAGTATTAGCAGCATAAACACAATAGTTATCTCATAAACATGTGTGGGTAACTTTACTCCATCACACAGTCACTTTCCTCCCCCCCCCCCTGCTGACCTCTGACCTCTCTGAGCAATCTGTAAAAGTGTTACATGTACATAATACAATGAAACTGTCAAAAACACACTAATGACTTTCAAAATCACTCTTTGCATTATCAGAAACCATTATTCAACATTTCTTACAACGATCCGCAATAAAAATGCTCCAAAGTCATATGGATTTGTTCAGATTCCATATCACTCCATCTTGAAAGACTTGATGCCAAACTACACACACTGATGTTGTTAACACCTCTATCATCTGGAATGTTTTGAATGTCTGTAAAACTACTCTAGTTAAACATCTTGTAAAAAAAAAAAAAAAAGAAAGAAAGAACCAAAAATGGTTGAGTAAATTTGACATGTCCCTATTTCTAAACTTAATTGTTATAAAAACTGTTAAATTCTGAAAGTGACCTCACCTTGGACATACATGATGGCATTTTTGTAAGTGTCAGAGTTGGAGTAAATACTTGAAATTGCTGATGCAATGCAAGCCATTTCCAATTGGATGAGTAGTTTTTTATTATCCAATGGTTATGATTTATGAGAATGAGACCAGCCAATTGGCTAAGATCGAAAGTTTACATGCTGCAGAGAATTCTATTGTCTAATCACTTGAATTTGGTGTGGCAAGAAGGCTGGTCTAGAAAGACGGCTGTTAGCTTAATGGTGAGTTAACTGACTGAGAGAGAATGGACTTGGAATTACATGTATTTTACGAATTTTTGCAATTGATATGTTATACTTGCATTTTATGTAGAGATGAATTGTGTGAGTAGACTATTATTTCTACAAATTGTGGACTATAATGCTTATATGTAGTAATTAGTATGCTAAAAAAATTGACATTGTTTCTAGTGAACCTGTTCATAAACGATTATGCCGTATGCATGTATTGGGCTAATAAATACTGTTGTAGGAAACTATAAGTTGAAACTTGAATGTAAGAAAGAATGTAGTTTAAAAGGAATAAACTGGAAACTTAGCATTTACTCCCTACTTATATTTTTCAGGGAAATAGCAGCCTTTCCTTGTTTATCTGAATCTCCTGGTTAATGATAATCACAAACTGCTACAACTGTGTTAGACGCAAGAAGTATCTACCGAAATATGTAAGTGTAAGGAATACATTGCACTCCACTGATGTATGGTGACAAATTTCTGGAAATTGCTACAATAGTTGTTTGCTTGGGGGAGCTATAATGGCTATATAGTGCCAGATTAGTCTTGAGAGAGTAACTGTGAATCAGTGTTCTACAACATGAAAAGGGAAACATGTGGAATTGATATGAACAATAAACTTGTGACTTTGTTACATAAAGTGTGGGGAAAAGACTGTTGCAGTTTTGCCTATACAATGTTACCTAGAAACTATTATCTCTAACAACTCCATTTCTGTTTTCTAATAAGAAATATCCTGTGATTTGTATTGACACTAGTTTGTTGAACTGTGTTTTAGGATATAAGACTGTATAGCTATTAAAATTATTCGAAAGATGGTCTTGTGGAAATATGAATGTCAAGTAAATTTTACATTGTATTTGTTATATGTATATTTTATTGTTGATTTAATAAATTTATTGACCTTCTTACATGTACTGATAACTTTATGTTGGAGAAGAAAGTGGGTGGATGGGGGTTCACTAAATATGGATTAAAGATGGATTTGTCTTCTCCTTTAGTAAAACGTTTTCCACATACAGAAATACTGTGTGACGGTAAATGTTTGTCCTTAATGTTGTGGAAGAGAGAAAACATTTCCAGCGCCCGCATAACCACCAAGTGATAAGAGACGAGTGGTGTCTGCTGGTGAATTATTAATAACATAAATCAAGACGAGTGGTGTCTGCTGGTGAATTATTAATAACATAAATCAAGACGAGTGGTGTCTGCTGGTGAATTATTAATAACATAAATCAAGACGAGTGGTGTCTGCTGGTGAATTATTAATAACATAAATCAAGACGAGTGGTGTCTGCTGGTGAATTATTAATAACATAAATCAAGGCGAGTGGTGTCTGCTGGTGAATTATTAATAACATAAATCAAGGCGAGTGGTGTCTGCTGGTGAATTATTAATAACATAAATCAAGGCGAGTGGTGTCTGCTGGTGAATTATTAATAACATAAATCAAGATTCTAATAAATAAATCGTCTCTCAAAGACAATGGAAAACCACGTGTACTCACGTAAGGCTGCTGAAATATTGACAACAGAGCAACTCAAGATTCCGTCCCAGTCCAAGCAAGACATCCACAGTCCGTCATACAATTTGAAATTGGCTTTTACTTCCATCCAAAACGGCGAAAAAAATCCAACAAGGAAAACTAATGTTGAGAAGAATAGTAGAAACACTCCTCCTTTGTAACCTCCCGACCTATTCGTAAATACAGACATGTTAGTGTTGTGCTTGTTGTCTCCTTTTTTCGTGAGTAACTGAAATGTAATCCTGTTAGTGTTGTGCTTGTTGTCTTCTTGTTTCGTGGGTAACCGAAACGTAAGCCTGTTAGTGCTTGTCTTTGTTTCGTGTGTAACGGAAAGGTAAACCTGTTAGTGTTTTGCTTTTGTCTCCTTGTTTCTTGGGTAACTGAAATGTAATCCTTTCTGTTTCAGAATATTGAAGTTGTTTTGCCCCAATCAGTGCAGTCCCTTTAAAAAAAAATAATAACAATAAATCGAAGTCAGAGCTAAGAAATAATTACTTGCATAACTTCCTTTTGAGCATTGATTGGCACTGGACATGGGATTTAGTAGCACGGCGATAATGGGACTTGCGATGGCTGAATAATGCCGATCCTACTTGAAGTTGAAGTTGGTTGTTCTTGTTGCTTAACTCTCAGTGAAATTTGTCAACAACAGCTGTTTGGTCTGATCGTGACAGTTATATTAACTAGTTATCATTGTTACTGTTTTACTGCTTCTCGGTTTTGCAAACCAGACGGAGCTGAATTTCAACCGCCAAATGCGCTACAAACATAAAACTATCTGAACTTCAGTCAAAACAGACTAGTCGTCACTCTATATCAATAGCTTAGGCTATTCCGTGCCCGCGCCTTCCTATCTTTACTAAAACCAAGCACACACAACTAGAGGACCTTTGCCTTGTGACGTCAAGGGACTAAACCCCAGACTCCTAATTCCCAGGTCTACTGTCTGCGCTAAAGAGACCCGAACAATCGTTTGCCTTTGGCGTTCCCGAGTTAGAACTTGTCAAACTGCCTGACCCACCTTTCCACTTGAAGCGTCAGCTTGAAAACGAGTTTTGTCTATGTATACGGGTACACACACAGACCTTATTCTAACCAGACCCATTAGTTAGATGCGCACGCACACAAGGGTGCGTTGACTAGTGTTCATAGCTACTAGTTGCGGGAAGGGTTGGCTGATAGATCTAGAATTCTAGATATTGAGAGACTGAGCGAAGCCGGCATCAGCCGGACGAGATCTATTAACAGCGAGGGGTGTCTGCATTTTCAGTTTTGAGGAAATTATGCTATAAATAATGCTGAAGGAATATCATATTGTTCATTAAATATACCATTATAACTAGCTTCGAATATTGAAAAACACTAATCATGTACAAATAAATCTATGTTAATGTGGATCTACAGTATGAAGTAAATAATCAAATTTGTGTGGCGAAGTTATGCTGTGCAACCTATATGATATTAACATAAAAGTATTATTACAATTCTAAAGCATGTGTATGTATATTGGGGAGGGGGGGGGAATTAGAAATCAAGAGAAAGAGTTTTTGTGGTAGAGTTCGTTAAAGGTCATACCACAAGGTCATCTTGGAAGTTAATGAAAAATATCCAGTTTAAAAAAAAAAAAGAATAGCAGAGTGGAGAGAACTACAGAGACGACTTGCTCAAAGAAGTTGTTAGAGACTATTTAAGGGGGTTTGGGTGGGGGTGAATGAGAGACGAGCTGAGAAAAAGAGCAGACCATATACACTTTTCGTTGGCGGTTGGCAAACACAATGCCAGCTGATGTCACAGATAGCGAAAGCCAGGATTGAAACAGCTTTAGGCTGTGTCGCTAGTGTCTCGGGTGGTTGCTTCTCAGTGTCAAGTGTACATGACGTCACAGATCACTGTGCAGTTTGTTGGCGAAAGCATGGCAACGTATAACAGCTATTTCAGTTTGTGAATTAATGTCCTGCCAATATTTGTTGAATAATTTCTAACTGGTTTATCTAACTATACACCTTAAACGAAATAAAGCCTAAATATTTTTTTAATGAGGCTCAATAAAATAATAATTGTAATTACATGTACATTAAATTAAATTATAACACGACATTGTGTTATTGAAATAACACAAATCTCTCTTCTTATCTGTGTGACAAAAGCTAAACTGCGCGCGCGCGCAGTGTGAGTGTGTATAATATATGTTATGTATGTGTGTGTGTGTCAATGTGTTATGTATGTGTGTGTGTACATCTATGACAGCAATATATTTGCCACCTCATGTACTGAATACAACACGAGAGGCAAACCTCAAAACACACTTTATCAACTGTACTAATATTTAATTTGTCAAACTCTCAAGCGTTTAGAATTCTGTCGTAAAAACACCCCAAGCCAGGACCTGAATCTGAAATTTGCTCACTATTATCAAACAGACAAATATACATGACACCTAATTAAACTTCGCATTTATATGAATTGCCGAATAAAATACATGTACTTGACACATGAGTAAGCCCACTCTTTTTTATTCTTTTTATTCTGAAGTATATTAAACTGATGTAAATATGAAACTTATTGTGCGCAGATAAAATTCATAATGAGAAGCAACCCGAGACACTAAAATCACGGTCTATTGCCGTTTCCATCCCGGCTTTCGACAACTTATAAATGTCGTGTTATAATTGAATTTAATGTACAGGTAATATTATTATTAGATTTTTATGGAGCCGTGTTTATTTTAAAAAGAATATTTAGGCTTTATTTGTTGTTGTATAGTTAGATAAAACAGTTAGAAATTATTCAAGTAAATATTGGAAGGAAGTTGTTACATGTCCAGTTTTTATTTAAAGACCCTGCTTAGGAATTTTACAGAACTTTAATTTAATTAGATAAATTAATTTCTCCTCTTTCCTTAAACAGACTGGTTGCTCAAATTATCTTTCGTCTCATATGAAAATGCGCCTTTGTAGTACAGACAAACAGATTCACGAACAGACAACTTGTGTACAATAGCCGGCTTGGAAACCGTTAACACTCTCTTAAATCTTTATGCATTCAAAATGTCACATTTAGCTCAGTCGATCCCCCATCCAAACCACGAATTAGGTCTATATGCATAAAAATCACTATGAAAGAGGTATTAACAATAAAGAATTTAATAGTTAATATTTAACAATAACAATCAATTACGAAGTCACAGCTTCAGATCTAAACTAAGGCAAGTTCAATCTATCGAAAGTTAATGTTCGAGAAAGTTATTTTTGCCAGCACATTCGATGGATTCAGAGTTCGGGTTAGTTACTTATCTCTCTTAGGAGTCTTGATGAACACGTGGTCTAAGGTCAGTTCGATCCTTCCACGTATCAAGCGATGCTTGCACTGTACGATCCGTAGTTCCAATAACTTGTCGTCTCTCGACTTGTTATACTAGGGTTTCATCATGGCAGAACACCATCAACAAGGCGGTACGGAATTGTAATGTCGTCCATCCAAGTTGAATAAAGGAACATGCATCCAACGATGCGAAGGTGGCAATAATACGTAAAACGTATTATAAGGCAGAGAAGAACCCGTTCTGAAATAAGAGTGTGGTTTCTATGAGCGATTTGCGTTTACATTCGCAAATCATCCAAGCACGTGACTGATACAATGCGCTTAGTTTTAAATCTTCGCCTATCGTGTCTTTTACAATATATTTATATTCATAAAAGATACAATATAATTCACATGTGTGTTATTTTTAACATTACATGAACGTATGAATTTCCAAACATTTACTTCATCAAAAATGGAATTCATACAAGGAGAACAAAATATAATTCAAATTAAATATGAGCACTTTACGAATTAACAATGAAATTACACGCAAGAGAATCATTTGAATTACATTAAAATTCGCAACATGCACAGACGTTCTGTGGCACAAGAGAATTAAGGTTTATACAAATTAAAGTCAAAAGGTTACAATTAATTTATATACAATGAAATCTTTAGGCTTTAGTCATTCTATCGAATCACGTATGCTTGGAAGAGAATTGCACAAAATACATGCATAAATTCATATACAAAAATACAATAGCAAAATGCAATATCATTGTAAGAAGTAGACGTGTTACCTTCTTAAAGTAGAATTACTGCACAAGACACGGGTTCCTATGTTCCTTTCTGACTCAGCAAGATATTCGGCGACTAAGATGCTCGAGAGCTGGTGTGTGTCGACCAGTTTGCGTTATGAGTAAAGAATATTACCGCATCAAGAGTATTTATTGTAGTGCATGAATGCATCACGTGACTAGATCACAAGGTATGTTTGTTGATCCGAACTTTCTTGACTGTCATCTAAAGTTACATAACAAGGGATGAACTCACTATTGTTTTTTCCTCATGCTGGTGCATGACGGGAGGGTTCTAACAAAGGAATTCAATTCGAATATGATATTCGAGTTTCGGATGTGGGTCAGAAGTTCATGACACAGAATTCGGTCAGAAGTCTGTCACAGAAGTTAACCCACTTCGTTATGAAATGTCAAACACAAACCAAACTATTTTAATGTACATAATGTACTAACATCTGATTATCACTTTTTTTTTTTCCTTGGTCTTAAGGTGACAGTTATTCATTTTTAAGATGTCTTAAGATTTGTTAGATTCACGAATATAAATGAGTCTGCGCATCTGTACTGAAACAACTCTTATTATTCAATTCCATATATTTCTTATTTGTTTGAAAACAACTATATGCAGTGTTAGTTTACGGACTGGTATTTTTTGTTTGTAAGTGCATTATATACGCACTTAATCGTCCCATATGTCATACTAGTGTTATGACAGATAATTCTTTATTCAAATGTACAGTATATACATGCTGCATTATTACTCCAGTACATAGATTTAGATAGATGTTACCCCAATAAAGAGATCTAGATAGATGTTACTCCAGTGAGTAAATCTTGATAAATGTTATTCCACTGAGTGGATCTTGATAGATGTTATTCCAGTGAATAGATCTAGATAGATGTTACTCCAGTGAGTAGATCTTTTCTTAATAGATGTTACTCCACTGTGTAGATCTTTATAGATGTTACTCCACTGAGTAGATCTTTATAGATGTTACTCCACTGAGTAGATCTTTATTTATGTTACTCCACTGAGTAGATCTTGATAGATGTTATTCCAGGGATAGATCATGTTACTCCAGTGAATTGATTTAAATAGATGTTTGTATCACCCGAAACGCAAAAAATAGCATTGTTTTTGAAGATTTCCTTGTAAGGATTAAAAAAAAATAACCGTTAGAGCTTTGATCAAAGGTTGGACAGTCCAGTCTAGCGACATTTATGCGACTGTATAATCATATTATTTAGCATACCTCCAGATGATCTCATTAGTCATGCATAAGCAGACACAAATCACCTGCAGTCGTGTCACTCAACCATAAAGAGAAATAAATTCTCATGAGTGACTGACTTAAAAACACGGGTCAGTACAAAGGAGAATTATATATTAATTGCGAATATTATCCGACAACCGCCCGCTATTGTCAGTGCACGGGTGAAACACATGTGTAATCCAGATAAATGTAATTCTTTTCCCCTCATTCATTCTCTTGGGACCTGAAGTCCTTCACAAGTACGCATGCAGACACACATACACACGCAGTTCATTAACATCAGGTCGATAAGATGGTGTTGATTTACTCAATAATTTCCAAAAAACCATAAATTATAACTAAAGTTTCCATGCGGTGGATTTCTCAAATGGTATCAATGTGAGACTGTTCAAGGGAAATAATGCTGTGGTTACTAATGTTACAAATACAACACAGCTGTGCTTTGACTTGCTTCGTGAGCAAACACTGATAAAGCAGTACTGATAAAAAAGAAAAAGGTAGTTACGTACAATCGTGTTAGTTTGTTGTGAAAATCATGAATTGTTTCGGTTTATTTAGTATAGTGTTGATTAATTATTGTTGTAAAATGTCGATCTCTGTCCTAGTCACTCATTAAGGTTAAAATTAGTATATATTATAAAGGTATAAAAATGATATAACTTTAAAAACGTTACACTGTATCCCTTTGACATTTCGGATATTAAACAATGCGTTGCGAGTTGCAGAAACATATTTTCTTAGAATTGGTGAAACAACAACAACAAAAAAGTTAAATCTAAAGATATAAGAATTTTAGCTTAAATATACTACTGTGTGTGTTGTATACACTAAGAGTAACATATAATAAAATATGTACTAAGTTAGATTCTTCAGATCTATTTATATGGAGAGAATTTATTTTCATTAGGCTGCCATTATATAATACATGTATATTTTAAAACTTTCTACTGATTGATGATTATGACAGTTATTAGTTTATAACATGTTGCATCAATTTATTTACACAATTCTTAACAATTGCATATACTGAATTTATTTTCATGATAAAGATTACCATATTTATTAGTTTTTGAGGGAATTGAACAAAGAATGTGTTATAATATAAATGTCAAATATATGATATATATTTATATATATTATATATCTCTTTATGACATTTCTCTACTATTCTACTCTATTGACCATATATTATAATCTCATTTCATGACAGACACATGTGTGATTGACTAATTCTGATGTTCCACTGTCAGGCACACATAGCATAGTAAAATCTGTGGATTTTAAAACTGTTATTACAGATCACTTATTACAGATTATTTGCCCTCATTTCAGTTTTTATTTTTAAACTTTATCAGTGATAGAAACTGAAACTACTAATAATACTAATAGCTATTGAGTAAGAAATATAAAGCTATTTTAAATTTGTATTCACATGCTTGATTTATAATAGGACTTATAATTAAGAGTCACTTTGTTTTGATCAATTTTATTATGTCTATTGTTCAATAAATTTGAAACAGTGTTCCAGGTATGCACCCTACTATTTTGTACTAAAACATTTAATTCACACAGATAGGGCTGCATAGTGAACTACATTTAATATAACTGAGAATAAAGTAGATGTACATATTGTTTCACTTTCAGTTCATTTATGATCAGCTTATTTCATCTATTCTCTTCTCTCCCCCCTACTTTCTCCACCTCTACTTATTCTTCCCTCATCTCTCTGAAGAGAAGCAGTTTCCTACTTCTGTAATTAGTGTAAAATGTATGATTTTCTCACATTTCCATTATATGGCTTATTTCCCATTCTTTATTAATAATAATATATATATTACACTGTTACCATTTTCCCTAGCACAGGGGTGCACAAACTCCGGCCCGCGGGCCATATCCGGCCCGCGAAGAGTTGCCGAGTGGCCCGCCATGTCAAACGAAAAAGTCAAATGTTTACTCATACACTGAGTGATTTGAAACAAAGCAGCACCTCCTGACCCATTTTTCCAGGCGCTCCGCGCAGATGATGTCTGCCCGCTGACATAACACTCACAGAGGCAAGAGAAAAAAGCTATACCAAGATAGGCAGCAAACCCCACACAAATATGCTTGCCCCTTCCTGTAATATGGTTGGTCAGTAGCTGTTATGCCTTAGTGTCCGATCTACCACATTCTGTTGTTTATTTTGATTGTATTTTTGTGACAAAATGGCAGCTAATCGTAAAAGAAAAGTTGACAAGGAAAACCGGCAGTTTAATGATGACTGGATAATGCACTTGTCCACACCAGCATACTTGGCAGCACATACTGCTGCAAACAGGCTTTCTCACAGATGAAACTGAACAAAAGCAACACCTGCAGTCAGCTGACTGATGATAATCTGGAAGCAATTTTGCATCTTTCAACGTCAAACATCAAGCCTGACATTTTGAAGCTTGCAGATGACATGCAGCACTATCCATCACACTGACTTTGTGAAAGTTGACATATAACATTTTTAGAATGAGTCTTAGTATACAACTTCTTTGTCATAATTATAGTCTTAATCATCATTTGTGTGTTCTTAGATGTAATGTTGCTTATATGCGACGATTTTGATCTTCACTTTTTTGTGGCCCCCGACGGTTTTGACAAGTCAGATTTTGGCCCCCGACTCAAAAAGTTTGTGCACCACTGCCCTAGCACAAAATGTTTCTTTCTTTTCTGATTGAATTAATTATTGCTAATTGATATAATCTGCCATTGTATTTCAACAGTAATATTCCCTGTCCTTAAGCAACCTGACCACATTTTCAAACAAGCCAACAAGGAATCATTTTCTTACTTGAGATTGCATCAGCTAAATGAACCAGTTACATTTCTTGAGATCACTGGATCTTCGATAAGTGAACAAATCTTTGCAAAAGGAGTCACATTCCCAGACTTCAAATTCATATGCAAGTTGATGTTATAATATTCTGCAAATTCAATTACTGAAACACTTTATTAGCATACATTGTCTGAAACAGCTCCAAATTCTTGTTCATTTTCAAATTCACAAGTTAGAAATGTTTACATTAACTAAACAAGATTCTAATATTACTTTTTGACACCAATAATTAAATCAACTCTTTTCTTTAACTGTTAACATTTTTGTAACATTCTCTGGTTTATTTATTTTAATCATAAGGAATTAGTATATATTTTTGAAATGCATAATACTTAATATATACCTTTATTTTTTAAAATTATAGTTACAAACATTTATGAGTTTGTGGCACCCATACAATGACAACAACCACTCTACAGCTTTTGAAGTGTGGAGTTCGATTTGAGCCGCCAACTTTGGTCATTACTTACAAAGACTGGAAAGCTGCCAAAATCCGCCGACGGTCCATGCCTTTACGTAACTTCACCAAAAACTCTAATGTAGAATATACTGCAAAAGAACTGACAAATAGCCCTCGTCATGGTCGTTTTGTACAGTTGCTATCTGAAGCTCAACTTTATCGTCTCATCACAATCATAAAGGACAAACTCAGTGGTTTAAGTCTTGAAGCAAGTGTGGCAAGGAACAATGAGATTGACACCGTGAAACCTGATGAAGACTTGAACAAAGTTGATTCTGAAATACTAACTCGAAAAAAGCTCCAAATGGACTCAACATTTGAGAAAAACAGAAAGAAACCAGGTGATCCTGATTTTCAATACAATGTGGAAATTAACTTTGAAGTGGAAAATACAGTTGAAAATTCAGGATGGGACTCTGGATCAGATTCAGACTTTTAATGTGAACTTGGACCTAAAATTAGATTATACATTTTGCTAATATCTATTACGGGTTGCAATATAATCCAAACACCCTGTGACAGTCATTCTGTCAAGTACTCATTTAACGTCATATTTCAATAGTTCAACATTGTTTGTTGATTCTTTGAAGAATACTAATTATCATGTCCCCCACCAGTAAATCTTAAAATTCTGTGGGAAAGCAAAATTATGTTCTTATGTATATTATTAAATAATAGCAAAATGTAGTTGCTGATTTAGTGATTATATTTTGTATTGTAATCATAAAATATCTTGGAAAGTACATTCTCTTCTTATGTTTTTAAAAAAAAGAACAGCTATTTTTTTTTGTTATTAATTAATTATAATTTCAATTTACTTGATATGATGTCACACATATGCAGGATAATATTTTTACAATAGACTAAAGTTATGGGAGATGCAATACTCTATTCTGATATTAAATTCAGAATATTTGGGTAACATATATAGTTGCTCTTTTTTAAAATATACTATTTTAAAATTAAATATTTACTATGTGCCAGTTCTTTATTAAAAAAAAAAAATTGTGAAACACTACTGTCCTCTTTTGCTATATAAAATGTTTAAAATTAAACTGCCTTTTTATATTTATGCTATGTTATTTCTGAGAATTTCTTTTCTGGACACAGATTATGAGATATACTGCACTCCTCAAGCACATACTAGACACCATTCTCAGTAACAAACTGCACTCCTCAAGTACAGATCATCTAATTTTGGACTGTTTCATGAGTTATATAACTTAGTTACATTTGAACTAGTTTTTAAAGAGGATAAGAACAGTGCATCCAGGCATTTTGGCAATCTGTTTACGTAACTGTACTTTACTGGTTCATCGCACTTGAAAGCTATTGGTATTTATTGTGCCTCACTCATCGCCATAGCAACTGGCACCATCTAGACACAAGACTAGCAGTGTTGCATTTATATTCTTCTAAAGATGGTGTTCTACCGCTGAAGTAACATTTTTGCTGTATCAGCTTGCTGACTTTATATTTTTATTGTTCAAACCATTATTGCAAGTGATGATATTATACTGAAGTCACACCATTTCAAGTGTGAAAAGCAGATCTTGTTCTACTGTTGTTCTATTAATATCTCTAAGTAGAAAACCTGATGCTTCTTACAACAACGAAGCCTTTAAACTAAATTTTCAGGTAAGAAACACATTCACTGTAGCATATTTTGGGGGAAAACCACACAAGAGATTTGTTTTGAAATGTCCAAGTTATGTTTTAAATCTATTTAGTTTGATTTAATTAATGTCTGATAATTATATATACAACTCTTTATTAATCAAAAGACAATTTTAAAATAATGTTTTTCTTACAAACATTCAGTTTTTACTGATGACATTAACTATTATGGAGGATTACAATGATCTTTGTTTTTTTGACATTGTTGCTCAGATTATTAATCTCCTGTTGCTGTCATTAAAATTTATATTTGTATTAGAACCAACAACAAAAATCTATGTACATATAATTTTTTTAAAATCTGTATTATAAATTATTTGTTTTTTATATTTTGAAACTGTAACCACAAGCATAAGAAAGCTGCTAAATGGAAGTGGTTGATTAATGTAATAATCTGGGGCATTTTCACCACATCCTTTGCCCTAAATTGTTGATTATCAAAAGTGTTGATCTATGAAATACTAGTTCAACCTTCAGCCATCTTTAGAATTGTTAAATAAAATAATTATACAATACACTTATGTTTTAGTGATCGCTTATGAAAGGGATAAAATCAGCAGTACACTAACTACAAAGGTATGTCAGAAATACTATCATTATTCTACTGCTTCCAAGGGCAAGCAATTCTATATCACAGACAAACATGATAGTACTTCCAAGGGCAAGCAGTTCTATATCACATATATTTACTAGCACTTCCAAGGTCAAACAATTCTAAATCACTAAGACTTACCTCAAAGATTAGCAATTCTATTGCAGACAAAATTACTACTATGGTTCTGCATCACTTCTCTCAAGGGCAAGTAATTATTTACTATTGTTTCACAATTATCAAGGGCAAAAATTTGCTATCAATGCTCAAAAGTAAAGAATTGGGAATCATAGAGAATATTACTAGCACTGTTCTGCATTGCTGCTTTCAAGGATAAGGTATTCTGTATTAGACAAAATTATGACCACTGTTTTCTGCAAGACAGCTCTCATAAAGAAGCAGTGGACAATAATGATAAGATATTTTCTTTTTTCCTTTTTGAATTAGATCCCCTTCACAGGATCCAATTTCTGCATGCAATGGGAGAGATAACTTTATTCAAATATTGCTGATTGTTTATCAAGACTTGACCATCTTGGGTTCATGTTTGACCATCACATTTCTTCTCAGGAAAGATAAATTGTTCTTTCTGTTAGCACAGATGGTTAATTTTTTCATCTCATGTCTTTATTAGTACAATTAAAGAAATTTTAGAGCCTTTTCAAATCCAGAAACAGAATCAATGTGCATGATATTATGTAGAAACAAATAAACAAGAGTCAACATCAAACACATATTAAAAACCAGATATTTCCATTGTTTCAATTTTTCTAAATGCTCTGGTCAGGTTTATAATGTCAGCAAGTTTTATCAATGTTTCAATGTGCACAAAGTCACCACTTTATGACACAAAGTGGCTAAAATGCTCTGGGGTTAGCCTGGTCAAGGCTATTTGTTTGTTCCACATACAATTATGGTATGCAGTAGCAGGATCCATTAATGTAAAGTATGTTTTTGTTTTGTTATCAAAATCCATTGCACACATTGATAACATTTATAAACTTGTTCTTATATTACAATAATCTCTGGGAGTATGGCTTGAAATTGGTATCATAACACTTAACTCTTTTGATTTATCATTTTCACCTACAAAGTAACATTATTCTTTTTTTGGTCTTTTAATAAAAGCAGTTGCATAATATTGGCAAATGTGATTTTCACTTTTGAAGGATTATTGCCTTTATGCTATCTGACAAATACCTTTGTTGCAAAAGCAATCAGCAGGCCATTAAGCTTTTGAACTGGAAGATTCAAAACATTTTAAAATAGGAATAATGTAAGCTAAGCTGCCAGGGGGAATATCTCTTGGAAGTGTTGATGCAATCTGGAATTGCACAAGATACTTCTTCATTAAGGTATTGGAATAGTCTCTGTGCAGGGTTAGAACATTGTCAAACTGTCTTCATTTAACAATGGCTTCAAGAACATAGTGATAAATTATTATGAAATAATTAAAGATTAGATTGGCATGAATTTAAGTGAAGAATTTTCTTTTAAATAATATTTTACTTTAATAACAAGTTAATGATGTAGCAGGTACTGCATAAATTATAAAATAAATGGGTCTCCAACTAAAAGCTGTAATCATGTTTATTTTGCACATCATTTATCTGTCTAGGTTGATGCATGCCAAATGTCTGGTTGAAAGAATTTATAATAGAGATCCAACTATGCCCTATTTATGTTTCTTGATTATGGCAATTCAATAAATGCATTTACTACACACCTATTGTGCTTTCTAAGTAAATTCTCCAAATTTTTCATCCATCAGAGCTTATTGAACTGCATCACTTCATAGGCTTAATATTAGGAACCAAAAACTGTTGTTGTAAAATATTTTTTTTTCTGCGTAACATCTGCTGTGCATTTGTTGTTTCCTAGATCATTATTTTTGTAGGTCAATCCCTATAATGTCTTAGTTAATATATTACCCAGGGGAAGTTTTTTTCTTTTCTTAAAATCACAATAGTTGCTATTAAGAGTTTAGAATTTGAATAAGTTCAGTGCTAGATGTAGATGTTTCTCTTACCAATATTTTGGTTGGAAATGCTTTATTTTATTTTGTTTGAAAAGAAAAGCAGGCTATCAAAACTCCTGTTTGAAAATCAATCGTGCAAAACTGATGACTGAAATAGAATTTTTTTAAAAATTACTTGAATGGTGCTTGCAAAAAAGACTATGCCTAACCAGATGATGCTGTATGTATCTTTGAAAGGCCACAGGAAAATATGTTAGGAAGTTGAAATCTTCATGAATTACTTAAATCTTTAGGGGAAACATGCTGGCATGCAATATGGATTTCAGACATTTATTTACAATGAAGAAAGGCAAAAGCTCAGTTTTACTTTTCATCTTAATTGTCAGAATATACTCCTTCAGCACATGAACAGATATACTTTATTAATGATTTTTAGATATACATTAAACTTAATAGATACACCAATACGGAGAGTTTAAATACAGTCACAGGGTAGAAAAATATTTTTCACCATTGAAATGATTTTTGCAAAACTCTTCTTTCTGATAAATAAAATAATATCAACAAGAAAAATTAATTTTAAATAAAAGATGATGTGTAATCTGCATGCATACAATTCTCTTGGTTATACCAGTTACATCTCTGGACTTTTACATCATTCCACCCTAATATGTTTTGTACATAATCTTGCCATAATAATATTATTGGGTTCATGCCAAACTGATCTATTTCATAATTATTTGTATTTAATTTTAAAACATATTTTGTTGTCACAAATGGGTATTTAACAAAAAATTAAAAAGAAAATCACCATGTAATCTAAAACAATAGCTTGTGATTGCTAAAATGAAAGTTGAAAACAGCACTTCAAATGCTCAAATTATTAGTCTAAAACTGTAATTAACTTAGCAATGCTTACAACTTTAAAAATGTGTATACACAATGCATTTATTGTGCTTAAGGCTTCATTTATATGACAGTAGGCCTTATAACATGAGCCACCAAGTCCATTCCATGCAACCTTGGCATAATGGGGAGCTTACATTTTCATTGAAATCAGTGTTAAAAAAAAACAATAATCATTCACTAAATAGAACACAAACAAACATCCTCTATGAAGACTTTATTCAATGTCACATGATGTTAAATTTTAAATTTATTATTTAGTAATTAAATTCCCCTTCCCAAATCTAAAAAGTGTAATATATATATAAACACATGTATATAAATTCCCCAGCCCACATAGCTGATGATCCATTTTAGGCAGAAGCAACAGGGGTGATTACACATAACACTATTTTCATTCTTCATTAAAAGAAACATACAGCTAGATTGTAATGGTCCAGCTTTCCCTTTAAATGAAGTATAATATATATTAAGTTTAAAGAACATACCTCAGTACTGAGATAAAGAGAAAAATTACAAAAGATTTATGTACACAAGCTTTTGGACTCATTTATTTAAGGTACCTTGCAAAATGAGTGCTGTAAAAGTTACAGATTTTTAAAATTCAAATAAGATTTTGGCTGGAAAGGTGTACACTCTGAACACGTTTGATGCAGGACTCGGTTATTGTGTCCTTTATCACAGCTGCACGCTCTTAAAATGTTTATTTCACTGTCTAAACAATGAATATTATGTGTTACTTCAGTCCATACTGTAAGCTAAACTGATGTATTGAAAAATATTTAATAATAAATTTTTTTTAAACAATTAAGTTCTTCACAGTACTTTTAAAAAAAAAAATTCAAAAGAAAAAGTATAAAACTGGCAAAAAATGTTTTCTTCAGTCACACAAGTTGAAGAGTCCGGTGTGAACACTGTGTATTTAGTCTAAATAAACCATTACATTTTTGATAGCAGTGTTTATTACAAAAGTATATATGTATGCCTGTATAGATGCATGCATTTGTATATTTGTAATATATTTTCAAACAGAAATAAGCCTCGTAAATAGCTTTATTTGTTTAAGTACACAGCTTAACTTTGTCTAGCACATTTATAAATGAACCTAAAATCTGTACAGTCTGGAGTCATTCAAATGAGTTGAAACACTCGTGAATTACCAGATGGCCGGAGTCACTGCAGCAATATATATGAACACATGACATTGTCATGATTATATATTTATACAAAACAAACAAACAAACAAACAAACCATACAAACATGAATGAAAAGCACAAAAATATATAAAAAAACAGAACAAAAAATTATATAAAAGGGAAACAAGTCTAAATATCTTTTCAAAAGCTTTCATGTCACACACGTGATGTATTTACGAAAGTAAGTTATATGTCTAAAAATAATGCATATTATGATCCTACATATGATATTATACAAAAAAGCTACACATAAGTTATATTTAAATGGCAGTGAGTCGATACACATCACAGCATGACCAACCTCCGATCGTGCCCAACCTGTCGTGAACAAGATTGTGACCTTTTACATTCTAATTGTGAGAAGCAGTCCAGTATAAAATACAACTCCATATTGAGCAGAACACACTTTAAAAAAATTATTAGCACCAGATAAATCAGTTTACTGTTAAGGCACATATTGGCTTGCCCTTACAGTTAGTACCTTTATACAAGAAAAAATATTAAATACAAACATAATGCACTTATAACATTGAATACAAATAATAATAATTTTTTTCTCTCTAAAATTAACAAAGAAATCTATTACTCACAGAGAAAGAAACATATATTGGATTATATATGTAGGAGATCAAATGGTGTGATTGTACTTTCTCCTTCTTCTGGAATACTTTTACTTTTCTATCAGAATATTCAGAGGAGACAAAGAGCGAAAGCATCTGTAGCCACATTTGTGGGATTTTATTTTGGCCATAATTCATGATTTATTCCTGTACACCATATTGTCTCTAAACCAGAGAAAGCAATAAAATGAATGTAAAATGCTTCATCATAAAAAAGGATTTGTAAATGTTTCCAAATTAATTTAAAAGCAGAAATATTTTATTTACTACAACAATCAGCAGCAATTACCTGAACCTGACAAAATTTAGCTGGGAATAAACTAAATATAAAACATGCTAAATGATGCAATTCATATCTCATCACACATTCTTAATGCAAACTTGGCAGCGGCTGACACGTGTCCGTAAATTGCCGGCCTTGAGCGTCTGTGATCTTGGTGTCTGGAACTGCTCGTTGTTCTCTATTGTAGTCAGCCAGAAACTGTACTTGTTAGCAAAGTAATGGCATGTACCTCTGGCGCCATTGCACTCAATGAAAGGTGTGGCACGGAAATCTTCCAGACAAGAGCCTGGACTTGAGAGTGACTGTCCGCCACCACCAGGGCCTGCTGCTGTGTGCTGCAAAAGTATGTGAGTTAATTTGAACTGAACTCTATAATTAATACACACTATGGATTAAATTGTCCTATGTGCACATACTATACAGACTGACCACAGATAACTGAATTTGTAGACAAAATTGTGTAATTGTTTAGAGATTAACTGTGTTATCTACACACCTTAGATTGCACAAGTTTACAATTTAATTGTATTGATGTATACATATTGCTAAATGTACAAATATGTAAACTGAATTGAATTATTATTTACATATTATACAAAGTAAAAAAAATATGTGAACTGATCTGTATCATTATGTATACATAAATCAACGACGATATACATGTATAAATAATGTAGTTTGTACATGATATAAATGTGTGTGAGTGTAATTCATTTAGTGTGATGGCATCTTTGATTATGTTTCCTAAGTGACCTGAATAATCTAAACTTACATATTTAAAACCATCACAGTTCACTATTATTTACTTATCACACCTCAATATCTAATTGTATGAAGGTATACATTCTGTAAACCTTAAACTGAAATGCACTAAATTTTGAATTTGAATGCTGATATTAACAGATCAGTAAATGTTACCATGGCAAAGCTGTAGCCGATCCACAGACTGCTCCAACCCACTGGACAATTCGGGAGTTGCATGGTCTGGCTGTGTACGGCTATAACATTGGCTGGAGCATCACATACAACACAGCGACTGATATATGGGATGATGTCACGCTCACCCACAGGCATCATGGGAATGGGAGCATTTGTCGAGAGCCAGTATGACCGGTCATTACGACTGGCATAGTTGCATACATTGTTCAAGTTGCAGAAGAGGAATGGCATTGTGTTAAATCGTGGCAAACAGGAACCAGCCCAACCTGCAAAGCAAAAAAAAAAAAAAGAAAAGAAAGATGTGAATTCATTTATATAAATTCTGGCTGGACTGTCATGTTATCTACAATACAAATATGTATAACTAGTAGCAGAAGCTAATGAATAAAGTGATACATTCCTATGGTCACTAAGACTGCACTAATACTCAAGACAACCTACGAATTATGGGTTGTAATGTTGACAAGTGAACTCTGACCAACCTTTTTAGTGAGAAGATCTATGACATATATTTGTGGACTTTCTCATTTCCAATGGAGACAAAACCTGATCTTATCCCAATAAATCTAAAGTAGTACAACATTATAATTATTAAGAAAATTCAATAGTATAATATATTTTTATTACAATGCAGTGTTAAGGAGTGATAAACATTCATCAAAGCTTCAATCTGACAAATGTTACTTTTACTGCGTGCTAGATCTTCAGCCATAATAATGTGAGTTCATTAACAGGTAAGATCATCTTGTTATTAATCAATAAAGATAAGGTTAATGGCTGAGATATTAAGGAACCACCTTATACTTCAGATGATTTTATCTGGAACACTAAATGCAACCTGTCAGTCTGAGCAAGGAACCCATGACTGATTTGGGCAGAAATCAATATTTGTGCATTTTATAAATAGTAATTTGCTTAAGTTAACTAACCTACATTTCTAATTTCTACTTTAATATAGTTTTGATAAATAAAATCACTAGCGTTGAGATGACTTTGTCTTCGATGTGCAGGTTGTCAATTGTTAACAACAACCATTAACTGCCTACATATACATAAATTAGCCAGAATAATATCTCGGTGCTTATCTTTAAAATTCACCAGGTAAAATATTACGTAAGCAACATGAGAGTCTCTGCCAGAAGGATGCTAAAAGAGAAAGGTAATGCCACTTAAAGTGATTCTAGTTTACCTTTATTGTGCAAATATTTGCAATTTGTCACACTGTCTGCATTCCTTGGATAATGATAGAATATCTTCATCACATTTCTTTGTAAATATACAATGAATCTATAAATAGCACATTTGCCCCTCAGTGTAGATATAGTGAAGGCCATAGTGAATCGTTTTCAGTTCTATGTTCATTAGCACACCTCATTGTCCAGTCCAAGGTCTTCTGTGTAACGTCAAAGAGCTCAGGGACTTTGGTGACAATGGAGTTAAAAGGTTTTCACCTTTCATGTTAAAGGACATGGGTTAAAGTCCAGCCTTGGTCGTTGGGATTTTTCTCTCCCTAGCTCATGAATATTGAGTTTTTTGGCCAAAAGTTGTAAGGACTTTAAATTCTCTGAGGAATTAGCACAAATAAATATACTTTATTTTTATTTAAGTTCAAATCTGAATTCTCAGGTATCAACAAAGTCTAACCCATCTAGTTAAAATCTGAATTTCCCAGATATCAACATGGTTTAGCATTGCAATGATGACCTCTGAGGTCACTGATGTAGTTTCAAACTGATTCTATTGGACCTTTCTATAGGACCCACCAAAAATATTCTAAGGTTATAGCAAATTAAGAATTGAATTCCTTTGTGTCTCATAAACTTCTGCTAATACTTAATAGAAATAACACAGGTGACTTGTGACCAGAAGATTACAATGGGAAAAATAAATTGCCAGTACTGACTAACCTACTTTACTGGCTTGATCACAATATAAATATGCCAACAGATTTGCCGAAACAAACAGTACAAGAAATTACAACCCCCAATTGATCACTATCATACAGAGTTGTGAGCACTAAACTCACAGATATTAATGCAGTCCACAAAAGTCTTCTTACTCTATCAGGTCTATTGCAATGGATTATCAGTTATAATAAATATAGGTGCACTACACCGGGTCACAATATTAGAGTTCCTTTGAATAATCTTTTTTAAAAAAGGAAATTTAAATAGATACTTCAGCTACATATGTTGTCAAGAAATAATAGTAAAACATAAATTAATCTTAATTATATAACGAGTGCACGAGGAAATCCATGTATGATGACCCATGTTTTCATGTTGACCTAAACTGTGTACAGCTTCTTTAGTGCAAATTTACATTTTCCTTGTTTGTTATTGATGTATAAATAATGTAACTTCAAACTATTAATTTATGAACCATTGGCGAAATTCTCCAACACCTTTAAGGACATTACACACAAATTTATTAAGAAGTAGAATAAAATAAAGTGAAGGATTAATTAGTAAAGAAAACAATTTTAACATTTACATTGAGAAAATAAAAATTACTGTTATAACATCACTCAGCACAATTACTTTTGTAAGTCAATGGTGAATTCACTGATAAATGTATTGGTAGTTGTGTGGGATTGTGTAAACTTAAGTGATTTACTTAAAGACACCTAGCTCACTCATTTGAGTATATATTTGCATATAACATTTCCAATCCACACTCCAGTGGAAATTATTTTTTCATCAGACTAAATGTAAAACTTGAATATTAAATTGTTAAATAGTAACAGATCAAAAATACCTTAACTCAAAATAATTACATTAACATTTAAAATGGAATTTGGTGTCAACATGTCTCAGAATGGTTCCCTGGGTATAATATCAGCATAGCAAAAGCAGTAAGATACTCAGTCTACTAATGTATGAAGATCAACAATTGCATTTTAAAGGATCCCCCCACACCCATTTGACAAGTATTCTTTGTGGATAGGAAACAAAAGAAATTAAAACAGTAACTTTAAAATATAGATCAAATATTTAAAAGCAAAAGTAAACAAACAAGATTTACCTAGGTCTTGGTGGTGGGATTTCTCATTGCCCTCGATGTACAAAAGACTGTAACCATCCCAAAGCTTGTTTTCACCTAGTGGGCAGTTTGGTACTTCTGTGGACTGACTGTGTCGAACGATAAGGTAACCAGTAGGTGGAGTTGGTCCAGCAAGACCCTGTTGACCTTGATCTCCTTTAGGACCTGGGGTACCTGAACAAATAATGGGAAACAAATTTGAATACTTGATTGCTTTAGGATCTGGTGTACATGAACAAATAATGGGAAACAAATTAGAATACTTGATTGCTTTAGGATCTGGTGTACCTGAACAAATAATGGGAAACAGAATACTTGATTGCTTTAGGATCTGGGGTACCTGAACAAATATTGGAAAACAAATTAGAATACTTGATTGCTTTAGGATCTGGGGTACCCGAACAAATAATGAGAAACAAATTAGAATATTTGATTGTTTTAGGATCTGGGGTACCTGAACAAATAATGGGAAAGAAATTAGAATATTTGATTGTTTTAGGATCTGGGGTACCTGCAGAAGTAAAAGGGAGACAAATTAGATAGCTGTATAGATCCTTGAAAAGAATGAATCCAAGCAAATACACATGCACGTACTTGACATACAAAAGTATTCTTTTGCAGGTATCATGATTGATATGAGTAATTTAAAATTATATGTATATCTAGCTATGTATGCATACTAGTGTGGATATATATTTTAAAATATGCACTGATCACGTCACAACCATGGGCATTGATCAAGGGTCTTGTACTGATAGTTTCAGGCCAATGTTTCATTAATGGACACAAACATATTTCAGACTTACATACTAAATTGGGCATAAACAACCTAAAAATCCAGAACTAATTTGTGTCCTAAGACCAGACAGTTTCTGTCTTGGTCTTTCACTGATTGGGAATGTCTATAACTTGCAAGTCATTCTACTGTGTGAAACAACAGTTATAGTGTCAATGGCTATCTGCAAAGTCAAAACCTCTGTATTCATTGACTCTTATGACTATATATAACACTGGTCATGACTAGAACATCTAGATTGTGTTGCTTATTAAAAAAATTTGAAAGGTTCATGGGATACATTTTAAAATTTAAACAGTAATGTGGCTTGGCTCCTTCTTTCCACCCTCTCTCATAAATTCAAATAATGAAAACATCTAATAAGGCCAAAGCCATTTTTATTATATTACATTTTCCAAAAACATAACTTATACAACTGTAAATTATATTTATTTTTAAAAAAAGATTTAATATAAAACACAATTCTGGCTTCATAGTACAATGCACAAAAATGTTATCGTTTGATTTTGACATCATCAACTACTGCTATTGTTTAATAATGTCATTTTCCATCATCATTTATCTACTGCAAATATTTAATTTTGTTCCAAAACTTACCTGGAAGGCCAGGAATGCCAGGTAAACCATCCAGACCAGGAGGACCAGGCCTACCCTCCATTCCCTTGAATCCTTTGAAGCCCATTTCTCCCTTAGGCCCATCTGTGCCAGGTAAGCCTTAAATAAAAACAAAATAAATACACTTATTTTTTAAGTTAATAAACTTTCATATAAATAAATACTTAGTACAGGCTATACATAATTATAAGTTAAAAGTTTGCTATTAAGTATTATTTGATATAAAGTACTTCTGCCATTGTGACTGCTCATGGTTCAGAAAAAAAAGTCATAATCCAAACTAACCCTGCTCCTTGAAATTTATCAGGATTACAGTCAGGGCATGTCAGACTGAAGTCATTCAACCCACACTTACTGGACTGAAACCATTCTTATGCAATATGACAGGACAGAAGAGTAATCTAAAACTTACCAGGTATCCCTGGTAAACCTTTGTCTCCCTTACTTCCGGGTAGACCTGGAAGGCCTGAAGGGCCTCTATCTCCCTTGCTTCCTTTGGGAATCATTTCAATGTTATACACTGCCGGTTCACCCCTTTCACCCTTGTCACCTTTCAAACCTGTTAATAATAATGTATTTATGTTGTAACAAATACATATTCACATTATTATGAAGTGAAATTATCAATACGATGCCTAATGCTGGAAGACTTAGTTAGACTGTAACCGTTTACATAAACTTGTGTTACCTTAATTCTATTTTAAAAACCATAATGGACATTTTTTCAGTTTATTTGATCTAACTACAATCTAAATAAACTGAAGATAAAGTGACTTCCAACTCTGACTAGAAATATAATATTAAATAGAGATTTTTTAAATTGACCTACAATTTTATACCTCAACAAACATTACATTTAGTCTGCACAATTTTTAATTTTATACCTAGATAAGCTTACTTCTAATTTGCATAGTTTCTAATTTCATACCTATATAAACATTACTTCTGGTCTGTATAAATAAAATTGGAATAAAGGTGAGTGAACTGTTTTCAAGAAATGGTGTATTACAATAAAATCCACACACATTTTGCAATACAGAGAGCTGGGGCTACAGACTTACTCAATGTTGCATATATTGCACAGAAAAAATGGTGAGAATTTTCAGTTAAGAGAGTGAAGAACAAATGTCATTTTAGGTAATTTTGTCCCTTTGTTTAGTTATTGATGATTTTGACAATAAGAATCTGTCTACTGATGATGTTGACAGTAAGAATCTGTCTACCGATGATGTTGACAGTAAAAATCTGTCTACTGATGATCTTGACAGTAAGAATATGTCTAGTGATGGTGTTGAAAATAAGAATGTCTACTGATAATGCTGAAAAAAGAATATATCTATTGATGATGTCAAAAGGAAGAAAGCTTCTACCTGATGATGTCAAAGATAAGAATATGTCTACTGATGACGTCAAAGTAAGAATACGTCTACTGATGATGTCAAAAGTAAAACTCATCTTCTAATGATACCAAAAGTAAGATTACATCTAATTAATGATGCTGACAGGAAGAGCACACCTACTGATGATATCAAAGTAAGAAAACAATTAATGTCAAAAGTACACCTTCATTATTTACTGTTTTTGCTGTTACAGTCAGAATTAAAGGTACAATAATGTCTAAAGGAAACAGCAGCTAAACACACAGATATCCATCCCTCAAAATTATCTACAAGGAACACATTTAAATTGAGAAAAAACTGAAAGTTATCTTATGTATACTTATTGCAAGGCTTCAAACTGGTATATTTATGCTATATTTTATTTAATTTGGTGATTTAGTAAGTGGGCGAGGTTGAGCAGATGAATGAAATCTTAACTTCCAATTACTTACCTTGTTGTCCATCCTGACCTGGTTCACCACTAAAGCCTTTATCTCCTTTAGGTCCAATAAGCCCTGGAAGTCCAGGGAGACCTTCTACTCCCTTAATTCCATTTAGACCTGGAAGCCCTGGCAGTCCTATCGATCCTATAAATGAAACAAAAAAACACAACAACTTATAGCTAATATACCTACAAAACAATTACAATGGAATTATATCTTAAACATGCATTTAACTTATTCAAATTCAACTATACACAGTCAGCATAAAAGGAAACAATAGCAATAAAATATTGCAGGCAATTCTGCCTGTTATCTGAAGTGAACAGCAACATGAAATATATGCACCTGCTATTCTCTCAGTTGATCTTAGTCTCCATGAACTGTCATAGAGTCAGAATCTCATTGCGCTGAGGATTATTCCAGTTTTTGAAGATACACACATATTTTTCTGTACTTAACTGGCCCCTAATGCCAAACCAACTGCATGTACTTCATCTGATGTTCCATCCAAGAAATAGCAATCTGGTCAATGCTAAAGAAAAGGCTATCTTTTGTTGGACATTTTGAGAGACTTAATGAGATTTCATCATTCATCATATGACACTATATCATTGTAATTTTGACTAATCCACTGAGTACATGAAGTCACTGACAAATCTGCATGAAATTACAACTATACTACTGATACCTTGTATATTGAGCTGTTAATCCATTGAGTACATGTGTCATTGATAAATGTGTGTGAAATTCCCCATTTATACTACCAATGCTGTATTTAATTCTGTTAATTCATTAAGTATATAAGTCACTGACAAATCTGTGTGAAACTACCATTACCCTATTGATTGTATGTTAATTCATTAAGTATATAAGTCACTGACAAGTATGTGTGAAATTACCATTATATTACTGATACTGTATTTTTAGTTTTGCTAATCCCCTGAGTACATGAAGTCTCAGACAAATATTTGTGAAATTACCACTATAAAAATTGATGCCATATTTAGATGTTATATAAATCAACGACAAATCTGTGTGAAATTACCATTATTATTCATAATGTATCTAGTGTTGTTAATCCACTGAGTACAAGAAGTCACTGAAATATCTGTGTAAAATTAGCATTACATTACTGATGATCAAACCACCAAGAATGGTAAGAACTGTTTGCTTGTTCAACTCAGTTTAACATTAGACTGTCAAGAAAGATTACTCCAATGCAGATCATGGTATCACATCAAACTATTTTCATCTGTAAATTTCAATGCCTGGTGTTACTGAATATATACATACTCATCACATCCCTCTAACTAAATATGAAAAAGATATTCCACAAAAGTGAGCAAGAGTGTAGTCTAAAGTAAAATTCTAGATTAGCAATTCTTCTCATTCTAAATGTCTTTATGTACTGTAATAAAATTGTTTAAACAGATTATATTGAGTTCTAAATGAAGGCTAGAGAAGACAAAGATACTGTTTAGAGAAGTAAAATCATGCTGTAATGAATTAATTGTGCAGCCAAAATGAACAACTGAAAATATTGTTAAATGTATAAAAATGAAGTTTACGATTAAATCTTATAATTTTTCAAAATGTGGGTTGTTAAATTTATCATGTATGATTAGTTGAGGGTGTTGTAGCAAAGCCAAGTTTATTATCAAGAATTATTAGTTACTATCAGTGCTATTTAAAGATTTGTCTCTAATAAATGATGAATTCTCTCACTGGATAGAAAAATAGTGGGGAATATATAACAAATAAATTAACATTCAAAATGATCTGGTACATAGGACATAGAAAGAGAGGTGCTTCTGGGGAGGAAACAATAAAACATGAATTAGTTTGTCAATTTAATTAGGCATTTAAGCACTATAAAAATAATTTAAATATAATTTAATGAAATGCCCTTCTTTATATTTTTTCAAATACAAGGTATTGTCTAGGACAGTTCATCATTTATTTTAAATAAATTCATACAAAGCCCTGTATCCATTTAGTTCAATATATAAAAGACAACAGGACTGACTGATTTATTTCTTCCTAATATCCACATCTACTATTTCTTTATTTCTCAAAAGGAAAGATGGCAAGCATCTACACACAAACACTTGACAGGCATTCACTTCTGCTCATGTGCAACACACGTCAATGTTAAATAATTATTATTCATTTAAGGAATGAGGATGCAAGAAGTAGACAACTAATACTGTTTTACCTTTCATGCCTGGCAATCCAGGTAACCCATCTCTTCCTGATTCTCCAGGTACGCCTGGCAATCCAGGCTCTCCTTTCAGCCCTGGCAAACCTGGCAGTCCATCGTTGCCAGGGAAACCTGGCTCCCCATCTCTTCCTGAAATGTTTTAATGTCATTTACTGTATTAGTTAGTACCAATGCTTTGATGGTCTTACTGTCAATATGAGACATTTAATCTGTCAACAGTAAGACTAACATCAAGAGTGCACAAACCACAACCCAAGGGCTGCATGCAGCCTGAGACAGGGCTCTATGAGGTCCCCAGATTACTTTAGGATGTTACCATTATTACAAGTGTAGAACACATTATTTCATTATTTGTGTTGCTTTTTTCTGACTTGCAGCCCTCCATGCACTATCAATTGGAAATTTGGCCCTCTGGCCTAAAACGTTTGTGCACCCCTGCTATACATCCATACATGGTAATTTTTTTTCAATTTTTGAAATAAATATACCAAGCAAGAACTAAATAAAATTACTGACAGAAAAACTTACATGAACTATTAATTTATGGTGAAGAAATCTCATAATCAGATATCTTATGTGTGCAACTTAGCGTGCACTAAATACTTTATATATGTGTTCCTTTTTGTTTACATCCATTTACAGTGAACTTCTCATTTTATGTTACATACTAAATCAGTGCACTAAAGCATCAAAGTTCAGTGAATGATATAGTAAATGTTAAAATTTCAGCTGTCTTTGCAAAAGTGAGGAAATATACAATATCTTTTTAATTTGTTCATTCATTATCAGACTCTTATTTTGTCTAATCATATTGCCTTGTAAATCTATTTAGATTTTCACTCATTATCAGACTCTTATTTTGTCTAATCATATTGCCTTGTAAATCTTTTTAGATTTTCACTCATTATCAGACTCTTTTGTCTAATCAATGCCTTGTAAATCTATTTAGATTTTCACTCATTATCAGACTCTTACTGAGTTTTATAAGGACTGTTCCTTGTTATTTCATGAATGTTGACTTTAGAGGTCATCTGGCTCTGGAAACTGAGCTGAGTTTTCATAATTTATTCTATAAAAGAAATCCAGTTTACTGATAAAGCTACTGAGAGTTTTCTTGTTTCATATCTCATTAACTTACGATAGTATTGAAAATAACATTTAGCCAACTCAAGAGCAGTTAATCCTCATATTAAAAACACTTGTCTGAATGCTGTGTGCCTTTATATTAATATTGTTTCAGAAAATGATATTGTTAATGCTGAATCACCTGGAATGCCTGGTAAGCCAACATCTCCCTTAGGTCCTTGAGGGCCCACTGCAGAATCTGTACACCTATCACCCTTCATGCCAGGCAAGCCATCAAGGCCAGGTAAACCTTAATATTTAGAAAATAAATGAGCAAGTTAATAAGAAATCATATGCATAAAAAATTCCATATTTTAAGAAAGAATTGACCAAAACTAAATTAGAATAGCTTTTTAAAAATTAATTACAGGAATATAAATAATGTACTACCAAATAAAAAAATAAAAAACATAGAATACAATGTTTCATTATTATAAATATTAAATAAGGAGAAAATACTTTAATAATTATTCTACATTCTACCAATGTAATCACTTAATGGAGAGTATATTTAAACTGTATGTCATACTTTTCACTTATCATGGCAGTTAACCATATACAAATTAATTCTGTCGTTTAAGTGAATAACTAATGATTATCAATATTATTACTTTTTACATTTTATGTTTGCATTTATCAATTATCAAACACAACATCTAAGAGGAGAGTCAGACAACAATGAAAAAGCAATCAAAATGCTGAAACTATTTCAGGAAAGACAAGTTATCTTTAGCATGTCTCACCTGACTCTCCCTTAAGGCCAGGAAGTCCATCACGTCCAGGTGCCCCAGAGCGACCGGGTTCACCTTTGAGACCAACGGAAGACACACCAGGTGGACCCGGGAAACCAGGTTCTCCAGGCAAGCCTGAAATGGGAACACAATTATCATGCTTTATCTTACAAATGAACAATTCATCATGAATCAGTAGTCACATCTGCCCATGAACAATTCACTGTGAATCTGTAGTCAGTCAGACTACAAACAATTCACTGTGAATCAGTAGTCAGATCTGCCTAGGCCAAAAGTGTTGCCAACAGTAATACCCTTACCCATTAGTTATTTTAGGTATTTCTTAGCAGACAAACAATTCACTGTGAAGTAGTAGACAGCCTGCCTATGAACAATTCACCATGAATCAGTGGATAGACCTGCCCAAGTCAAAAGGTTTGTCAGTAGTAATACCCTTACACATTAGTTGTTTTAGATATTTCTCAGCAGCACAACCCACCACCAAAACTAATAAGGAAAATAAAGTCTTTTCCAGTTTGACAAATTAATACTGAGTACCTCCAAACTACAATTTCCTGACATAGAAAAAGTATTTGTAATACACTGAGATGTAGCTTCATAGGTTTCCATATTGCCTTTAATATAAAAACTATGGATGCATCTAAGTCCATCAACTCTTACATTTACATTCTGTCACAAAATGATATATAATAGAGATCAATTTAGACTTTGATTTCAGATTTTTTTCTGGTACCAAAGTCGTCCAAATCATTTTCATTGCATATTGAAAATAAAAACCATGGAAGCATTTAAATCCAACCAAAATTTATATTTAAAGTTGAGGAAAAATACAGCAAGAATGAAAGTGTGGAAAGAAAGGAAAGAAAGAAAAGGAAGAGTGAGTGACAGATTGTAGAAAAGGAGAGCAAGTAAAAAGAGTGAGGAGCAGGAGAGTGAAGAAAAGGAGTTAGTAAGAGGGTGATGATAGCAAGGAGAGAAAGAAGAGTTGAGTGAGTTAGTGTAGAAAGAAAAGAGAGCAAGAAGAGAGAGATTCAGGAAAGAGAAGAGGTAGAGAACAAACATCTGAACCATTAATTACTCACCTCTGTCACCTTTAGGACCAGGAGCACCAGGTAAACCATCACGTCCATCAATACCAGGTTGACCTTTAATGCCTGAAATAAAGAATGCAGGAGAATTTTAAGAAAGTATGTTCTTGAAGGTAATCATTACATTAACAGATATTTCTAGTTATGTGCTGGCTACCAATACTTAACATAGCCAATGGCCTATAAAATTATTATTATTCATTGCCTGGTAGGGTTAGTTTTTAAATGAGCAAATGTTTTTATTTTCATACTGACAATCTGTGCACAACTTACATAATACATGTACTGATAAAGAAGAGAAGATATGTTTGTCTGTCTTCTGTCTACTTGCCTGACAATCTGTGCACAACTTACATAATATTGATAAAGAAGAGAAGATATGTTTGTCTGTCTTCTGTCTACTTGCCTGCCCACATATCTACCAATCTACCTAATAATTTATCTTTTGTACTCGTATTCCTTATAGCAATCTACCTTTATACTATTCATCTGTATGTTTTTGTAGTATCCATGTAGCAATCTATCTTGGTAAGCATGATTCATCTTTGAAATATCAAATCCAACAATATAATCTGTTTTTGAACTATCAATCAAACAATTTATCTCTGTAATAATTATAATCTATCTAACAATATAATCTATTTTTGAATTATCAATCAATCTATCTTGATACAATCTATCCAACAATACAATCTGTCTTTCAACTATCAAACAATTTATGTATATAATGTATCTCTGTACAATCTATCCAACAATATAATCTGTCTTTCAGCTATCAATCCAACAATCTGTCTCTGTAAAATCTTTCTGTCCATCTTTGAAACATCAATAAAACAATCTCTCTTAGCACTCATGATTTATCTAAAAATTCGTCTGACCTATAAATCTAAAAATCTGTGTGCTATCCCTCTAATAACTTGACTTTGAATTTCAGTCTAACAACCAATCTTTGTACTCATGATCCATCTAATCTGTAATCCTATAAGCAAAATTCGCTCTACAGAAAAGATGTCAGCACATGTTATAGTGTATAGCATCGCAAAATAAAAAAGAGAAATTTACAAGTGATACTAGATGTTTTATAATGAAAGAATCAAGCATAACAAATCTTATGTCAGTGTATCATTGATTCTTGTCTGAAACTGAAAGACTTTCTTAACCATTAATGCCCACTGATAGTCAAGTGTTTGTGAAACATACCAAAACTAATAAAATTATGAGTAATATGTGGCAATAATAATCTGCCACTTGCCTTTATATTTCTTTTTTTTTTTAATCAAGTGTATTATATTTATAATAGTCATAGATGTACTTATATTTCTTTCTTATTTTAAGTGTACTTAATAACTAACCTAAACATGAGATAGTAAACTACACTCTGCACGTTAAGAGTAGTACCAATATATAATTCTGATTAATTGCAAAAGTGAGTGGGAAAAAATGCACAAGACAAGAATGACTGTCACTACTAAAAGATTTAGTCAGATGTCACTCAGACTCTCAATATGTCATATGTCACTCAGACTATCAGTAGACTGATGCTATTCAAACCATGGGTGCACTCTCCACCCCAGGGCAGACTAGCTAAGGATTAGGCAAGTTTGACTGATTGACAGTAGAGATTTGATAGAGGTATATATATCATGACTGACCAATGACAAAGTACCAAACAACTGAAACTGACCAATCAAGAATGCTAGTGTATAAGAAGCGGTAAATGTCAGGACTTAAAAAAGTTACTTCTAAAATCATTCTGCAAATTTTCATCCAAGTGGACAGATGTATGAATTCCTGTCAGGTGTGTGGGTCAGCCAATGCTCATTTTAGATGCTAACAGTGCATTTTGATTTTCACCTTCAGTTCACTTTTGAAGTAACTTGGAAACAAAAAAGAACTTGCATTCCAATCTTCATACACATCAACCACACTGAAATTGCAAGTGCTTGCACAGAACTGATGTGTCTTTGTCCTCTGATTGAGTGCACAGGGGAGATAACTCAACAAATGGTCATGTACTTTTTAAATACCAAAATCTATTCTTTCTCCTCACTTTCTGATTTAAAGATGCTTGTAATTTCATCTGCAGTTCATTAATTATAATACTTGTATAAATCCTATCTGCTGGACAGTGCACTGACCTTAGAAAAGAATAGTGATAGACACTTGCTACATTTTTCATGCTGCCATAGACACAACATTATTCACCAGGCAGTGATAGAAAATTAGGATATTATTGAAATTTCATGGTTATTATATATCTATACTGAGTCTAATTTTTTTCTACTGTTGTTTCAGTGTTACATTTTATGTAGTATGTGTATGACAAAATTAATGTTACATTGTTAAAAAATAAATTTATTTATCTTATTGTTCATCAACAACTTCTTATATTTCAGAAGTAGATGTCTTGTGCAAAAATAAGAATTTGAACATAAAGGAAATCTCATGTGGATGTCTTACAGCATGTTATCAGGTCTTATGCCAGATCAACCTTCATGGTAAAGTAATAATACAACAGTTAGCACTGGTTACTATGGGGAAGCATGTGGAAAGATTACCTATCAAATGACCTAGTCCGCAGAAAGAAGTGTAACATATTGTAATGGAAAATAATAAATCCTCAAATCAAATCAAATGGGGCACTTCTTAGCAGAGAAAATACCTGTCACAGTAAGTTACAATCTATATTTAAAAAATATTCTTGACTTCTATCTTATAATTTGGAAAAGAGATTCACTACTGAACACCACTTAGGACAAGCATCACCATAGCCACAGATTAACATTATCAAAATATCTCTATGCCTTAGGTAGCAGAGTTTCTTTCATATATCTTATACCTCTACTAGAAATTCTTTCTTAAGAATAGGAGTACCACAAGATGAAAACCTGTAAAAATTAACTATACAAAATATCACAGTGCCATCTTTTTCAAGTCAAAGTCAAAAATAGAAACAATTAGGGCATTTTCATACAAATAAAAAACGATTTTTTTCCATTTTGTAAAATTATTATTTCTATTGCTTAAAATCTCAAATGGCACTGCACCTTGTTTTCATCAGCTTCCAAATGGCAAGGAGCCAAGCATTTAAAATTTCTGCATGGTGATGGAGAGGGAGTGGTGTCTGTAAATGTGGGGAGGATGGTAAGATCAAGTGAAAGCATGAATATAAATATTAAACAAACCATGGACAGACATGTGACTATGTGCAATGTTCCATTTAGTTCATGAAGTGCTTTTGCCTTGTACCTTGTGAGAAGGAAATCTTGCTATATTCTGTGTTGCCTGGTAATAATTCTGAGAACTTGTGGTTATGAATGTATACAAACAAGTACAAGAGAATTACACTGCATGTGAAACATGCAATTTGCTCAACAGCAGTCACACAAGTTTATTAAATCCTGAACACTTGCTCTGCAGCTTCCAGCTAAGAAGTCTTATAATAACTAATCAAATATTCTGCTGCACTCACAGTTTTAATTTATGTCTTAATTTTCTTTCACACTTTAATAATCAGCAAATGTTCTACTGGCTACAAGATGGATTGACATGAAGGATGTTGTAAAGATTGTAAAGATATGGTTTCATTCAGCTAAATATTACTGGTGTGGTTTTAATCAGTATTTTAAAGTACTAGAATGAAACTTACAGCTATGGTCTATAATGTTATAAATAAATAAATATATTTTATCACAAGAATTATTTTTATTTTTTATTTTTTTAATTTTTAAATTTATTTTTAAAGATCCTGAAATTAGGATGACTGAAATAGATCAGGTTCAAAATAAATATATGAAATCATGAGAGAATGTTTGGGGAAGTGGGGAAGATACCATGCAAAATAGGGGTTACAAATTTACAATACTTTAGTATACTCATTAAATGAGTATAAAAGACATAAAATAAAATATACTAAATGGATTATGGATAACTAAAACTCATGAATGGAAATGCATTTATAATACAAAAAGTAATACTCAGTTTATCAATGTTTAAAATGACTTTAGTTCTCAAAGAAAGACTTCACATAATGTCTAATTGTGAGTAATATGACTAAGAACAATCTTGATAAAGCTATTATATTTTTCTTACCTGACCTGTAAAAGCACCAAAATAGTTACACAATAAAACCACAGGACTTTTCTAAAAAGTAATCCACATAATAGCACTGGAATGCTTACAACAGCACAAGAAGACTTTGTTTTTAGGAAGAATTCACACCTGGACTATTAAAAAAAAACTAAACTAAACTAGAACACTTACCTGGGAGTCCTGGAAGTCCAGCCAAGCCTGGATTGCCCTTTGCTCCTGACAACCCTGGTAGGCCAGGCAATCCAGGTAATCCAGCTTCACCTTTAGCCCCAGGGAGACCTGAACACACCAGATAACAAAACCACCCATAACAGTTGAACAAAGTGTCTTAATTAGGAGTGGGATAAAATCTAGAGTCTTTCAGTTACAGAGTGAAGTTACTGTGTAATTACAAAACAATTCCTCTTTAAAGTTAAATTCAGTAAGTGACAATCAGCTTCTACTATAAGTTGTACATTTTCAAATTACATACACATGCAGAAAAAAAGCATTATATTTGGTTAACTCACTTAAGTTGTAATAATTTTGAACAGGCAGAATCAATGGATTTGTGCTAATTTTACAAGAATATAATAGCAGCCAAAGTAGTCATATTTATATTAATGATGACAGGATGGTGTTTGTCATTATGTATACTAATGATGACAGGATGTTTTATGTCATCATGTATACTAATGATGACAGGATGTTTTATGTCATCATGTATACTAATGATGACAGGATGTTGTATGTCATATATAAAAAAAAAGTGTATTGTTCCCAATACAATGAAATGCTCAATGAATAGAGGAATAAAGTAATACATACATATATATATAACAACAATGATTCTTTTGCATACTATCAAATAGTGACAATCTAAAACAATCCATATTGATATTGAACTTTCAAACTTATAAATGAAGGACTTTAATTTAGAAACTACAGCTAAAAATGAAAGGAATATATAAATATACTGGGAACATGAAAGATTTAGTCTGATATTAGAAAGTTAACTACAAGAATAGCTATTTCAAAATGAATATTGTATGGTTATTTAAATCAGAATTTAGCTATTGTAACAATATAATTTTTTTTAAAAATAATTAAATAAATTTAGATTATTATACTAACATAATTGCCAGCACTGTAATGACCTGATAAGAGATAAAAGCACACTTAGATCATAATACATTTAGCTGATGCAGATTAACCTACAAGTCAAAATCAGTTCTTTGTAATCAAGAAATTATCTATCAAAGTTGTCAAATTATAAAGAAATTCCTTATTATACATTAAAAAAATCTTTTTTCAAAACTGTTAGTAAAAATATTTATTTTGTTGCAAGCTGTATTTAACTTACTTGCCCTGTGTAACCATTTTTGTTTTTCATGAATTTCCTTTAGATTTCATTTCAATAATTCTAACTTCAGTTATGAGAGATAATTCAACTTCTAGAATGATGACTGCTAAAGGCTAATATTACATAAATCTCTTCCTTATAACTGCAATATATTCTAGGAAAAAATATTTAAGTATACAACACTGTTTGTGAAACAGTTTCAATTGCTATGCAATGGAGTGCAGCATAAACCTATTTAGCATAATATCCCAAAATAAAGGATGTATCTGAGTGATATTTTATATTAGTCTTCTTGGCTTCAACTTCAATTAATCAAATTATATGTAAAGATTGTGAAATTGTCATTTATCTTCTCCGCATCATGAAAGATCACTGCAAATACATGTAAATAACAATAATAATAAGGACAATAATGTTTATTTGCGCTAATTCTCCAAAGAGCTCTTAGTGCTTATAGTTAAGGTCACTAAAATTCAACATACAGGTACTAGGGAGAGGGTTGATCAAGAACAATCACAATACTGGATTTTAGCCTAAGATCTTCTGCACATGAGGCAAATGACTTACCTCATAACCACTGAGATCTCCAAATCTAACTGCAAGGTTTTCATATGCTCACCTGGCTCCCCATCCAGGCCTGGCCGTCCAGGTTCTCCTTTCAGGCCAGGTAAACCAGGCAACCCGTCACGTCCCGATTCACCTGGTTCTCCTTTCAACCCTGGAAGTCCATCCAAACCACCTATTCCTTGCTCTCCTTTAGCTCCAGGAAGTCCAGGGATTCCACCTGGGCCTTGGTTTCCTTTTTAGGAAGGAAAATGGAGATAAAATACAATTCTGAGACCAATGGACAAATGAAGAAATTAAAACACAAACATAGATATTTCAAGTAAAAAGTATTCAAACTGTTTCTAAAAAGAAAGGTCTCTTATTATTTGACTAACATTTCTTTATTTCTGAATTTAATGAAGTAAAACAAGAACAAAAATTATTTTAAAAAGAAATTGATTTTTAATTGTCTTTATGGCATGTTTCCCATTTCATACAAAAGAAGATTAAGTAGCTTGATTTTTGCTCACAATCATCCATCTGATACCATTTTTATTCTCACTAATCAAATGGCAACTAATAGTATGAGATCAATTTATAATCCACAGATAATCAACAGTATGAGGCCAAGTTTTATTGCATTGATAAACAACAATATAAGACCAATTGTTATTCACACTAATCAACTAATATTTAACAAAAAAGACTATATAAACAGGTTTTAATTAAATTTCTACTGTCCATTTCCTTCAGAAAAATTTCATTTCAAATCAAAACTGCCATCAAAATATCACAAATGAAGCTCAACAGATGATAAACAACAAAAGCTTACCTTTCATGCCTGGCAGTCCATCCAAACCTGGCAGTCCTGGTCGACCGGGTTCTCCCGCAATACCCTTCAAGAAAGTAATTTAAAATTTACATATCATTTCCTGTAAATAAAATAGAAGAAACTGTGTACTTTTAAATATCACACACACAGATACACATGTAGACTGCATACATTTAAGAAAAAAGTTTTGAAAGTATCATAACTTATATTGAGTATATACGATAGCTGTGCAATCACGAAAACTATAACTACAGTAGAATTACATCGCAAGTTATTTAAATTATGCATATTTAACTAAATGTGTCTCTCATGCTGTATATCTTGTTGCATTGACTCACTGAGTGTGATTCTAGTAAGTTCAAATCAAGGTATTCACAATACTAAATGGCTTCCCAATGCAAGCCAGCTACTTCATCTAGATATCATTCAAGGAAACAGTGATGTGTTCCAATGCCCCAGGAACCATTTCTCCCTCAAAAACATGTATATTAAGGGTAATTCTGACTATACACAATTTAATGTGCATCTTTAGGACAAACACTACCACCCACCAACATAAGATGCAACTCCACTGTATTTGTTTTTGCCAACTCCTGAATATTCAGTTTGCATCAGGATTGCAATATTTCTTAGTTGTGTCTTTGATGTATACTATAACCTTCAGGTGAATTACTTTACTCTTTACTTAAGCATATGGCATCAAGCAGTTGCAGGAAATTTACATTTACTTTAGAGGCACAAGAAGTAATCACACCTGCCTATGTTTTGTTTAACATAAGTGATTTACTTAGCAGTGAAAAATTGTTACCATTTGTTATCACATAAATATCATTACATTCATCGAATGGGGGTGGGGGAATTAATATTTTGTCAATATTTTCATCTAAAATGATGTACCTTTAAGCCCCTTTCTCCTGGGAAGCCAGGTAGACCTTTTTCACCCATGGGTCCAGGCAACCCAGGAAGTCCGTCCTCACCATCTCTGCCGGGCTCACCAGGGATTCCAGGCAATCCAGGCTCACCAATTCCCAACTCACCTTTCTGACCCTTCATACCAGGCAATCCAGATCGACCTTTTTGAAAAAAAATTGGTTAACAAACAAAAATTATATTAAATATGAATTTAGTTAGCAAATACAAATTTAGGTCATTTTACATTAATTTAAAAATAATTATTACTGGCATCCAGGAAACTGGAACAAAAAAATGAGCGACAGCTGTTAAATTCTGCATACCATTTTTAATTGTTGCACACCAATACAGTCATGTTCTCAAATACTCTGGTAAATACACCCGATGAAAAATAAAGGAAGGATAACGTATGACAGAGCAAATGCTTTGCTCTACAGAGAACATAAGGTACTTACACCCAAACAAACAGGGCAACCATTAAAAAAAAAGAGGGCACTCACCAAAGAAACACAAACAACTCCTCTACAAGAAAAGAAACCCAAAGAAAATATGATCAGAGAGCACAGGACACACTTAAATTAAGTACATAAGTAAAGTAAGACTAAAACAACAGAGTGCAGGCTTTTTGAAGACAGGACATACACCAAAAAAATAAACACACACACTCAGACACATGCAGAAAGGAGACAGCAACATAAAATAAGCATACAAGAACACACAAACAACCCATAAAAAACAATCAGGAAATCCAATGACAACACAGAAAATATAAAACAAAAAAATACATGAAAAGAAAACTAATAAAGTTATAAGAATACTGGCTGCCCACACAAAGAACATAGGATAATTGCAAAACAAAATGCTTTTGAAAAAACATAAAATTCACATAAAGGTGCAAAGGGGGTCAAAAAACACACAGGACACTTTTAAAAGGACATTAAAAATGCATAAACAGAGAATGGGTCACCTCAAAGAAAAAATTAATAATGCAAGAACAAAAGAAAAATAAACAAAAATCCTCAGATCAATAAAAATTTCATAAGAGAAGTAGGGATTTTGCACATCAGCATCAGAAAATGTGCATGTTATTTCACTATATTCAGATAATTTATAATTAAGCTGAGTTAACTTAAAGACTAAGTTAAATGGAATCAAAGTCAAACATAGTTTGTGAAAGAAATTTGTCCCATTACTAAGTTACACAATCCCCAATCCCTCACAGTAAAAGAAGCAGAAGTGACATCATGAATGGAAGTCAAATGGCCACCAATGTAATTTTCTTGAGTACACCATATGCCTTTGATCCAATTTGCACTGATGACAGTGAAAGTTTGTCTGATAGTAGTTTGCATACCATTTCTAATGTTGGAGATACCAAGGAAACAATGGCTGTTGATGACCATGTCTGGTAAGTTATTTTTTCTGATAATATGAAGTAACCTTATGTTTGTAGTCATCGATAAGCTCATAGACATATTTCTAACTACTATTAAAATGAGTTATGTATGATTTTTACTACTAACATTTAGAGAATGGCAGTACAGTTAAGTTTTAAATAAGTAATTATCAATCTGTATATAATTTAAATATTTTTATTTTCTAAAGATGAACAATATAGAGAACAGCAGTATAGCATTGTTTTTAATTGAGTGATTATTTTTCACATATATATATAATTTTTAATTACCTACTAGTAGAGTAGTTTCTTTTATATTTCTCTCTATATATTTGCATGTTTGTGCATGAATAGTGTTAAGTATTTATGTGTGTGTGTGTGTGTGTGTGTGTGTACTATTTTATTTATTTACTATTATCAAAAGCTTCTAAGTTTAACAATTAATGGCCAATGTTATATTAATTTAATATTTGGATAATCTTATAAATCTTAAATATATGAATTTCTTCTTATTAATATTACAATTATTATTATATTGTGTATACACGATCTAAAATAACAATCAAGTATAGTTACCAACAAAAAAATATTGGCTAGAATTCTAGGGAAAAAATCCCATTTTTTTTCACCTTACTAGTGGGGGTATAGTTAGTGCAACAAAATTCTATTACTTTGCTAATATGTAGTGTTATGAACCCATAAACTGTAAATAAAACATTTAATTATAATCAAGTTACTTCAACTATTTATTTGTACACAAGTAATTTTGGCAGATGAATAATATGATCAAATTCTAGTGGATTTACCAACTAAAGTTAACAGCAGAAAATGAAGTCCAGTTTTTGTCTAGGTACTGGCTAGAGTAATAAGGTTATCTATTCAAGAAAATTTGTCATATACATTTATGTTATGAATAGTGTTAAAAGTAATACTACAGTATATAAAGTAAAATATTATGATGCAATTAGCATACACGTAACCACTGATATAATAGAATGCATTCATACAAATTCAGATTAAAAGATGATGATAGGGTTTGATGAATATATATTTAAAATCTGAAGCATCATATTCTTATTCTAAGATTTTTTTTTATTAAATCAGAAAATGCAAAGTAATTAAATAACAGTTGATTAATTGATAGTTAATTAACTATGTATATATGTAGCAAAGCATATTGATAATAATTTAATGTCAGGTAAGTACATATGACAGCTGGGTTACAGTGTCTTAGTTTGAAAGCCAAATTTGAAAACCAATTAAAATAAAAATATATATACCTAAATATATATATCAACATAATTAAGGTAAAAAAAAATTAATTAGCAGCTGAGCAATGTATCCTGTTTAACATTTTTTTTAGAAGATTATTTATTTATTATTAGTGGCATTGCTAAACTGTCCCCAAAAGACTGCCTGCTTTGCATTTCATAGACTTCTTGGAAGTGTTTGCTTTACACTACAGTATGTTCTGTCAGATGAAAGTTTTCTCTTTTGAGCTTTGTAATCCACTTTTTTTTCCTCGTAATTTGTGAACTTTGGGAAATGTAAAATAATGAATATTTTAAGTTTGTCCACTATTTTTGCAGCCACATGTACTGCAATATTTAAGCATGTTTTAATTTTTCAAACCACATGTTTAAAGCAAGACAATATGCCAGACAGTGCCTGCGGATTGTAGTTCCATTCGTAATGTCAAATGTTATGTTGTTATGTGAAAAGTCAGTCTCACAAATGAACAAGAGCTATAATTTCTTTCAGAAATATTGACTTTCAATACCAAAATAAATGCATTTATACAAATCTTTGAAAATTTAAATTTCGCAGTCTTGATTCTAAGAATGGGAATTACCTATTTCATAAGGATTTATTCTTACTGCACCCTGTTATGTGTGTTGGCAAGTGTGTCCAACTCCAATGTGGAACTTTCTAGCAAAAGGAGTGATAGGGGTTCATTATTGTGATTGCCTATTCAAGAATCTAATAGATTGGTCTCAAAGAATCAACAGTGTTGGAACATTTTACAATGTGCTTAGCAGAATACATGGAAGATTGGTTATTCTATGAACTTGTGACATTGTTACAAAAGCGCACAAGGACTGTTGTGGCTTACATCATTGAACAGATTATGTACAATGTATTATCATATCACTCTATAACTCCATTTCTTCTATGATAAGAATAGTCATATGATTTATTTTTGATACTAATCTGACTGTTGAATCATATGTTAGAATATAAGACTGGATAAGTAGTGGAATTACTTTAATGTTGTTTTGTGGAATATTGATGTCAAATAATACTTTCATTGTATTTATCGTATGTATACTTTATTGTTGATTTAATAAATTTATTGTGAAATTTATTAGCCTTCTTGCATATATTATTAAACTATTTGTTGGAGTAATCGAGGTGGAAGGGAGCTCATTAAATATAAGTAAAGATTGTTTTTTATTACTCCTTTAGTAAGAAGTTTCCACCTGTGAAAATAGTGTGTGAAAGTAAATGCCTGTCTTATTGTTGTGGAAGACAGAAGACTTTTACTACACCCATATGAGAGACGAGTGGTGTCTCCTGGGAGAATTAATAATAATAATAATAATAATAATCATAACCAGTAACAAAGGAGTGCATGTCACACTTTCAATTAATTTATGTTCCATTTCACCTGGTAGTCCTGACTCTCCGGGTAGACCGGGCAGGCCAGCATCTCCTTTACTGCCAGGTAGGCCAGGTAGTCCACTTTCACCTGTGTCACCTTTCACACCAGGAATGCCAGGAAGACCAGCTTCTCCAGGAGAACCTTAAAATAAATTTTAAAAATCAATTAAGTCATACTCTCAATGTGCATTTTACTCAAATTTGTTTCCTTCTAAATGTGTTATCATTTATGAATTTACCATAAAATGAGTCATGACTATTACATGAAAATGTATTAATTTTTTATTTTATAAAATTTTTTTCATACAAGTATTGATGATTTTTCTATTAACCCTATTATATTTGTGTTTATTTATATTCATTATATAAATCAGAGTGAATAAAAATAGGTTTTTTTTTGACAGGTAAAAATTCAGTTAGAACGTTAACTTTCCAAAACTTCAAATATAGATCAAAGTCAAAGAAAAAGGGCAACAAAGAAATTTATACACACACACAAAATATGAACTGCATTCTGGAATATATTAATTCTAGAGTGAACAAAAAAAATAACTGAATGTACATTTACTTCTTCTTAAGAGTTACAAATTCAATAAAATAAAAGGAAAATTTCAATAAAATAAATGCTAATTACTGAACTATAAATTTTTTTTAAAATATGTATTAAAACAAAATGTAAATAAAATTAATGTTTGTAAGTGTTGAAAAGGTTCTGTTAATGATAATAATAATAGTGATAAATGTATACTGATAAAAGTAATAATAATAATAAAGAAAACGAGAAAAGAAAACAATATAATACTTTCCTATCACTCAAAATTAAAATAAATAAATACATTTTAAAAAATACCAGAAATTCATTAGTAGGTGCAGGGTATCATTAAATCTTACTTCATTCAATCCCACAATACCCTCCCCAAATCTAAAGCAAAATCTACATAATAACCGGAAATGCAGCCTATTAAAACTGAACTGATTGAAATAAAATAACATTTTGTTAAAAAGAAACAAAACAAATAGGCTAAGACTGTAACAGTACCTCGAAGTCCTGGTGTTCCTGGTTCACCAGGCAACCCTCGCTGACCTTTGAACCCCTTCATGCCTGGCAAACCAGGGAGACCAGATTGTCCATCACGCCCTGGCTCACCAGGAAATCCCATCAAACCTGTGTCACCTTTCTGACCTGCAGAATGAAATATAAAATCGTTAACAATAATGACAATATCTGAAAAATTCATTCATAAATGAAATCAAATAAACATTAGCAATATTGAATAAAATTATGTCAATCCAACATCTGTCATGTCTGCAGTCATATCCTTATATGCTGCTGATAGATATATCAGTTAGCCTGATTAATGAATTCCACATTTAATACTAATTCAGCTCTGCTTATAACATCCCATTTCAACATTTCTCAAAAATTATTTGAATGAATAGCAATAATTTACCAGCCATTCATTAATTTTTCCATTCATGGCTGGCTGTATATGACACTCTGTTAGGTCAACCCGCTATTAATTCTAAGTTTTAATTTGGGAAATTACTAAAAATAGTTTATGCTCAGTTATCCATGGACGGGTACTTGCAAATAAAGCCTCACCTGGCAGTCCAGGCAAACCATCCTGGCCATCTTGACCAGGAGGTCCACGTGCACCTTCCAAACCTGGCAATCCAGGTTCACCTGGTCGCCCATCTAATCCACGGTCACCTTTAGGTCCAGACAAGCCAGGTAAGCCAGGCAGGCCAGTTGAACCCTTGAAACCAGGTTCACCTGTGATCATAAATCCCAAAATATCAAATGGCATCCAAAACCTCTTTGAACGGTCTAAATCAACTGAACAAGCATTATAACACAATAATAAACATAACTGTAGGTATTTCATGTGGGACTTCATTAGGTTATTTTTTAGTTACATCCATTTTTTTTAAAAATTAGTTGAGTTTTTTTTTTTTAAAGTACATAATTTTACAATACAAATTAAATAACAATGGCAGAGTTTAAACAGAAAATAGTCATAAGACACACAAAACATGACAGCATAGAAAGGGTTAATATATCCATGAAAATACACACCTTGAGCTCCAGGCAGTCCTGGGAGACCATCTTCACCTGGTTGTCCTTTAATTCCAATCTGACCCGGCTCTCCAGGAAGCCCATCAAGTCCAGGTAATCCAGGCAATCCAGTTTCACCACGGTCTCCCTTCAGACCAGGTAAGCCAGGTAGGCCAGGGGTACCTGTAAAAAATAATTAAATTTATAAATGTAATTTTTTTTCTAATCCAGATTATTTTTATTCATACCACCCTTGGTAAAGTTAGCCCAAAGAATTTACGTTTCCTGTAGTCTATTAAACTCTTTTGTTGTAAAACAGATTAATCGAAAAGAAATGTCATTAACATATTACTGAGCACAGCCTGACATTTCAACATTTGCAAGTTTTTTTAAGCTCATTATTCTATTAAACATATTACTGCACACAGCACAACATTTCAACATTTGTAACATTTTTTTAAAGTTCATTTTCACCTGGATTGCACTGTTTGCCATTTTCACCAGGAACACCTGGGAGACCAGTAAGACCAGGCTGACCAGGAGGACCCTGCAGGGCTTCCCCGGGGGGACCAGGAATTCCAACTTTACCTTTTAAACACCAAAAACATAAATAAAATTAAAGAAAAGAACTGATATTTTAGAAACAAATGCCACAATGATTTTAACACACTAGAGCAATTGCAAATAAGATGCATGTCAGATGTGTGTATCCCTTTATCATTTGCCACTGAACACAAAAAGCTCACTATAGAACAGCAAAAAAGTGTAAACATTGGAACAACTCCAAGACATTAAAACAAAGTGCCGTACCTTCAATTCCAGGCAAACCAGGTAGACCCTCACTTCCCTTAGGACCTGGCAAGCCTGAGGCACCAGGTAAACCAGGTAAACCTGGATCACCACGTGGGCCAGATAAACCTATACAACAAATAACAAGAAGCAGAACAAATGCATAAAATAAATCAAGGCTTTTCTGTTCATTTTTGAGGACCTGATTACTTAAGTAGATGATAGAATTTTAGCACAAATAACTGTAACCATGAAGCCAATGTCTCCTGTCTGCTGAAAATGTTTCTACTGTCATAAGTTAGCAAGAGTATCATATATTTATGCTTCTTGCTTTTCATATGAAATAATCCTGCTGGAAGTACCCAAAAAGAAACAATAAAAATTGTAAATTATGAATGCAATATTGTTGCATCTATTTAACTTTTAAATTGAAAAAATAGAATTATATTATTTATAATATGATTCCTATTAACAGAAACGTTTTACCTTATGGACTGAGACACAGTCTGAAAAATTTATTTTTAAAGAAAAGACAAGCAAGACTAAATACATTAACTTACCTCGAGGTCCTGGGACACCAGCAAGGCCAGGTTCACCATTCTCGCCCTTTGCACCAGGCAGCCCTGGAAGTCCGGACAAGCCCGGTTCACCTGGAAACAGCACAATGTACACTATATTTATAAATGACTAAAAGAAGTATATATGTACTCTATTTGAAGGGGTGGAGAGTATGTTCAATATCTACAAACATGTTGCACTACTGATATATATACTCAAAAATCTCTGATGAAAGACTGGGGCTTTTAAAAAGGTTCGTAAACAACAATACTAAACATTTTATATTTTTCACAACCCATTCAAGCCACTAATTAAGTATATTTTTCTTCCTGTAAGCTTACAAAATGTTTATTTTTAGCTTTTTCTTTTACATTTTTACAATTCATCTTTATTAACATCTGAGTCAGCTGCATAACTATTATGTACTCTAACGGAATATGTTTTATTACTTTATGGCCTAAGCAATGCTGTAAAATTATGCACTCTGAAAAAAATGTGTTTTATATTTTTATGACCTAAGCAATGTTGTATAATGATGTACTCTGATTGCATAATTTGATTGCTTTGATTGTGTTCTAAACAATACTGTAAACCTCATTTGTAACACTACAATAAAGTTCTCTGTTTTATTTTGTATTATTCATGTTTCTGGATTATCTGTTACTTTCTGATCCTATATTTTGTCTGAGATAATCAAGAGTCAATGTATAATTGTTTCAGTGTAGAAGTGTCACATATTTTGCAACATACTGAATAAATGGGATACACTATAATGCATTAGGCAAACATGATTTGTTAGACATCACATACTATGTTTGCTTTACAGTTCTTTCAAAATCCTAAATGTTTTAAAAGTTTTACCTATTTTTTAAAATTCCAACCAAGCTGCCATATTTCAAACAGATTTGTTCTCTATTCCTGACAAATTTATAAACAAACTGCTTATATTTAAAGATATACAATTTCTGGTAGCAGTTGTAGGCATTTGAGTCCTACAAAATTTTAAATACTTTTCCTCACATTTAGTGCTCATAAGTCAAAATAACTGTTTAAAGTTTTTGTTCACCTTTAAAAGACTACAATAAATTTTGACTCAATTTTAGGTGTCCAAAATCCTGGCGAAACTTAAAACAAATTGCTCACCTTTAGGTACTAAACAATCCTGGGGAAATTTAACAAATTTTTGCTCACCTTTAGGTCCTGGAAGTCCTGGCAGTCCTGGCAGTCCTTCTTTGCCAGGTATACCATCAAATCCTCGGTCTCCCTTCTCTCCCTTGAAGTTAGCCCCATCAATGCGACCTTCACAAACAAAAACAAAGGAAAATCTGTAATGTATTCAGAACCGCATTTCATAAATGGATCTCAACTCATACCAGAACCCATACATCCGTGTGCTATTACAAATATAACGTCAATAGATAAGTGCATTGGAAATGTGTTCAATCAACATTTATTAAGATGAATGAGGTGACAAAAGAGTTCGCACAAAGAAAGTACTGAAATATAATTTCCAAAGCTATAAATATTAAGAAATAAAACAAACAAAAAAGGGATAAAGTTGTCCATAAAATAAATCTTAAAATTTGAAACTTTCTCTGATGTATGATCTACACCGAAATATGTATCTAATAAGTCATGAAGCTTTTCTCTTTCATTCCTTATCCTTCTTTATAAGAAAATTGTTGGCAGGTTCAAACTTGAAACTCTCAATTCTTAATCTAACTATGGTGATTTCTGTCCATCTAAATGATTACAGAAAGATAAAAATGCACAAGAAAGTAACTGAATTCACCTTGACAAAGGGTTAAAAAAAAAAAAATGTAAACTCACCTAGATAAAGAATTAACAACAAACATTTAAACTTACTTAGAAAACGGGTTAAGAATAAACACAGCTGCACTTGCACTCACCTGACTAAAGAGTTAAGAGAAAACAGCTGAACTCACCTGGGCTAAAGGATTGAGCAAACACCTGAACTCACCTGGCTAAAGAGTTAAGAAAAAACACCTACACTCAATTGGCTAAAAGATTAAGTAAAACACCAGCACTCTGGCTAAAAGGTTAACAGAAAACATCTACACTTACCTGGCTAAGGGATTAAGAGAAAACAGCTGCACTCATCTGGGTAAAGGGTTAAGAAAAGACACCTGTACATTTGGTTAAAGGGTAAAAAAAAAAAAAAAGACACCTGTACTCACATGGCTAAAAGGTTAAGAAAAGACACCTTGCACTCATGGCTAAAGGGTTAAGAAAAAACACCTGCACTTACCTGGCTCTCCTTTTGGTCCAGGAAGACCTGGCAAGCCAGGCAGACCATTCATGCCAGGGTCACCTCTCTCTCCAGGTGGGCCTACTAAACCAACACCAGGTTCACCAACATCACCTGGTATTCCAGGTAGGCCAGAGGGGCCAGGTCGACCATCCAGTCCAGGAAGTCCTTTCTCTCCCTAGACAAAATGAGAATACAGTAAAGTTTTTAAAAAAGAGGACAAAAGAAAGATCACCCAGAAAATGAAAAGAAGGAAATATGTACATGCTTAAATATAATGGTACAGTTATAACTTGCACAATATTGTTGATTTACATATAACATGCAACATACAAAAGTTGGAGTTACACTGTTTATTGACCTTTTAATCAAAAGCTCAACAACACATACACTTGATCTGGACTTGCACCTTTTCCACTTTATAAACAGCAATAATGTATCAATGCAATGATGTTCGTGTCAGTTGGATTACTTTGAAATTACAATACAGTGTATTGCTATTCATTAGTTACATCTGTTTCAGATAATGAGAGGTGTTTGCATATTTCTTATTATTAAACATGTCACAGAAGATGTACTGTACTAGTCCTACATATTCTTGACTTTGCTGTACTAGCCCAAAGCATTCTTGCCCTTGCTGTACAAGCCCTAATAATTTTTGCCCTTGCTGTACTAGCCCTAAGCATTTTTGCCCTTGCTGTACAAGCCCTAAGCATTCTTGCCTTTGCTGTACTAACCCAAAACATTCTTGCCTTTACTGTACTTGCCCTAACCCTAAGCATACTTGTTTTTGCTCTCTAAACTTTGGATATGACTAAGATGATCAAACTATTTTAAAGCTAACTCAAAGTGCTACACCTTTTAAATGTCAAAACAGAGTAAAACAGTGACTAAATAGGAATATCAGATGATTTGAAGAAAACCACCAATAACAAATTATTGAGGGTAATTAAAATCAACCTCATTCAGAAGGTTAACTCAGAGCAATGCCTGAAGTTCAGATTTCTATTCTGTTTACACCTACTGTTTAAGTCAGAAAACCAAAATTTTCCTCTTAATTCAAGAATTGAAGTATACACATGTTTATACTTGTTTATTGTTTTAGCTTTAAAATAGTTGGACTTCATTAGAACAGTTATTTATGTTTTAATAAACATATGTATGCTTTAATTCATACTCTGGAAAAGAAAACTGTACATTTTGAAAAAGAAAACAGCTTTTCATCCTTCGTGAAAAAATTCCCTCACAAAACTATTCTTTTGCAAAAACGTGATTTCTAATATGTAAACTTGCAAACTACTATGTTTTCTGGAATGCTTCCTTTGTGGATTGCAAGATATTATTGTATTTTAATATTTTGTCATTTTTAAGTTTTGCTCAGTATTATAAATGAAACCAAGCTTTATTTTCATTTGTAGATATGATATTTTGAATTTTAAGTTATTCTGAAGAGATAAAGAAGCTATGGAATGCTTAATAAGTAACAAACACATTCAGAAAATAGCGACACTAATAGTAATAGTAGTTTCAACAATAATAATACACACAGAAAATGCACACGCATACACAAACACACACAATTTACCCGTTCACCCTTTACACCAGGCAGACCAGGTGCGCCTGGTGGTCCTTGTGGTCCAAGTCGCCCTGGGCGACCAGATTCTCCTGGTAGACCTGGTGTGCCTATATCTCCCTTTAGACCTATTTGTAAAAGTATATTAAAAATATTAAGAGCAAAAGCCAAAATAAAACATTAATTATGAATAGATGTAAATGTAAATAATCTTGAAATATATATTTTCAGTTTTAAGTAACCTTCAACACTTCCCTGAAAAACTTAATTTAACAATGACAGGCATGGGCATAAATTCAGATGTCAGCATTATCTATAAAGAAGAAAATATCTATATGCTTTATGTCCAGTTTGTAATTATGATGAACATGACACTAGCAATATGAAATAAAATGCTAAAATATTAACATCAGTATCTAACATTATTTTCCTTTCCTGATTTTGGTAAGTGCAGCTATTGGACACATTTCTTCACAAATATCTAGTAATATAAGATTAATTGTCCCAGCTCTGTCTGTTTTGAAATTAAAACATGGAAGCTAACCTTCAGGTCCTGGCAGAACTTCTGCTCGTGCAGGTTCTCCTTTTGAACCTCTATCACCCGGTAGACCAGGGAAGCCATCTTGTCCCTGTAAGCAGAAGAATAAATACAACATCCATAATGGAACAATGCTGATTAATCACTATAAAATTGATCCACATGGAAATATTACTTCAGTCAGATTCTCCTATGATATCATGACACACAAATGCTCCATATGGACACTATGCTGTTATATAGGCTTTTTGTGTACCTTGTCATTCACAGTGATAGGTGAGGAGAGACTCTCCACATGCAAAGAATACAACAGCAGGTTCCAAACTTACAGGCTGTCCAGGTAAACCAGGGGCTCCTGGGGCTCCATCATCACCAGGTTCGCCTTTCAAGCCAGGTAAACCAGGTAGCCCTTTTATTCCAGGCAAACCAGGCAGCCCATCCAAACCCATAGATCCTTTCTCTCCCTTCAGGCCAGGAAGACAAGCACTACATTGACCTCCCCTCTCACCTAAATAAAAATATAAAACTGTACAGTTCTTTGCTCAAGCCTGCTGTTCTTCAGCTTTATAAATGACTTGACAGAACTATGCAATATTTTGCAAAATGCTGGCTTGCAAAACTGCCTGACCAATAGGAGGATGTAATATAAAAATTAGTCAAATAAAACAAGCGAATCAAAATACAACAATGCTTTAACTAAAATAATAGATACTGAAATAATATAACATAGAAAACAAATTAGCATGTACAATGTGAAACATGAAAAATATATAAAAGATTTTACAACAGTAATCACAATGTGATTATGTAATCACAGTGCTAACAAAATGTAAAATACTTGAATCAGTGCAAATGCAGGCATCAGTGTTTAACACCAGTTCAATAGAGAATTACTAAATATGTTCAAACAAAATCACTCTTAACTGCTGATATCACTCTGTGTATTGTCACAAGTGTATCATTGTATCTAATCAGTTCACTTCAGGTAGTTTGCAAAAGGTTGTGATTATCCTCTGGATTGAGAACAACTGTGGAATACTACAAGGTAGAACACGTTACTGTACTATTGTCATTGCAATGGGGAAAATGTTCCCCAACTCAATCTACTATTGTGTAAGAGTTAAAAGAAAATAATTAATATCAGTTATTTAACTGTTTATTCTAACAAATTAAAATATATAGAAGAAAAAAAGAAAGGACCACCCTTAATCACTACTAGCTCTTAAGCATGTTAACCTGGCCCTAGTTAGATAAAAAATATAGCAGTCCAGACTCTATGTACTTTTGCAATAGAATTAGGGGAAAAGAAAAACTGATGGCTATTCAGACTCCATGTACTTAGGGAAAAAGAAAAACTGATGGCTTCTCAGACTAAGGAGGGAAGAGTGAGGCGTAGCTTATTTCCACTTTCTCCAGTTAATGTGAAGATGGTTAAGTACACATGACTGCACTATGTTAATCAAAGTAGTAGTGAGTCAGCCAGCAGTGGTGTGTATACCACATGTAGTGTATGAATGAAAACCATTAAAACTCAGCCAGAAGAGTGTATATGTACATGTAATAGAAAGCTGAAATCAGTCACAGCCAACCAGCAGTGGTGTGTATAACACATGTAGTGTATGAATGAAAACCATTAAATTCAGCCAGAAGAGTGTATATGTACATGTAATAGAAAGCTGAAATCAGTCACAGCCAGCCAACAGCGGTGTGTACAGCATGCATAAAGCACTGGTCAGGTGAAATCAGTCATTGTCATCAAGAAGTGGTATGCACAACACATACAGTGACTGGACAGATGCAATAACTGATGTCTACTAGGAGTGATATACACAACATGTATAGTACACTGAAAAGATGAAATAATATCAGAAGAATTTGCAAATTGTGGATTTTAATCTACCGTTCAAAATGATTTATTTTTAGAACCACTTTAAATATAAGTTATGTATAAAAGAGTTTGCGAGATACTGTGTTTGTTCTTGCTGATTTTTTTCACACCATTACATTCCTCATTCAATTTCTGAAGTTTTGTTCTAGCTATCTATCTATTTGCACATGTGCATGTGCATGTGTGTGCGTGCATGCGTGCGTGCGTGCGTGTGTGTGTAAAAAGAACTGGGACTGAGAGATAAAAACTCTACAATTTTGCAAACCTTGAAGAATAGAAAGTCATTATCCATGATCAGAAAATAACAATTACAATCCAATCAAATGAGACATAAACCCCAAACAAAAGGATAAAACCTTTTTCTTACCTTTCTCTCCAGGTACTCCAGGCAGTCCATCACGTCCAGGAAGACCTGAGAAACCAGGCTGGCCCTTGTCTCCTTTGGGGCCAGGCAATCCTGGCAGACCCTGAGTAGAGTTGCCAGCAGGGCCAGGGAGACCTTTTGGCCCCATAACTCCCTTCTCACCAGGAATGCCATCCAAACCAGAGAGACCAGGGGGTCCAGCTACACCAGGAATTGTCAGTCCAGACTCTCCTTTCATGCCTGGCTCTCCCTTGGGGCCTGGACGACCAGGCAAGCCATCTCTTCCATCCAATCCACGTATGCCTAGATAATGAATGAACAATTCTTTCTTTAATTAATTTCTTTCTTAAGGAGACAGGAACATCACTCCAGAAAGTCTCAGATTTTATTCAATTTGCCTAGAAGTGCATGAAATTCTATCATTTGTTTCTTTATTGTATCAATTTTAATATTTTATAAGAGTAGTTTTCTTTTCATTTATTTTTTAAACTGATCTGGTAGAGTGACAAACTTCTCAATTCTTTAACCAGTTATGAGTAGTCAACACAATTTTCTAGCCTGCTTAGATTTGATATGGAGAACTTATGGAGTCTTATGGAGAACTGATACTGATTATTATCTTGCTGCTTTGTTTTCAATTGTTTAGTCTACTAATACAAATAAAACAAACATCCAACATATCTTTCTAGTTTCCCTTTTTATTTCCTGATTAGAAAAAGGTCAGAATTTAGTTTACTATTTTTTTTTTCATCATCTGAAATAGTTTGGCCCTTATTTTGAGCCTGTAACTCTTTTTATCTTTGCATTCCTCTACTCTATTTGGTGTGTGTGTGTGTGTGTGTGTGTGTGTGTGTGTGTGTGTGTGTGTGTGTGTGTGTGTGTGTGTGTGTGTGTGTGTGTGTGTGTGACTTTATCTCTGTATTCCTCTATCATATTAGAGGTGTGTGTGTGTGTGTGTGTGTGTGTATGTGTGTGGTGTGTTTGTCTCTTTAACTAATAGAAGCATGAATGTAGGTGTATCATTATCTTCTATCCTATTAGGTGTGAGTGTCTGTGTGTCTTTATTTCTGTATGTCTATCATAATAGGTGTCTGTCTTAATCTCTGTATTCCTCTAACGTATTAGTTCTATTAGGAGTGCATGTGTGTGTGTGTGTGTGTGTGTGTGTGTGTGTGTGTGTGTGTGCTTGTCTCTAACTAATTCTTCTATTCTAATAGACGCATGAATGTATGTGTATCATTATCTCCCCATTCTTCAATTCTAATAGAGTGTGCATGATTATCTCCATATTCTTCTACTCTAATAGGAGTCAGAATGTATGTGCATGATTATCTCCATATTCTTCTACTCTAATAGGAGTCAGAATGTATGTGCATGTGTTTATCTCTGTATCTTTCAATCCTAATAAGAGTATGTTCTTTCTCTGTATTCCTCTATTGTACTTGTTGTTTATTTCTTTTTCTCTCTACTCCTCTATCGTAGGTGTGTATACATTTATGTTTGTATATGTGTGTACATGAGAGCATGCATATTATGATTGCATCTCTATTATCTCTGCTCTTTTTTATAGCATTATATCATTTCTTTTTAACTCTCTGTAATATGTTCAAATGTAGCCAACCATTTCTGTCTGTTTGAAGTCTATGTCATTATCAAGCAGTTCTCATTTTAGCCTGCTTATCTGAACACTTTTTGTTCTAAAATTAATATTATTTCTGCTAGGTTTTTGTTTCACAAGTTTTATTTCTTCCTACCTGGAGGTCCAGAATCTCCTTTGTCTCCTTTAGGACCATCAGGTCCTTGAGGTCCTGGGGGACCAGGTATTCCAGGGCCACCATCAAGTCCCGGGAAACCACGAGGACCAACAGGTCCAGGTGGACCTTGTGAGCCAGAATCACCAGGAATGCCTTGAGGTCCTGGAGGTCCTTGAGGTCCTGGTTCTCCAACTGCACCTTGACCCTAAAACACATTGGGTACATAAAAGATTATGCCTATTATTACAATAGGCGCTTATGAGATTATGTCCTGAAGTACATTAATGAAACTCTGTCAAACATTATATTAGTTACTGCCCAACATTATTACATGTAAAACTGGGCAACAATATATTAGATATGTGTAACACTGCCCAATATTATATTAAGTACATGTAAAACTCAGCATTGCAGTATATTAGATACGTGTAAAACTCTGCCTAAATGTATATCAGTTACAAGTAGAACTCTGCCCTTTAGTTACAGGTAAAACTTTGCCCTGCAATATATCAGTTACATGTAAAACTCTGCCCTGCAGTATAATAGTTACCTGTAAAACTTTGCCCAACATTATATTAGTTACAATTAAAACTCTGCCCAAAATTATATTAATTACATGTAAAACTCTGTCCTAAAGTATATATGTTGCAGGTAAAACTCTGTCCTGCAATATATTAGTTACATGTAAAACTCTGCCCTGCAGTACATTAGTAACTTGTACAACTCTGCCTAGCAGTATATTAGAAATATGTGAGATTAGGCACAGAATTTTATGAGGTACATGAGAAACTAAGTCCAAGTTATATCAAAAGTATATCAAATGTGTGCAACCTCACATGAAGTCCAGCAATGAATAAGTATATCAAATGTGTGCAACCTCACATGAAGTCCAGCAATGAATACACAAAGAACTCCTTTAGAATGTGTGAAACCAACACCACCTTAGTTATCAGTTATGATGATTATTATTATTTAATCATCTATAACTAATTACAAGTGATGAGAATCTTAATTTATGTTATTAATAATTCTCTTAATTTATGTTATTAATAATTTTCCACTACTCGTCTCTCTCCTCTTACATGGTGGATATGTGGGTGCTGTAAACGTTTTATCTCTTCCACAACATTAAACTGAATAAAGGCAAACATTTACTGTCACACAATATTTCCATAGGAGGAAAACCTTTTGCCCAAAATTTATATTTAGCAAGCCCCCATCCACCAACTGCCTCTCCAACATATGGTTATCAATATAAGTGAGAAAGTCAATAAATTTATTAAATCAACAATCAAACATACAACATATGAATATAATCAAAGAGTGATGACATTACATCACTTCACAACAGTGTTCAATTAACACTGGACAATCATTCAGTTTATTCTAGCATAGACATTAGCAGTCAGTTAACAAAAATATGTAATCAAGTTCAAAGATATCATCATGGAAATGAGGGTAGAGTTTCAGAGAAATAATGAAAGTCAAATGCACGTAACCTTTTCAAAGATGGTGGCTGTTGCTGGTACATGTTCACAATCATGTGGCTTGAAACTCGTCACTGTCTTTCTTATTCAAGCGATGGCCTCACATGTCCCTTCTAGGCACATTACACAACTGTTCCAGAATCTCTGATGAGCTCATAAAGCACACTATAGAGAATTGGCCTGAATTTCACATCAAGCACATCGAGAGGAATTTCTCGAATTTTCATGTGTAGTACTCAAAATACCACGAGGAACATTTAAAATAATCTTCATGAATTCTTGTGACCAAACTCAAGCCAACATTTCTACTGAATTGGCTCTTGAATGGAATTTACAGGAATCAACTTACAGCAACATGTTTTATTGATAAGTTGACGACAACGCTGGATTCACACACCAACATGACCAAGCAAGTACAATAGTCACTGCTGCCTGGAGCAAAAGAAAAAAATGGTATGCTTTCTCTGCAAAAGTCAAATTAATGTAGCATTAAATTTCAGGCATATTTCAGCTCTAAACTCCTTTCTCTCTTACAAACATTCTCAACTTACAAAATCCTGCAACAATTTCGTTAACCCAACACACACACAACATAAGAAATACAGCATCATTCAAAATTCACAAGTATAATGTACAAGGTAGTCAAATTAATGAACATAGAAATAATAGTTCAATTACATAAACATTCTCTAATTCAAATCATAGATCAATAGCAAATATATGAAATATTCTAAGTCCATTCTTTGTTTATCAGTCAGTTACCATTAGCTAACAATCGCCTTTATGACCAGACGCAAGTTATGTTCAAATTCAAAGTGATTAGAATAGAGTACTTCTTCAACAAAAGAAACTTTTGGTCCATCCTCAATGGATTACTGTTTTTATGAACAAGTGTGAGACTATTAGTCAGAAAAAAACTATTCATCCAGAATGAACTGGTTTGGTTTGCATCAGCAATTTCTATTATATTCTCGACCCAAATTATTTACTCCAACTTTGACACTTACAAAGCATACTATCATAAGGAGTGCCCAAGATTGGGTCACTTTGACAATTTAACAATTTATATAACAATTAAGTTTAGAAATAGAGATGGGCAAATTTACTCCACCACAGAATGAATAATTTATACATTATGATAAAAACTAAATGTGCTTCAGTCAACTGTTAACATATTCCCACCCCACCCCAATCAGCTATTACTACAAGTGGACATCAAATCCAAATTATTTAATCAATCGCCTGTTTGATTGGCACACATTTTAACTTCATTAATAAATGTGTAACAATTTGCACTATGATGCAAACTCTACTTAGAATGTTTTCTACTTATGTATTGCTATAAAGTTGACAATATGAATTATAATGACACTCCCATTCTGAATTACCAGATTATAAAATATAGTGTCTGGTACATGAACATTGCACAGATTCAAAAAGAAATTAAACACTTGAATAACAGAATCCTTTTTCTGTTAAAGATAAATCAATTTTCTCTCTTCTGGAAAGAATGTAATTTTAGTATGTTTCCCAAAAATATTCTCTGTGGTTTATAAACTTTGTTAGTTGAACTGTTATGAAAGAGAAACTGACATTTATAAGGAAATAATTCTGTAAGGTAGCTAACAAATCTCTGAAAAATTTAAGAAGGAAGGAGGCAGAGAATGCTGAGATAATTTTAAGTGTAATTAAAATGAATGGAACACAAACATTTTAACAGTCTTAAATAAAGTAATCGATTTATTCAGTTATGACTTACACCATTGCGACCCGGAGGTCCTTCACGGCCTCTGTCACCTTTCAATCCAGGAATACCACGATCACCTTTCATTCCAATCATCCCAGGCAGCCCTGGAAGACCATCCATTCCTCTGTCTCCCTATGATAGACAATTAGAACAATTTCAGAATAAACAAATATCAAAATATTTAGTTTTTTATGTACATACTTTTATGCCTTATTTGATATCAAATAAATCAACATGTCAACATTCAAGCAAAAATACATATTGTTTACTAAGCAACTGTTATCCAAAGGCAATATGTACTATGTAAAAATATAGATATATTTTTTAAAATAAAACTTACAATTTTACTAAAGAACATCTATAGAAATTTTATTCTTTTACGCTTTTATCTCTAAGACTCACACATTTCTAATAAAGGGAGGTAAGTTCATACCTTTTGACCTGGGAGTCCAGGATTGCCAGGAAAGCCTTGTTTCCCCTGAGTGAACAAACAGAAATTTACTACAATAATTAATCGGTCTTACTTTAGCACAAAGTATATAATTATATTCATATTGCTTGAATCATCAGTAAATATACATATTTACATAACAATTTATGTATTATGAATTAGGCAAAAAAGAGCAGATAACTGGACAAGTAACAAGAGCATTGTTTTATTGCAAAATAATTAAAAACATTTAACTTCCAGACATTACACTAAAATACTTTAAAATGGAAAAAATATGTTATGTGGCAATTTGTAAAATATGTTATGTGGCAATTTGTAAAATATGTTATGTGGCAATTTGTAAAATATGTTATGCGTTAATTTGTAAAATATGTTATGTGGCAATTTGTAAAATATGTTATGTGGCAATTTGTAAAATATGTTATGTGGCAATTTGTAAAATATGTCTAAAATTAATGAAACATTATATTTGTAAGAAATAATATAACAAGTTTTCCAAATGAGAACAAAACATATGACATAGAGCACCTATACTCTCATCATCCTTAGATTTTAAAAAAATCTTCAAATCAAATTAAATGCAATTTGTACATGTGCATGCAAATTCAAAAGTGAAAGCTGTGCACACATTTGTACACATTCTTATACAGAAATGTGAAACACACACTGTAACACCCAAAATGCAAATGGCATAAGTAAAATAATTTTTATACTTTTCTTACAATATTAAATTTCTTGAATTTAATTAATTGTCTGTCTCGTTTTTTGAGATTTCTTCTTGAGAATACAAAATAACCACTAAAATGTTAACTAAGGGTTGGACAGTCCAGTCTAGTGACATCTGTAATGCTGTGTAACTGGCACTACTTAGCAGGGCCACCATATGTGCATTCTATCGGCCTCAGTCATGCATGAGCAGATACCAATTGCCTGCAGCCATGTCTCTCAGCCTGCATAAATATAAATCAATTCTCATAAGTAACTGAAACTTAACACAGACTCAGAGCCAGCTGGCTTTGTCTACAAAAATTCCTAGGACTGTCAGTCTGAAAGAATATCCTTTCAAAAGAACAGATGTCACCCCACTTAAGAATTTCATATTATAGAAATATGTCTCAAGACCCTAACACCAGCCAGTCAAGTCAATTAACCTTTTCTTCCTGTTTTAACGATGGAAGTTAGGTATACACATGTATATAAAGTAGCCCAAATTTGTGAACAGACACAGTCTGAAAACACATGTCCCGATTTTGTGGTTTGGATCTGTAAACTACACATTTGGGTATGTTTGAAATAGTTAATATTTTGTGTACTTAGAAAATTATGGAACTAAACTTTTTCTTAAATATGATGTTCTAAGGATCTTTAATTATAATTTGTTAAGTTAAGGTTGTATGATTGTATTCTCCACTTCCAGGAAATCTTCTAAGCTGTAAATTTGGAATGAGAAACTTCTCCTGACAAAACTGAGTATTTATCATGTATAGATGTTTTCGTTTCAGCTCCATGTGAAAGATTCTAACTGTGTATTTTTTCTCCTCATTTAGGGTAATCTAGCAATTATATTTCCCCCGATTTGTTGTGGCCCAAAAATGTATTGGTTATACAATGTGTGCATGAATGTATCTGAGAAAGAGATAAGGGGTGGGAAACCTAATTATTTTGTATACAGATGGTTCACACCAGCATCACTTGTTTTCCACAGTGCTCCAAGCCTTCATTTCCAGTCTGGTTCTATTTTAATGACCTGTAGTCTGAAGTCTACTTACTTCGTTTTCCAGTCTGGTTCTATTTTAATGACCTGTAGTCTGAAGTCTACTTCATTTCCAGTCTGGTTCTATTTTAATGACCAGCCGTCTGAAGTCTACTTACTTCATTTCCAGTCTGGTTCTATTTTAATGACCAGCAGTCTGAAGTCTACTTACTTCGATTTCCAGCTATTTCAACTCCAATGATCTGCAGCCTATTTTTTCCCTTCATTTTGTCCAGATCACAAATGTAACATTCTGCAGCTTATTTTTTCTCTTCGTTTTGTCCAGACCACAAATGTAACATGCTGCAGCCTATTTCTTCTCTTCTTTTTGTCCAGACCACAAAGGTAACATTCTGCAGCCTGCATTTCTACATTCTGGTTCTTGCAGCAATCAGCTGTACGAAGCTTCATTAAAGATTTAATCAAGTCCCACTATTATGCTGTCCGTCATGCGACAGTTTAGCTCCTGATGAAACACTTCTGTCCAGCTGTCTATGCATCAGTGCACAGAGAGCTGCCTTGATACAAGATACACACTACTAACATGCCAAGCAAGACAACTCCATCTAAGCAGCTTACAACAGGTGATTGACTTCTCAAATCTATAACCCCTTAATTTAAAATGTTACTTGTGATATAACCCTTCTATATTTTATTTTTCTTCATATTAATAATCATTAGTAGTTGATTAAGGAGTTTGATCCATGTAATAAACAGCAGATATTCTGGAGACTATATATTTCATCATAAAACGTTCAAGGATCTATAATTATTTAATCATGATACACCAGATTTAGTAGAAGATTCTTTTAATTTAATTCCTAACCTAGGTTGAAGAGATTATTTTCCTTTTCCATGTTGTCTGCCTTTATGATTACTATTATTGTGTACAAATTACTATTATTTAATTTTATTCATTGTGTTGAATAAATTTGCTATTTGTTAATTACACTTCCACTTCTGTATTTAAACAAAGAAGGAGATATGCACATGACTCAATTGTATTAAGTCAGACAATAGCATATTGGGAAATGTTCTCCCTGAGTGAAAGGAATGTGTGTGTCTGGGCCAGAATTCCTATACTTTCTAGAAGTGTGTCTGGAGTGTGTCTGGACCAGAATTCCTTTACTTTCTAGAAGTGTTCAAACTTGCAAGGAGTGATAGGCATTCTGAACCAGTAACACTCAGAGGAAGATAGAATAAATTATTTAACAGGTTTTGTCTCTGAGGTTTGACTATTGAGTTTTGTCTGTCTGCAAAAATTATGAAGACCTGTACAGGTGGAATTAAATAGATCAGTGGTTGGGTAGCTAATCGTTTAAACCACCCATCACATACACCAAAAAACAGTATACGTACTCTGGGTCCAGCAATGCCAGGAACACCTTTCTCTCCATCCATACCTTTGGGACCAGGTGGACCCTGAAACATATTTTGTTGAACCACTAAAACAAGAAACACTATTTTTTATAATAAAGATAACAAAAATTGTTATATGTTCTGTAATTCATAACTTTATTGGATAATCATTTAAGGTATGTACAAGAAAAATACATGAAAGAATGCCTGCAAAATGTTTATAATTAATTTACAAAGTGAATCTAAAAATATAGGGACTATAATATTATACACACAATACAAATCTCGGGGTGGGGAGAATCAGATTGCACTGCACTGCAATATAAACAAAATATATGTATTGTTTGTTTTTTTAAATATCTGAATAATTTATATAAGCGAATTACTATTTTTAATTGCAGAAATCTAAAGATCTCACATTTCTGCAATTAAAAATTAAAGATCTCACATTTCTGCAATTAAAAATTAAAGATCTCACATTTCTGCAATTAAAAATCTAAAGATCTCACATTTCTGCCTTGCTCTCCTCCATAACCAGGCCTGCCCTCTTCACCTTTCTCACCCTGAAACACAATCAAATTAATCATTTTAAAAAAGGGAACAAAATTATTAACCTTGTTAAACTATTATTTTTAAAGCTGAGCTATAATGATCTAGGTTATATGATGAAGTACAATATGTGAACAGAGCAATTCTAAGTACTGTAATGGGGTTTGAGGGACGGTGAAACAAGAAAGTCCACCCAAAGTATGTATGAGGTTTACAGTGAGGCTAACTTTTGTGAAAGATGTACTAGGACTGTGAAGCACAAATACAAGATGAACTCTGAAAGGAGAGGATGGACGTGAGGTCAGGTGACAGAAAACAAAGCACTGATTTTGCTGTGACTTGGATAATGAATCTTTATGTCTGCTGTTAGATGAGTTTTATATATGTATGCATGTGCATGAGTATATGCATTATTTTTGTGTGTGCATAAGTGAGTGAGTGAGTGAGTGAGTGAGTGAGTGAGTGAGTGAGTGGTGAGTGGGTGAGTGACTGAGCAATTAAAAAAATCTGATAACAGAAAATAAACCACAACAGGGCAAAATGAAATCAAAAGCAAGGTTCCATTCAAACACTCACCTTCATTCCTAGGTCACCTTTATCACCTGCAGGTCCTGCAGGTCCTTGAATAAATTGTGTTGGTTCTTGAAAATATGCTCCAGGTGGCCCTGGTTCTCCAGTTTCACCCTTTTGACCAGGATCACCTATTTTTCCACTTTTACTGATGCCATTTGTGCCCTTTTCTCCCTTCAATCCAGGCAGTCCTGGAAAGCCCTACACAAAGCCATCCATATGATTTAGATGCTCTTCTGATGAATGAATAAGAATGCTAGATTTTAAGAGAAACTTCAATGTCACATACATATACATCAAACAGGAACAGAACATGTATGCTCATTGATACCTGGAAAGAGTAATTTGTTCAATTTTGTACATAACTCCAAACATAACAAAATAATAAAATAACAGCCTAAAAGGGTTTTATCACTTGGAGGAAAAAAATAAAGCACAATGTTAAAATAGAAGAAATAAAGAAATAGAGACAGAAAAAAATAAATAACATAATCAAACAAAACTCTAAGTGTTTTACAATAACTGCACATAAAATATTCAAGGTCTTCATACAAACGACATACATAAACAAAAATCAAGATAAATTCAGATGCAGAATGACAACATAAACAAAAATCAAGATAAATTCAGATGCAGAATGACAACATAAACAAAAATCAAGATAAATTCAGATGCAGAATGACAACATAAACAAAAATCAAGATAAATTCAGATGCAGAATGACAACATAAACAAATAACTGTATTCACAAAAGAGAAACATAAATAAAATGAATTTAAACAATTGAAGAAATGATGGCACAGAAGAGTTAGAGCTATTCTTGCTGATGAGTAGTCCTCATGAAAACTGCCCTACTCCCCTTTATATCTCAGCTCAGAGACAATGAATGCCAGATAGATTGACCCTGACAAGTACAAGAACACTGACAGTATGACTTATACTTTAATTCTGGAATACTGAAATATGTTTTGATGAATGCAAGCTTCTAAAATTGGAACATGCAAATGGTGTGGGATCAGATAGGAACATAGGGCTGCAACACGACAATGAAACATAACCAAGAAAAGAGGTCATGCATTGGATTCTGCTGTGAACAGGTAGCAGCAAAAACTGGATGTGGAGTGACAAGATAAGTCCTTAAAAAAAGACAGTAATCATGCCTGCAATTTTTAGAAGTAGTTGAGGCTTCTTCACAAGAAACAACTGTAGACCAGAAACCAAAAAGCAGCAACAATCAAGCCATTAGAGCATCAAGTACTACAGTGAGCACACAAGCAATTTTGTAGCATCAACAATAGTGGTGATTAATCTTTAAACAGAAAGTACACAGATTTTTAGTCACTAGGTTGGAAGGGAGTGTCACCATTATTACAAACAGTGATAGGTAAGAATTTAATAACACTTTTAGAAGCAACAAGGGAGTGTCAGCATTATTACTGAAACTGTCAGAATTTAATAACACATTTAGAATCAACAAGGGAGTGTCATCATTATTACTGAAACTGTCAGAATTTAATAACACATTTAGAATCAACAAGGGGAGTGTCATCATTATTACTGAAACTGTCAGAATTTAATAACACTTCTAGAAGCAACAAGGGAGTGTCAGCATTATTACTGACACTGATAGGTAAGAATTTAATAACACTTTTAGAAGCAACAAGCATGATGTCAGCATTATCACCACTCATTTGAAATTTACTGCTCATCAGACAAGACAGCATCAGAAAATCTTTGGAATACTTTAGACGGTGGAAACAGTTTCATTTAGGCAGATATATTTATACAGTTGAACACCATTAGTGCAAAACTTGTAAGACCCAGGATGGTGACCTATGACACTGGATAAAGGCTTTGTATGTAGAATTTATTTTTTAATAAAGAACACAGTCCTGTGAGATACCATAACAAATGTTGGAATTTGGAATTGTACCATTTAATAAAAAGTTTATTTTCTCTTGGACAGATCTGAACCAAGATAAGGTGGTACCATGGATGTCAATCAAGACTGAAGATGGTTGGGCAATGTATAATTAACAGAGGCACATAAATTAAGAAGTTTGAGAAATGAAATATTTCCATCATCTAAAACACAGAGGTCATTAAACAACTTTTAATATGGCAGTTTTAATGTTGTGATAGGGGCAACAAGCTTAACAAAAAGATTTTGGGGATATAGGTGAAATGCAAACAGATTGAACAGCATTTTCTAGGATTTTTTACATAAAAGATTAGAACCTGGACAATAATTCTTCAAATCATTTGAGTTAGATGCCTACCAATAGTTATATAGAAAGAGAGCCTTTTATGATTCACATAAGGTAAGTAGTTTTAGCATCTGAGCACTCCGGCAGCAGTGATGTTCAAATAGGGTCAAGTTCACACAACTCTGGAACACATTTCTGCAGGTTTATTAGAAAATCAATAGAAATTTTGTGAATGACAGATGTTGAAATGACTGTATCATGGCAGTTAGAAGGTAGCAGGTCAGTTATTTAACATGTTACTCTATAATAGTTTTCACCTTCTCATGCACAAAAATAGCAACTTCTAAGGCTCTCTACATAAATAGTAGGATGGAGTTAAAAATATTCCTTGCCTTATGTTGAACAAGTGTTTGCACCTGGTACTAAAACTGATTCATTTAGTGTAAAAGGTAGATTCAGCAGCATATGTAGCATTCATTTTGGTTTCATGATGGATCTGCTTAAAGATGGCCAAACCTAATAATATCCTTTCAGTTTTAGGTTGTTCTCTCCTCCTGGCAGAGGGTGTACATTTTCACACTGCAGTATGATTGATGATTATTGGGGTATGCTTATCAAGCAGAAACATACATATGTACTGCTCAGCTGGGTGGGATTTTGTACAGAAATGGGTCATGATCTAGCATCTTTGATGAGGTCTATGAATGGAGCTGGTAATATACAAGAATAAAAGAACTAGTAGGGGGATCGAGGGCACACAGATCAAGGTGGAGTGATATCTAAGTGTCTGATGTAAGTTCATAAGAAACAATAGTGGAGAACAGAACACCACTGTTCTACTCTATGCAGCTTACTTTGCTATCATGTCTGCAGGCTGGTATTTTGACAAACTATGTGAAGGAATGCTAAGAGTTTTGACATCATTGGGTTATTGAGGCAGTCCAAGAGAAAGAAATAATCTCCCAGAATCATTAAAGTTCCAATAGTTGCACTGCAGGATCTGAGAAGGGCAGGAAATGACAATAGCAGCAAAAGAAATTTACTGACTAAAACAAAACAAAGCCAGAGGTAAATTGATCTGAACTTAAAATTACTTATTATTATTAAGTTATTTTTGTTGAGACTGATTTACAGCACTAAAAAATCAAAGCCAGAAGTAAATAGATCTGAACTTAAAATTATTTATTATTAAGTTATATTTGTTGTGAATGACTTACATCACTAAAACAAAACACAGCCAGAGGTAAATAGATCTGAACTTAAAATTATTTATTACTAAGTTATATTTGTTGAGAATGACTTACATCACGACCTGGAAGACCTGGCTCACCCTTTGGCCCAATTGGTCCATCTTCTCCAGGGCGGCCCTTTTAACACAAAAACAAAAGAACTAAAATAAAACATATATTTGCTAAAATTACAGATAAATAAATGTGCATTTTGTGTTTAAATAACGGAAACATATATCAAATATTCTGAAGCATTTTCAACACCTAATTGTTACTTAAGATGTAGTACGGAAATTACACACTATGTTAAGTGCTTTTGTATGTGGCCCACCTTCCAACTGCTGACATTAATCAGGATACTTTATCATTCCTACTGACATTAAACAGGATACTTTATCATTCCTACTGACATTATGTAGGATACTTTAGCAATCCTGCTGACATTATGTATGATACTTTATCATTCCTGCTAACATTATGAAGGATACTTTAGCATTCCTACTGACATTATGTAGGATATTTCATCAATTCTACTGGTATAAGACTCATTTCACCACCACTATTGATATCACAACAGCCACTCATCACCTATTAATACTGAGGTGACCACCCCATTTTATTACTGATATTATGATTCACTACTATTATGAGTCCCACCTCACCATTACTATTGATAATATGAGGCACAATATTACCAATGAATTTGGGGCATACAACAATGAGATAATAGGAGGCAAATAACAACACTAACATTGAGATAATTAGACACTCACTTTACCATTACTGTTGACATTAATTTGGCCAACCCATATCTACTAATGGTTTTCAAATGACCACCCCATAACTTTTACTAATAGTATGTAAGCCAATTTATTACTATTGCTAATATGAGATACAATTACTAATACTACTAATATAAGACACACTAACTACTACTACTACTGAAAATATGACATGCCTAATGATATAAGACACACCCACTAGTGCTAGTGATAATATGAGACACCCCACCAGTGCTAGTGATAATATGAGACACCCCACCAGAACTAGTAGTAATAATAATGGATACACATCAGTGTTAGTAGTGAAATGTGTTTGCAGTACTTGTGAAAAATAGGTTGCTGTTTTAATTTTAGAAGATCGGGGGGGAGGGGAATATCGTAAGCCAGAGAGGAGAGGAGATAAGATTATTTTAATTACCGGTTGACCAGTATAACCTGGCGGTCCCTGTTCACCCTGAAACAGACGAATAGAGCAAATGGTAAAAAATCACAGTTTTGATTAAGGGGTGAGGGTAGGGATGATATAAATATTGTTTAATTAATAATATAATCCTTCTCTAGAAACATCTGGTTACGAACGCTCTCTTGCATACCGAACCACTATGGTGTAATCAATGTTTCTAATACATTTTTCTAATCTGCTGCATTAATTAAAAATCTAAATATGTACATCCACCAAAACTACAAACAAAATAACATTTGGACTTTAAATCTTTTCTCTATTAACTTTTGCAATAATGCAATTAATTACTGCTATCTTGCAAAATACTCAAAGTGCAGAAGATAATTACATACCTAAATAATAAATTTTAAAAAATTAAATATGTAGAAAAGTTCAACATAAGACTAGTTTCCATAAATCTTCAAATGAAATGATTGCTGCAAAATACACCTTTTGTCCTTTAACGAGAGAACCTCCTTGAGCCGGTTCGCCTTTTTGACCTTTTGGCCCAGGAACACCAGGCAAACCATCCAAACCAGGTACACCAGACAACCCAGGTGTACCAGGGTCTCCCTGTAATATTAAAGTAAAAAAATTAGATGTTTTAGCTCCAACTACAAGAGAGTTTTCCAGCCTTGTTAACATATTTCACATCCATTTAAACTTATTTTAAACAAGTGGGAGAGAGAAAGAGGAAGTGTGGGGAGAAGAGAGGGGGGAAATGGTAAAGAAGGAAGGAAAGAGAGGGAGGGAAGAAATATGTAAAGGAGAGAAGGTGGGGGATGATGAAGGACAGAGAAGAGAGTGAGAGAGAAGAGGGCATGAACAAGAAATAGGGAGGAAGAAGGGGAGAGGGAAGGGGAGGGAAAAAAAAGGAGGAAAGGAGAGAGGACAGAGAAAAGAAAAAAAGGAAAACAAAGAAAGGGGCAGATGTGTAAAGAAGTGAGGAGACTGGGCAAGGTGTCCGAAGGAGACAGGAAGAGGATAAGAGGATTTTCTTTCTCTCTCTTTTCTAAGAAAATTATCAGTAAATGTAAATCAATCTTCATCTGATGGACTATGCTAAATACTTGTGAAATGTTCAGCACACATATTGTATGTCAACATTTATTTAATGACTGAGTGTTCTTATTCTTCCAATATATCCAGTTAAGAACACAGTGAACACAATTAAATAACAGATCTAAATGCTTGCATAGTTATATCTCTTGGCAGTGGTTGTTACCATGGGCATAAATTACAGTTCTTGATAAATTAAAAAGAAATTATATCCACTACTGATACTTATCACTCTAAATCTGTTGCAGACTTGCTTTGTTAAATTTTTTATATAATTTCACTTATACTATTACTAAACCTAAAAGAGTATCCATAATAACAATTATACCTTGCTGTATTTTTAGATCTACTATGCTAGTATGCTGACAGCAACACAGAAAAAATTTTAAAATATTTATAACATTTTATGCATGTGTGTGAGTGTGCATGACACATGCACAGCTGGTATATGCATATAATTTTTTCTCACTCATTTAACAGAAGCAAAACAAAGAAACAAACCCAAAGCAATGATTGTAACATAATTTGAAAAAATAAAATGCATCCAACTAAAATTTAAAAAATTGAAGAAAACTTTATGGGAGTACAGGCCAAAGATATTGTTCTGGTGATATTTAAAGCAGCATATAATTTTTCCTTTTACACTTTACAACAATGCCTCTATTCAGTAGCATAACTTTGAAAACTGGGCCCCCTTCCAAAAATTCTACCCAACCCCACTTTCTACAGGCGCACACACACACACACACACACACACACACACACACACACACACACACACACACACACACACACTATCCATCTATCTCTCTGCTTCACAGAGAATCAGCTTGCCATACACCCTGCAAAAACTAGTTCATGTGTACATTTTTCAAATTTCAAATACATCCTTTCTTGAAGGAACAAATATTGGGGCCCTACTGTTGAAAGGCCCCAGACACTGCCAGGGCTGCACATTTATTGTACACATAACCCATATTGTTTTCATGAACAAATGTACAATCAACTCTTAAATCCATGAGCAACACACATCTGTAATTAGAGTCATTTTATTTTCACATCAAAACAAAAGACCAAATGTGTCGTCATAACAACAGCAAAGCACCAAACCAACAAAATGCTTTCAGAATACTATTTAAGAAATCACCATTGAGAGTTACAATAGAAAGTGTATGGTTGGACAAATAAATAAAATTAAAAACTATTTCCTTTCACCACTAACAGCCTCATACTGTGCTCAACTAAACTGTTCCAACTTGATAAGAGTTCTCTCACAGAAAATGCAACTCCAAAGTGTTGGTGTAGATTTATGTTGCTTGCCACTGGATCTTCAACTTCAATCAATCTAGCAAACCACATTCATTGCATTTTTGCTTTTGAACTAAAAAAACATTTCTCTAGCAGGGACACATGCATAGCCCAGACACATGGGTTTGGTTTAAATCAAACTAATGTCTTAATAAAATAATAAAAACAAACAATAATACATAACACAAGAAAGGCTAAATGGCAGCTTTGTTTTGAAATGTCCTCCATAGTAACCCACAATGTCCTTCACATATATGTCCATATATAAACACACTAATTCCATCATACATACATATGATACAAATATAAAACACATACAAACACAGATATATAATATGTACATGCATTTCAGACCAAAGTAGTGAATGAACAAGCTCTTGAAGTTTTTATTTTTAAATGAAAAGATATTTATTTTTAAAAAGTAATTATGTTACAAATAAAATGGCTGTTTATTTACCTGAGTTCCATTGCAGCCATCCAATCCAGGTGGACCCCTTGGGCCAGTGGAACCAGGAATGCCCTGTATGATTCAGACAAATAAAGCTTAATTCTACTGTATAAATGTAATGAAGTTTGCATGAAGTACAATTTGAAAAATGGTACTAGTTAGTATGGAAATATGAACATATATTTTAAGTTACTTTTATTTGTGTTTTTTTTAATGAAAGTTTGTTTGCACTGATTTTATTAGTGAATGAAAGTATGTAAAATTTAAACAATTATAATGATAAATACTAAATTGGTGTGCATTCTGTTTACACATCTGACATTGACAGAACTACAAATTTTATCTTGATTAATAAAGACAAAGAAATGCACAGATCTGTACTTACAGGAATGCCATTGATGCCAGGGAAACCAGGAGAGCCCATTTTGCCCTTCAAAACAGAGAATTGGAAATTATTTTCATTAATAAAGTATCTCTGTATACATATTTCTAGAGAACTTGGTGACATAATCAACAGGTGTACATTCTCAAAATGGGGAATAGAGTGAATATGGACTGAGTAGCAGTTTAATATTATGTATAAGTTTATTGTTACTTGAAGATATTTTTTCCAACTTAAATACATCAGGCTGAAATGTAATTTAAATACCTTCACACTTTATAGAGAACAACTGGTGTAGAAAATGGAAATAATGTGGCCGAGGATACAGTAAAATTAGAACATGTCCCAACACACACAGTAGATGGTTCATTCTAAAGCATTTTTCACCACTCAGTTTAAAAAGACAGCCGGCCATTTCAAATCAACTTTGAGATACAAATGGTTGCTGTTATACATCCAGGGATGTTCCTGATATCAGAGTATCTTGAGACACCTGGCTTTGTCTTATTAATTATAATTGGGGTGTCCTTGCTGCAATGACCATATCGTCCTTTCCACTTCTCTCTTTTGGCAAGCGTATAAAAGTTCATCTTGCAAAACATATTGCTGGGCTCGATCTCAGCATCTATATACTGTTACTGAAAATGTATGAATGTGCATGCAAGCAATGCCCCTCCCTCCCTCCTTCCAAAACGTACAGAGTATACTTCAGATCTTACGCACATAAAGTTAATTATGCCGTTTATATATAATATAGTTAGCCTCTCGATTACAAAAAAAAAATTAAAACAATATTCGCACATTTATTTGAAGCAAATGTTTATGATGTTCTTGATCACAATTATCCCATCATTTATGAGTGAGCCATGTTGAACCTAGCCATGTTGAACCTAGCCATGATGAACCTAGCCATGTTGAACCTAGCCATGATGAACCTAGCCATGTTGAACCATATATTACAATTCCTCCCTCAGACTTGCTACAATACTTCTGAATACTGAGGGTAGAGTTGCGGCGGAAATAGTGATTTAATTAAAACAACAAAAAAATAATAATGTTCTCCTTGTGTGGACTGGGAAGCAGTGTGTGTGTGTGTGTGTGTGTGTGTGTGTGTTATTTGCTTTTCGCTCGATCATTGCATGTACAACTGTCATTTTTAGAGCATTCCCAAAGAATGTTTTAATGGATTAAGCAGATCGCCCGGGCTTCCTATACACATTCTTGAAGCTGGGTTAAGAAAAATTCTTGCAAACAAAATGAGGATGGGTGTCGTGCCCTCGGGGGAGAGTTTATCGTCTTGCCACTTTGGTGTTTGTGACTTTAGAGCACGTCGAGTCACCATGGGGCACGTGGAGTACGCGTGATCACGTGACAGCTAGTGTATGAATCGAGCCATTTAATATCATTTCTTAAATTTTGCTAAATTATGTAAATTTAATTACACTCGCGTGCTGTCAGTGGTATTAGATCTAACCACTAATTTGCTTAATATGCACCCGATCATAATCCGCATTTGATGTTTCCCATTTCCCGTATTTTCGTTTCATTGGAATGAGTGTACATATTCAAAGGAGTCTAGTCTATCGTTAGTGAGCTTAGGCTGTAATAATTAAAAAGCGGTTTGCCTATAATTCCTGTACTTTGGCTTTACTAATTCCATTCCTGTACTTTGGCTTTACTAATTCCATTACTGTACTTTGGCTTTACTAATTCCATTACTGTACTTTGGCTTTACTAATTCCATTACTGTACTTTGGCTTTACTAATTCCATTACTGTACTTTGGCTTTACTAATTCCATTACTGTACTTTGGCTTTACTAATTCCATTACTGTACTTTGGCTTTACTAATTCCATTACTGTAGGCTACTTTGGTTTTACTAATTCCATTACTGTACTTTGGCTTTACTAATTCCATTAGTGTACTTTGGCTTTACTAATTCCATTACTGTACCTTGGCTTTACTAATTCCATTACTGTACTTTGGCTTTACTAATTCCATTACTGTACCTTGGCTTTACTAATTCCATTACTGTACCTTGGCTTTACTAATTCCATTACTGTACTTTGGCTTTACTAATTCCATTACTGTACTTTGGCTTTACTAATTCCATTACTGTACTTTGGCTTTACTAATTCCATTACTGTACTTTGGCTTTACTAATTCCATTACTGTACCTTGGCTTTACTAATTCCATTACTGTACTTTGGCTTTACTAATTCCATTACTGTACTTTGGCTTTACTAATTCCATTACTGTACTTTGGCTTTACTAATTCCATTACTGTACTTTGGCTTTACTAATTCCATTACTGTACTTTGGCTTTACTAATTCCATTACTGTACCTTGGCTTTACTAATTCCATTACTGTACTTTGGCTTTACTAATTCCATCACTGTATTGCCTAAAGTAATACTTATTCGTGTCGAAGCAGGTGACTATTGCTACTGGACATTTTATTTGTCCAAACCAAGCGTTGTTGTTTCAGTGATTGTCATTAAAATCCCAACCAGTGGTTATAGTTGTTATCTAAAACAAAGACTCTTTCCACCTAAATCAAAGGTTATCGTCTCTGTCTAACTCAGTGATCGTTTGTCTCGCAATACATTATTTTTTATGAATAAATTAGGCTTCTAAACTAACTCCTTTTAGTCTGCAGTGTTTCTTCTTAGGAAATGTCTGTCCGCATAAATATTTCTATCTTACTAAACTGTACGTTCTACATCATTTTTTTTTTCTTCATAAGCGTGTCTGTCTATAAACTCTATATCAATGTTTTCTTCTCACTAAAGGTGACTGACCATATCAGTGTGTTCTTCTCACTAAACGTGACTGTCTATATCAGTGTTTTCTTCTCACTAAACGTGACAGTCTATATCAGTGTTTTCTTCTCACTAAACGTGACTGTCTATATCAGTGTGTTCTTCTCACTAAACGTGACTGTCTATATCAGTGTGTTCTCACTAAACGTGACTGTCTATATCAGTGTGTTCTCACTAAACGTGTATGTCTACATCAGTGTTTTCCATCTACATCATTGTGTCTATCTCACTAAATTGATTCGGTCTACATCAGTGTTACTATCTCACTAAACTAACAAATGATTCAGACGAACCCGCAGAACAATTTCACAGTCGAATTTCTTCCAACTCAAAACAGATGAGCTGGTGTTAATTTACTGTTGTTTTTTCTTCTTCTAGAGTAATCATCTGAAATCTGAGAAGCAACATGATTTAATCTTTCCCTTTAAAAAAAAAAAAAAGAGGCAAAAACAGTTATGCGGGGTTGAGTAATCAGCAGAGTCTAGACTCCCGAGATACACACGTTTCAAGCGTAACATCGAACAACACGCAAGGTGAGCAGAAAATGCTCCAGTCAGCCAATGCTCCAGTCAGCCAATGCTCCAGTCAGCCAATGCTCCAGTCAGCCAATGCTCCAGTCAGCCAATGCTCCAGTCAGCCAATGCTCCAGTCAGCCAATGCTCCAGTCAGCCAATGCTCCAGTCGGCCAATGCTCCAGTCAGCCAATGCTCCAGTCAGCCAAATTGGATCAGCAGGCTTCTTCCACCACTTGCTCCAACTCAATGAAAGGCTACTACCACTCACGCACCTATCCAGCCACCCGGCCACCCACCCACATCTGGCCTGAAAGCGATGCTCAAAGTACAAAGTTCCAACCCTCCCTCCTTCCCTCCCCTTCCCCCCCGAAAAGAATTTTGAACATTATGCGGGCTAGATTCATTCATGCTTCTGTGTAGGCCAGGCATTCTGCAGGACAAGCCTGAATTAACGTATCGCTTTTAATATATATACCAATGTGTGCGTGCGTGCGTGCGTGCGTGCGTGTGTGTGTTTAAATCCACAAAAACTCCCACCTTGGTGGAGAGAGAGGAAATGCTTATTCGGCAGACAAGTTGGTATACTTTATGTTCTATTCCATATTTCATTTAAAAAAAAAAAAATATTTCGCACGCACAAAACCCAGGTCGTGGAAAAGAGTGTCACGACCTATTTTAACCAAACGTTGCCTGTGAAACGTTTTTATATGCTTGAAATACTATTGTGGCGGAGTAAATTTGCCTATCCCTATTTTAAAAATTAATTCTTATATAAATTGTTAAATTATCAAGTGACCCGATCTTGGGCACTACTTATGATGGCATTTTTTGTAAGTGTCAGAGTTGGAATAAACAAATTGGGTTGAGAATATGTAGAAAATTGCTGATGCAATCCAAACCGGTTTCAACTGGATAAGCAGTTTTTTTCTAACTAATCTTCTCACACTTGGTCATAACAAACTCATCCAATGGGGATGGACCGAAAGTTTCTTTGTTGAAGAAATACTCTATTCTAATCACTTTGAATTATGAACATAACTCGAGTCCGGTCATAAAGGTGATCGTTAGCTTATGGTAAGTTAACTGACTGATAAAGAAAGAATGGACTTATAGTATTTCGTACATGTTTGCTATTGATCTATGATTTGAATTAGATAATTCTTATGTAATTGAACCATTATTTCTATGTTCATTAATTTGACAACGCTATACATTATACTTGTGAATTTTGATCAATGCTATATTTATTATACTGTGTGTGTGTGTATTGGGCTAACAAAATTGTTGAGGATTTTGTAAGTTGAGAATGTTTGTAAGAGAGAAAGGAGTTTAAAGCTGAAATATGCCCAAAATTTAGTACTGCATTAATTTGACTTTTGCGGAGCAAGCACACTTTTTTTTCTTTTGCTCCAGACAGCACTGACTACTGTACTTGCTTGGTCAAATTGGTGTGTGAATCCAGCATTGTCATCAACTTATAAAAAAAAACATGTTGCTGTAAGTTGATTCCCGTGAATTCCATTCAAGAGCCAATAAAGCAAAATTGTGGCTTGAGTTTGGTCTCAAGAATACATGAAGATTATTTTGAATTACCCTCATGGTGTGCTGAACACATCACACAAAAATTCAGTACATTTCTCCTGATTTGCTTGATAGTGCATGTGAAATTCAGGCCAATTCTCTATGGTGTGCTTTGTGACTTCATCGAAAATTCTGCAACAGTTATGTAACGTGCCTTGAAGGGACGTGAGGCCGTCACCTGAATAAGAAAGACAGGACTTGTTGCAAACTGCATGATTTGAACGTGTGCCGGTGACAGCCGCCATCTTTATAAAATTATGTGCATTTGACTTACATTATTTTTCTGAAACTCTATATCATTTCCATATATATTTATGTTAACTGACTGCTAATGTCTTTGCTAGGATAAACTGAATGATTGTCCTGCATTAATCGAACATTGGTGTGAAGTGCTGTAATGTAAATGCTCTTTGATTATATTCATATGCTGTATATTTGATTTAATAAATTTATTGACCTTCTTACACATATAGATAACCATATGTTGGAGAAGACAGTGGGTGGATGGGAGCTCACTATATAAAAATTAAAAGATGGATTGTCTTATCCTTTGTTAAGAAGTTTTCCTCCTAAGGAAACATTATGTGACGGTAAATGTTTGTTTATAATGTTGTGGAAGAGAGAAAACGTTTACTGCGCCCGCAAATCCGCCAAGCGAGAGAGACGAGTGGTGTCTTGGGGGGAATTATTAACATAAATTGATATTCTCGTTACTTGTAAATTAGTTATGGATAATTAAATAATAATAGTCATAACCGATAACTAATGTGGTGACAACTACTTTAATCAAATGTTGCCTGAAAAATGTTTTAATATGCTTGAAACATTGCATTAACCAAATGCTGCCTGTGAAATGTTTTAATATGCTTGAAACACTACTTTAACAAAATGTGCCTTTTGAATTTTTCAGTTTGCCTGGAATGTGAGTTACTGAAACCAATTTTGAATGCCTGTAGAAAAGTTTAATTTACTCGGGGCACAGGACCGGAAGCGCTTCCCATAAGACATCAACTACGTGCGAAATTACGTACAAACGTTTTTATTGTCACACGTGGGTGCCACATTAAACAAAAAATATATATTAATAGACAGAGATGTGTTTATGAAGACTACAAGCCTTCGGTCAAAGAACGTTTCTTCAAAAAAAAGGAAATTGTTTATTTTTTGTCTTCGGCTTTTCATAATATTCTCTTATAATTATTAATCTCTTAAGTTGATTTCATTTTCCTTTTATTATAGTATAATTCCTCATTTTAAGAGACGTTAACTGCTTCTTGTAATTTTGACATTAATGAGGATACTGTTTCTGAAAAAAAATATTGCTTAAGTTTCTGTTTTGTTGTTTGCGCAGACTTTCAAAGAGGTGGCTTCAGTCCAGATTCCAAACACAACACACTTTTAAAAATTGTATTTTCTCCTTTAAAGAAAAACAGTTATAAGTTAGCGACATAATCAAGAAACTACTTTGTTAATAAATTTTTTGCCTCATCACCTGCAAAAAGCAAATCTGAGATGGCAACAAGAATATCAGGAGGCTCAAATTATGTAAGATGGTATTTATTTGTGCGTGGTACAAATATCAGGAGGCTCAAATTAAGTAAGATGGTATTTATTTGTGTGTAGTACAAATATCAGAAGGCTCAATATTTGATGTATTTATTTGTGTGTGGTACAAATATCAGGAGGCTCAAATTATGTAAGATGGGATTTATTTATGTGTGGTACAAATGGCATCAAGTGTACGTACGTATGTCGGGACTCTGAATCAAGTTAATGGTTAAGTACATGCGCTTGTGACAATACAAGTGTAAACGACCAACATTATCTTTTATTAGCCATTTAATTTAATTACTGAAATGCAAACTTTGTTTCTTCGTGCGCTATTTTTAATATATAAAAGGTATGAAAGACAGTCACGTAGTGAAGGTAAGGGTTTGCCTAGGTGAGAAGCAATAAGGACAGACAACCCTGTTTAGTGTCACTTGCAGTGGTGTGTGTGTACGTGCATGCATGCGTGTGTGGGGTGGGGTGGGGAAAGCAGCACTGGACTGAAACATCAAGAACCCTTTTTAGCATCAACTAGTTTAGGAAAGACCCACTCTTGCTCAAAGGTATCTCCTTATGTTTTCTAGAGGTAGCTAGACATGCATGATCGAATGTATTTCGCCTGTAAGTCTTTTGCCTATATACTTCATCCGCTTGGCACCACGTGGTCAGGTTCAAGTGCCATTAGTCTGAGCAGTAAAAGTACACTATAAATCAACATTCATACCTTAGACAATATGAACAATTCTTAGAGCCCTGATTTATCGGGTCCTTTTCACATTCCTTTCAATTAAGGTAAAGAGTACAGATCCCAACTAGCACATACGTAAATTGTGTACAAATAGGGTAGGAGATTGGAAACGTTACTCAGGGTAGGAGATTGGAAACGTTGCTCAGGGTAGGAGATTGGAAACGTTGCTCACTTTCTTGTTCTGTGTATGGATTATATCCGTTAGGAAGTGAGTGTTAAACAGTAAATTTGGACTTAATATGAGAAGTTAGAGTAATTGTGTTTCTAATGTGTAATTTCAATGACTTATTAATATATAATTTAGTAATCAAACTATTATGATTTTACTAAGTGAAATTTTAATGTGTGTCTGAGAGAGGTGATGGAAGAAATTAAAATGTAAAACACCTATATGAACAATCTCACGGTTTTGTCCTCTTTTACATCAGCACACGCAATCCCTTTCTTTACATCTTTTCTTCTTCTTGGAAAGCACCAATTAATTTTGACGAGGGAGACTACTTCTTAACACTGTCAGGAAAACTATCTACCGGCAATATAAAGTGCCAACGTTAAAAAATGTGTTTATCATCTGCGAGCCTCCTTGGCTGGAGGTTGATCTGCAGTTGTTTTATGTCTAGAAGCAAAAAGGAAGGTGTGATAATAACGTGAAAACATCTTTCTTTACAAGTACTTAAAAATATAAATATTAAAGTTTAAAGGCAAACAGATGTGGTAGCTCTTTAGAAGAGACGTTGCCATGAGTTAATTATTTCTATCTTGAAAACCGAGTTATATTAATTTTTAATATGATATATTACCTATTAGCAAAACCCGTTGGAATCCCACTGTCAGAGGCAATGAAGGAGACACATAGAGACACTTTCTAGGCTTCACAGAATTAGAACCGGAAGTAAAAGCAAGGAGTTGCTATCCTTGGGAAAAAACAAACGTGTGCTGGCGAGTGTTTTAAGTATGTTGGCTTATTTTGATCTATCACGCTAACAAGTCCTATATATATATATATATACTTTTTTTTTTAAAGGAAAATAAATAGCAAACATGTAGTACCAAAAATGCTAATTTATGAGGGCTTAGCGGGGTCACAGTAGAAAGAATAGAACGAAGTGCAAAATGAGATTGACACAAAATACCCTCAAATGATTTATTAAATTCAGTTATTTTTTAAAATTTGATTTTAATAGATACTGGCGATATCTGACGTCGCATGACACAACTTTGTGTTGACCTGAAGATGGTAAACTTTTTGTTGGGATAACATTCTGGATTCATCAAGTACCCGTGCTTTCTGTGCCTGTGGGATAGAAGGGACAAAGCACAGAATTACATGAAACAGGACTGGCCTGTATGGGATGAATTGGTATCTTGCAAAGCAAAAAACCTCATAAACAACCCTCTGGTGGACAGAAGCAAGATACTTTTCATACCGCTGCACATTAAGCTGGTCTTAATCAAACAGTTCACCAAAGCTCTGGACAAGGATGGTGGCTGTTTCGCTTACTTGTGCCATGCTTTTCCAGGGTTTACCATTGAGAAGTTGAAAGCTGGCATTTTTGATGGTCCACAACTCCGTAAGCTAATCAGAGATCCAGAGTTTGAAAACTCAATGAATGAAGTGGAACTGGAAGCGTGGAAGGCTTTTGTTATGGTCGTGAAAAACTTTCTTGGCAACAATAAGGCCAGGAACTATTCAGAGCTTGTTGCCAATATGCTGATTGCTTTCAGAAACCTTGGATGCAACATGAGCATCAAAATTCTCACATATGGATCGGTTTCCTGAAAATCTGGGATCAATGAGCGACGAGCAAGGGGAGAGATTTCATCAGGATATGAAAGAGATGGAAACCAGGTATCAGGGACGCTGGGATGCAGTCATGATGGCTGATTACTGTTGGACTCTAAAGAGAGACTTTCCTACTACTGAACATTCTAGAAGTTCGAAGAGACGGAAGTTCATGCCCTGAATTTTGAACAATGATGACCTAATAATGCATTTATATGTACTTACCGTTATCAATGTCTACTATTCAATGTGCATTAATCAACTTTTGTAACATTTAAGAAATGAATTGTGTTAGAAAACGATTTTTTAAAAATTTAAATTACTTTTTTTTTAAATTTAAAAACCTATTTTGGAAGAGAAATATTAACAAAAATTGTCTCAAAATGTTACAAAAAAATGTAATCGATTTAGCTATAAGATCGGATTTTTTAAAAATCGAATTAGATCAAAAACCTGACCTGATTAAAAAACGGGTGTCATTTTCAAATTTAGCAGTGCAAAATTGTTCTAAATATCAGTTGAAAAATCTTAGACAACTTTCAAAAATTTTTCTATTGTGACGCATGGGCCTAACCCACTGACCTCCCTTTTCCCTTATTATCCCCGGATACTAAATGAGTGATAAAAAATAAAAAAAATAAAAATTACTTTATAATAGTTAATTCGCGCTAAATTACTTCGGCGCGCAAATCCTCGTGCGGAAGAAACAGGTTTCACCTCCACCGCCACCCTGCACCCACACACCTACTCCCTCTCGCAGACTTAATGGCCTTCTGTTTCTTCTGACTGTCGACTCCTGCGAGGCATCCGTGAAGTGTCTGACAGGCCGCACCGAGTTTTTGCAATTCTGCATGTGCAGCCATTTTCGTGACCCAGACGTCTCTGCTCACAGTGCTGAGTGTGCTTGCAGCTAAGATGCCGAGCCTCCTAGGCCTCGACAGAACGCCGAGAAAGGGTGGGGTTGTCAGACCTGTTGTCTGAGCAAGGTGGATATACACGCTTTGAGTGTTGCAATAAGAAATATGGCACTTTTCGGGACTTTTCAGTGTTGTGTTGTATTTTGTTTGTTTAACTGTTTTTGATTTTATATCCCACCAACAACTCAACCTAATTCTAATTGTCAACCATTTCCACTGAACTTAAGTGAAATCTCGATTTTTATTTAATTATTCAAGAGATAATTATATGGTCTAAAAAAAAACTAATAGATAGCCTCTTTACTCGATAATATGCAATTTGTCAACAACAAGAAAATCACACGTCAGAGTACTTTTAAATGATGATAATTTCATTTTCAAAAATCACTTTGCGCATGCACGAGTGTCTCTTCAGTCCGCACTAGTTCCGCGTGTTTCACATTTGTGATGGAGCATTTTTCGCTGTAATGATAAAGTGTTCTATGAACGCTTACTGTCCCTGCTCGGAACTGTACAGACGCTGCACATGAAACAGTTCATGAAATTGCGACTGTTCAATTCTGCTCTGGCTTCCGTTTGCTTGTTTGATGCTATACCCAGAGCTTGTATTTTTGCTCTTCTTTGTTGTCGAAATTTCCAGGATTCATCCCTATGTTTCAGTTCTGGAATTCCAAGTTAGGTTCACACACACATATATTCATTTTTCTTTTAAATTTTAAGTCGAGAGACTGAAAGTTTGTTTTACTGAAAATATTACTAGGCATAACAGGTAGCGATAAGGTTTGAAAGCGCAGTGTTATAGCGAAATTGGTATAGACAGGTTTCTCTACTGTGTAAGGGGGGTGAACTCCCTATTCTCGAAAACATTTACAAGAAAAAAATAAATGAACAGTGTAGAATATAGAACAATAGATTAAGTGTAGATGGCTGTGCTGCTCAGAATCAATCACCTTCATAACAGATTAACTTAAAGCAATTTTAAAAAAACTGCAAACAGTTTGTTAACCTGTAATTACCCGTTGTCTGAAAATGTATAATACAATGAATGTAGTTAGAACACATCATTTTCACTATAATTTTTAAATTTTAAGTTTAGATAAATATATATCTTCCCCTAATATTAAGAAACAATTTAGCTGTTTCTTCCTGTAGGGTCCTTATCTACTTTTACGGCAGTAATTTTATCTGACCAGTTAACAAGAGCACATAGGAAGATGTTCATGACTGTAATGCTCTAAGCTTCTAGATACAATTGGCCGGAACTGGTATGGGCTGGTTTCACGCACAGTCATGCGCAACGCGAGTCATCTCCCGTGTGTACAGAAAGGCACTTTGCTACGGCGCGCCACCAATTACATGTTCTGATTTTCAATAACCATGACCTTTCCCCCCTCCTTCCGGTACGATTCTGTCGTCTGGAAGAATACGAAATCTGCAATAGTTTGTTTTATATGCTACAAAAAGTACAATAGCTACAGGATTCGAGTCGAGTGCCCTTTCCAACATCATACTGCATTTGACGGGTGCTACCAGGAGTGGACGGGGGGTTGTTGTTGTTTACAAAATCTGTTGAAATGTCAAGAATGATTACATTTCATGAACTGCCTTTACAGAATGCGCAGTAAAGACGATGAATTTGCGCTGGTAGCGTGGATATGAAGAGCAAACAGAGCCTTTATCGCCACGACTGATTTAAAATCGGATCCAGGGTAGCCCGAACTTTGTCAACCCACACCCAAGAAGTGTAGGAGTCGGAGGAATGTATCCTTTATCGTGTTTATTGCACATAGTACAGCTACAGCTATGCAATCTCTCTCCCACCACCACTACAACCCATAATTTCATTACCATCCCATAAATTTCTTCCGAACTCTAAAAGCAATAAGAAAAAGAAACATTTGTTTTATATCTATATGTTTATAAGCGTTAGCAACGCATGTTTACTGAGGAAGGGAGGGAAATGAAATGAAGACAACTTTCAAATGGTTATTTACTGCTTCCTGCATTGCACAAAATCATAGCGATCTGTGTATGTGTGTGTGCGCGCGTGTGTTTATTTGTTTGTGTCTCTCATGCTCGTGTATCTCCGCCCAGTATCCAGATTCGTCATTTTTATCCGATGCGTCATAAGTATATTTTGCGCACCACAATTGCAAGTGCCAGAAACCGTTGATGATGGCAGAAATTTTTGCGCGATTCACGGTCGACAGTCTAGTACTAAACTACAATGACACCAAAGTATTAGATGTTGTCATGCGCACTGAGTTCTGGAGATGGAAAACTAAAGTCATCGTAAAAAACGTACTCCTAGCAGAATTTGTGGGACTGCTAAAGAACAAACAAGTGGATGGGGAGGGAGGGAACTCAGACAAGAAAATGTGGTCTATTTGTATGGTAGTTACCTCCCTTGGAACTTTTTTTGTGTGTGTGTGGTGTGTATTTTGTTTTTTTTTCCCCTTTTCAATGTGTGTTACGCAATCATGTGTGACAACAATATTAATTGTCACTTCCTGAAATTGGCAGAATGAGATCGCACTGATTCTCCGTGCTTTTCTAATAGACTGACTAAAAGAGTGCTGGTGGATCAGTTTACATTATGAATATACACACTAGAGTTCTTTCCCTTTTCCCTGAACACGCAAGATTCCGAGTATGACCAGCTTGAAGTACAAGACTGTAGACTGTAGAGACAAAACTGGACACATCTCGAGTTCAGTAATTGGTCCATTCCTCCTGGAGAGTTTAGTTTATAATTATTTATTTTGTGTGATTGTGGCCATAAAGTGTTGCATGGCAGTCATTTAGTTTTGTTAGCGATTCTACTTATACAGGATGGTTATTTGGTCTTTGTTGGATTGCAAGATAGTGTTAGCTTTTGGTTATAATGTATTGCAAGATAGTGTTAGCTTTTGGTTATAATGTATTGCAAGATAGTTTTAGCTTTTGGTTATAATGTATTGCAAATTAGTTTTAGCTTTTGGTTATAAAGCGTGCTAAGTTATTTTAGCTTTTGGTTATAGGCCTAAAGTATGACAAGTTAGTTTTAGCTTTTAGTTATAAAGTGTAATAGCCTATATATTTAATTTATGGTTAAAATTGTAAAATATTTCAGCTTAGGATTTAGTTGTTTGTGCTTATATTAATTAATAAAGCGATGCAGTTTCGTGGTTATAGTTGTAAAGTTTTGCAACTTAGTTATTTAAGCTGTTTGTAAGTGATGCGGTTTACTACTTCAATTTATGGTCTTTAAACTGTTGCAGATTAGTGCAATTAAAGTTTTGCAGAATATTACGTTTGTGATTATAAGGTTTCGCAGTTTAGTTTTCTAGTTTGTCTTATATTTGACTTGTTGCAGTTTAATTATTTAATTAGTAGTTATAAAGTTTAAATTTCGCTTTGTGGCTATATTTGTAAAGTGTTGCACTTTAATTATTTAAATAATTGTGGTTTCACGTGAATAGAACGCACTCCTATCAGAGGATTACCGGTAGAAAAACAAAGAGTAAACACGTACAGTCATGCAAGATCAAAGGCACACACGCACCTATACAAAAGACTTCATCGTTTGAATATATATACGAGAGAAAAAAGAGAGAGAGAGAATTCTTTACCACCACCACCCTGCATACACTTAACAAGTTTCAGAAGCTGCTGCGAGCTTAAGAACCACGGCCGATCTTTCCAGCGCGTTACAAACCCGTTTCAAGTTCCACCCGCGTCATGATAGGCCAAAATTCTAAGAGTGTCATGTCTCTTTAAGGACTTGTGGAATGAAAGGATAATTAATTATTCAGTTACCGTAAAAGAGAAAACGCATCTCCTCGAAAGTAGTAACGAAGATGATACACTTTCAAAGAAAATGTTTTGCTAGAATTAAATAGTAGCGGAGGTTTGGAGAGGTAATGCTGACTTAAGCAAGCTGGGTTTAAGTTTATTTATATATACTTTTGGTACTTCACCAGAAATTGAGAGATATATGAAAGTATTAAATGGAAGTAAAACAAAAAAATGAAAGAGGGCAAGAAACCCTTGGAACAGATGTAATAAGAAACAATGAAACATTAAACCCTTTAGCTATGGAATATAAAACCTCTGGACAGAGGAAAGAAACAGAGATGGAAATTAAAACTCTTTAAGATCAATCTAAAAGCAGAGATGGAAATGAGACTCTTTTGAACAAGTTGAATAGTTTAGACACGAAAATTGAAACTATGAGAACCAGTCTAAAAGCAGAGACGAAAATTAAAACTCTTTAGAACCAGTTCGAAGGCATATAGACGGAAAATATATTTTTTTAAACCTTGCCAGAGACACACAATGAAACTAATTTAGGATACATTTAATTGCAAAGGCAAAGAATGAAACTTTCAAGACGAGTATACTATCATAGATGTCCCTTAAACTTTTGAAAAAGCATGATGGCACAAATTTTGCACCCATTTTGACAAAGAAATATATTTTACTTGAAAAAATGTATTATTTGAAGACTTTTAAAAATATTGCTGTCATTTGCACGAAATGTAAGCATTAATAGTAAGTCAAAAATGAAACTTAACAACTAACATATGTAACAGAAAAGGAATCTAATGGACCAAAATATTTAACAGAAAAGGAATCTAATGGACCAAAATATTTAACAGAAAAGGAATCTAATGGACCAAAATATTTAACAGAAAAGGAATCTAATGGACTAATATATTTAACAGAAAAGGAATCAATTGACTAATATATTTAACAACAAAAAAAGAAACTTATGGACTAATATATTTAACCGAAAAGATATCTTATGGACCAATATATTTAACAGAAAAGGAAATTCGAAAAGCTCACTTTTGAGACAGATAAAATAACAAGAGATGGTAATTGTGGAGAAATTTTAGGAGAGACATAAAAAAAAAAGGCAGGGAAAGACAAACATATAAAATAAAATAAACTTAAGACAAACGCAGTAGACGAAAAATGGAACTTTGAGACAGACATAATTCACACTTTCTTACTGGCCCGAAATCTAGTCTAACCGAATTTCGGGCAGCCACCTTAAGCAGACTGAGGACCATATGGCAGCATTTTGTTTCGTCTCGTCTCGGATTTCCAGTCATAACGATAAGCATAAAATATTTCATGCTGCGTGACTTCAATTTTCTCAGAAATGTGCCAAAGAATTTCTGTATTTTGTGTGCAAAACAACAACTCCTTCACCACCAGCAGCATGACTACGAACACCCCCTCTCTTTCTTGCATTATTTCATAGAAATGTATTAACTTTAATAGAAATGAATTAACTTTAATAGAAATTAATTAACTTTAACAAAAATATATTAACTTTAATAGAAATGAATTAACTTTAATAGAAATATATTAACTTTAACAAAAATATATTAACTTTAATAGAAATATACTAACTTTAATAGAAATATATTAAATTTAATAGAAATTATTATGTATAATGATTATTGTTGCCTAAACTGTTAATCTCGAGCATCATAATTGGTCGCCCATTTTCATTTTCTGAAGTATGATGTAAATACATTCTTTTCTTCTTTTTTTTTTTAAAGGAAAAGAACAACATAATTGTTCGATCCTAAAAGTACCTTTTATTTATTTACAGAAAGTTTAAGATAATAGCATGGAAAAGAGTATATTTCTTTCCAATAGAAACGTTTAAAAGATCCACATTAATACTTCTGTTGTTCCTTAAGCGAAAAAGCAAGAGAAAATTAATTTTGTTATTTGTTTCAGTCGATAGATGAGCGTTTACGTTACGTCACAGAAACACGGATACAGGGACGACTAGGTCTACAGAGTTCTCAACAAATCAGTGCGTTGTTTATTTTGGGGTCTTCAACTGACTGTCCCTCAACTGCTTTTGATTCACTTCTGTGAACACTACAAAGTTCTTCCACTAAACATTCTTAAAGGAGACCACTAAACATTCTTAAAGGAGATGTAATAAACGTTAACTTCAAGGCTTCTATTTCATAAACCTACATGTTCACTCGAGAATTACATTATTGTAATCCTTTTACCAGTCATGCATTAAGGATTTGCTTTCACACCAAAGGGAAGCAACCACATAAATTCAGCACTAAGATTACGAAATAAAGACCCCATACATTGTATTTATTAGATAAGATGGACGTGTTAAAATACTAAAGAGATGTCTGGTTGAACTCGGGTTGCGACATATACGAGGCATAACTCAACTTATTCATTGTGAGGAAATGAACATCACCATCAGTTAGTTCCCTTTCAGGGTCTCTTGATTAGCCCCAGTGGACGACGGTTTCAACGGGCTGAAGGAAATCTAATCGCCGCCAGCCAGGGACTCAAACAAGGAGTTTGTGCTGTGCCTAGTGTCACCACGCATATTTAAGAGTTAATCTAGCCTTCTGTCCACCATGTTGATTTTACAAATATGACCCTAGCTATTGGCAAGAGTTAATCTAGCCTTTTGTCCACCATGCTGATTTGACAAATCTGACCCTAGCTATTGCCAAGAGTTAATTTAGCCTTCTGTCCACCATGCTGATTTGACAAATCTGACCCTAGCTGTTGGCAAGAGTTAATCTAGCCTTCTGTCCACCATGCTGATTTGACAAATCTGACCCTAGCTGTTGGCAAGAGTTAATCTAGCCTTCTGTCCACCATGCTGATTTGACAAATCTGACCCTAGCTGTTGGCATTCATAAGAAATGACTGGTATGAAAATGGTAGCATAGTGTTTTTTTTACATTTTTTTACATTTTTATTAATGTAACTTGTAAATATTATTTTATGTCCGCTTCTGTTTATTGTTTACTGTTTTTATTATACCTTAATTAATTCTTGGAGGGGGGGGGGGCGAATGGCAGATTTGACGAATGGTTTAATTAGTTAAGAGGTGTCAGTAACGAGTCATCAATCCTAGAGATAATGTGAATTAGTTTGCTTATCACTCTGATGAGTATTTTCCCCATAAGAGTTATTGCAATCGGTGTTAATATACTGATTGAAAGAGTAGACCATATTAATAATCTGAACCAATAGATTTAATAACTAATAGACTAACGGGGTCTCGTACAAACCCCACACTAACAAGGAACACTATTACATTGAGGACTGAGATAATTTTCCCACTCACCAATGGAAGTAAAGATAATAATGAAATAAAACCCAACACAAACCACACAAGCAAAACTCACACCTATCTAGCTTTTTTCTTTAGTACTCTGATACGAAGATATATTTAAATTACCTCAAATAAATTACATAAAGTGCAGAAGCCATGCTATATTAAGTATTTACATTTACTAGACCGCCATAATGACCTATTGAAACTCCTCATTAGTAGTGTCACCATGAAATCACACTAGTTTAGCTACTTACAATTCAAACACAATGACCTATTGAAACTCCTCTCATTAACATTGTCCACCATGCAATCACACTAGTTTAGCAATAATGACCTAGTGAAGTTCTTCTCATTAGCAGTGCCATCATGAAATCACACTAGTTTAGCAATAATGACCTAGTGAAGTTCCTCTCATTAGCAGTGCCATCATGAAATCACACTAGTTTAGCAATAATGACCTAGTGAAGTTCCTCTCATTAGCAGTGCCATCATGAAATCACACTAGTTTAGCAATAATGACCTAGTGAAGTTCCTCTCATTAGCAGTGCCATCATGAAATCACACTAGTTTAGCTACTTTCTCTTGAAACATAATGACCTAGTGAAGCTCCTCTTCATTAACAATGAAGTAACGTTAGTTTAACTTCTTACTATTCAGACATAAAGAAGTGTACATGAACCCGAGTTAGCTGAACTACTGATGTCTCATGCATGAAGACCTATTAGAACCCCACTTTTCTAACATGAGACAGCCATTTTAGCTATTTACTTCTCGGCCATACAGACCTATTACAACAATCCCACATAGACATTCCAAATTGAGGGCTTTATTTATTTAGCTATTTACTTCTCATATATCAAGCCTTATTTAAACCCCATGTATATATTCTAATATGAGGACTGCACTCATTTAGCTATTTATCCCTGACATCAAACCCTATTTAAACCCACAAATACATTCCATGCTGAGAACTACACTAATTTAGCTATTTACTCCTGACATCAAACTCCACATACACATTAAATGTTGACGACTACACTAATTTAATTATTTACCCTGAGGGACATCAAGCCCTATTTAAACCCACATACACATTAAATGTTGAGGACTACACTAATTTAGTTATTTACCCTGAGGAACATCAAGCCCTATAAAACTTTATAGAAACATTTACAATAGAAGGTTACGCCAATTTAACTATTTACCACTCAGATATATTACCTATTTCAACCACCCTTAAATCAATCGGTTCTATGACCTCTGGGCGGGCGACATTTTACAAACGACACTTAGTGGGCGACAACTGGCGAACGTCAACTAGCTACTGACACATGTCTAGCAACACTGACAAACGTCAACTAGCTACTGACACATGCCTAGCAATAACTGGCGAACGTCACGTAGCTACTGACACATGCCTAGCAATAACTGGCGAACGACAAGTGACTTGTGCATAATACGATATACGGCATTTTGCTAAACAACAGAAAAAAAAACGTAAGTAATTACCTGATTTATTCTACAGATGTAAGTTAAGTGTAAGCCAGTTGTTTCTAGCCGGTTATGTCTAGCCAGTTGTTGCAAACCTCTTGTCGCCCACCCACCTGTCTAGCCACCGGGCTAGACTAATTTAGCTATTTATTACTAAACCATAAAAGAATGGAAAAACAATAGTTAAATCTATTTTATTACTAAACCATTAAAAAGGGAAAAAATCAATAGTTAAACCTATTTATCGCTAAGCCATTAAAGAAAGGAAAAAACAATAGTTAAAACTATTTATCGCTAAACCATTAAAATATGAGGGAATCAAACCTATTTATCACCAAACCAGTAAAAAAGGGAAAACCAATAGTTAAACCTAAGCAGGAGGAAAAGAATAACACTCGTAGATGGAGACAAAGACAAACATGTCTCGTTTAATGGATCTACACTCAACTTGAACACTGTAGTGGTATCTGAAGTGTACGGTGGATCTACACTTAACTTGATCATTGTACTGGTAACGTGTGTAGGGTGGAAGACAAGGGATAGATGTGGGAAAGACAGGTCTACGTTGATTAAGAAAACTGTCGATGAAAACGAAGCCTGCACCGAGGGTCGCTTACCCCGCCGACGCACATTCTTGTTTCAGCATCTGGGAACGGTTGGGTAAATGGGTCCCCAAATGGTACGTCACTTGTGGCTTCCCGCCGGGGGTTAATGAGGGCACGCCTCTTTAGATTGTCGTGGAAGGCATTCTACTTCAACACCCATCCCACCCCCTCCTCTCCCTTCCTAAAGTCGCATAGAGGAAGTGAACCTTTCCTCCCCGAAAAGGAAGATTAAAGCAGAAAACTACCACCCACCCAATCCATCTTCCACGCGTAATTCAGACATTCCCGAGAATGTTTCCAACTTTGTATCTTTTCCTCATTTCTTTGATTTTTTTTTTTTAAAATCTGGTAGATGTTCTTACTTATATGTTTTGACCTTGATCCTCTCAATGCCAAGCCCTGCGAGCAAAAGTCTTAGTGATTGGCCAGTCGCGTAAAGGGACAGCACAACTAATCTGAAAGCTCACCTAGTTCGATACTCATCAAGCGAGATGTGCTACCGAGAGTGCTCTCAGAACAGCTGCTGCAATTGTGCACTGTCAAAATTACACGAGCGTAATGTTAAATGCTGCACCTGTTGCAATTGTGCACAGTCAAAATTAGTGAAATTTCAAATGCTTTTCGAACTGTAGGCTAATACTGTAAAATTTACGTGTGCAGTGTCAAGTACTTCCAACTGTTGCATTTGTTTTGCAATGTCAGCATTACATGAGAAATGTCAAATACTCTCGTCGCTGCAATTAAATTGTTAAATGCTACAGCAGTTACAATTATGCGCTAGGAAAAGTCCTATATATGTGGAGTGTTATGTACACTTGCACGCGCACTCTACCTCAGCTCCGCCCCTTCAAATCTACACCCACCGCATTGTCAGAAACTAAAACCGTTAAATAAATAAAATTGCTCAAATACTCTCAAAATTTTTGCATATTCTGCCTACCACCCACTTCTCCTCTCCCGACAACCGCCAAAGTAAAGCATTAATTTTGCAACGAAACACCCAATTTTAAAGTGCAGATTGAAAGCTGGTAGAGGACAGGTTGCATAAACTGCGTTGTTAACAAAGGAAAGCATCCCCTTTTCCTATGACTGTTAATTATAAAATGTCTCTTGAACAAGGAAGCATTGAAAGATGTAGGTTTTGAACTGTTCTGATAATGGATAAGCAAAGAGCAGACAAGCACTGTAAGGAAATATACGCCTGCCTTCAGGAAACAAACTGGAAAGTAAAGCCAGTTATGACTCGGCTCTACACGCCAGGCTTGCAGAAAGCCTTGTCTTAGCTTCTAGGAGTGGCTACTGAGATTTTTATTAGTTGCAGGTGCTTGACGACCCCCAAAGAAATAACATACATTCCTTTAAAAAAAAAGTCGGTTGAGCCTGTGAAAAATTCTAGAAGCAACGTCAGCGATTGGTCTTCCAAACTGCTGACTCAAACCTGGGATAAACCCATTAATGATTTTTATGAAGTAGTCATTACCAAATTAATATCCTCGCATCAAATAAGCACGAAAGTTATAAACTGTCAGATGTACACTTATCACGGTAGTTAAAGAAAAGGAACGGTCTTATGGAGAAATGCAGGCAACACAATGGCAATATTTCAAAATAATATTAAAAAAAAGAAATAAATCAGTACAGAACTTAGAGCTGACCTAAGTCAGCATCAACTGATTTGCTCATCACAAAAACTAAACTAACACTCTCAGCATAATGGCAACAGCCTCATCATAATGCAACAACCTCAGAATAATGTCAACATATTCCCGAGCAACGTTTACAACTATTACCAGTGATGGTAACAGCAATCAAAGTACTGGTTATAGTCACAAAATAATTGTAACGTGCATGAAAGTAGTGGCACCACACCAAAGTGCTAGTACATAAAATGCCAGACGCAGTCAGAATACAGAGAGAACAAGTGCGTACATCAGTCTTTATTAACTGTGGATATGCAATGGCTCAAACCTGATAGTTATGCGTGTGGAGTCTAATCTGGCGATGTGAACTGTAAAGAAAATGAGTGTTAAGTTTTTATGCGTGTGGAGTTTAATCTGGTGATGATCAACTGTAACGAAAATGATTGTTAAGTCTTTATGCGTGTGGACTCTAATATCCATGATGATGAAATCATTACAAGTATTGCTGAAGTAGTCGCATTTTACTTTCAATGTATTGTGCGCATGGTGAAAGTTGAAATTGACAAGTAATGAAAAATATTTTTATCCCAAAACGAAATTTGATAAAACTGCTTGCGCACTTTTCTGTCAAAAGCACTTTTGCTTAAAAAAAAAAAACAACCTAAACCAAATGAATTGGTTTGTTTTGAAAATTCTGTTTTAAAAGAAGCACAACTAGAGCCATTAAATAATCTTAAAAATTTAAATAATATGATCAGAAAAACTTTGAATTGAAGAAATTAAATTGAACCAAAAAGTAATTATCTACTCAACCAAAAAGTAATTATCTATTCAACCAAAAAGTAATTATCTACTCAACCAAAAAGTAATTATCTGCTCAATCAAAAAAGTAATTATCTGCTCAACCGAAAAGTAATTAGGCCCTATCTACTCAACCGAAAAGTGATTATCTACTCAACCGAAAATTAATTATCAACTCAACCAAAAAGTAATTATCTACTAAATCGAAAGATATTGAGAGTAATTAAGAAGTGCGGATGTTTGTTCTCAAAGAAACTGTTACTTACCCTGGTACCCTTTTCGCCCGTTGGCCCAGGAAGTCCAGGCTCACCCTTAAGTCCTTTAGGTCCAGGAAGACCCTCTGGGCCTTGAAAACCTTGATTTCCTTGCGGTCCTTCCGGTCCAATTATACCGGGGATCCCCTAGGTCAACAAAAATAAATTTATCGCTGTTGAAATGCAAGCATTGGCGGTTCGTGTATTCTATGACGATTCTGTATGTACTGGGCCTAAGACTTTAAGACTGATAAATAATGCAAAACCTAGAGCAAACCAACTAGCCAACCACCCAAGAAAATAAATAATTACATAAATAATTGTTTACTTGGCGCGCAAATATAATGGCAGGCTCTAAAACTGTAAGGGTTAATCCATATGGATCTCTTAGAATAATGGAAACAGGAAAATACTTTACAACAGTCACTTAACAATTGTTTTAATAATCCCTAATTTGCATAAAAGTAATAACAATAATAATATACTTCTACTGAGCCTTACTACTATTACTACTACTTAAACTACTGCTATTATTATTGCCACTGTTAATACTACCCACTAAAAAGATGTATTTTCATTCATAGATTGTACTCTGTGAACTTACCGGGGTAGTGGGAGGGGGAGGTAGAGTGTGCAAAATAAAGTCATTTTAGCGACACAAAGTCATATTGGTAAACGTGACAACACTCATGGAACTAAGACAGATGACCGCATTACAGATTGCTGTCACTGAAGACCTGCTGCACATGGCAAACAGAGACGTGACGTACTATGTTACGTCACCATGTTTTGCGTAAACAAAGCAGACCGAAGGTCATGCGGACACAAAAAACACTGAGCACTCACCCGAGATCCCTTTTCACCTATACATCTGCAGTTCCCTACAATAGTGCATCCACCGCAGTTGGGAGGGACTAGTTCTTCTTGCTGAAAGACACAAGAAAGAAAAAAAATTGGAAACACTAAAAATGTACATCAACAGAAAAAAACGCACGTACGCACATACACACACACACGAAACAACTAAGCTTTCAAATCAAGTGAAAAGCAAGCGATACAACAAGAGTTGATGTTTCCAAAAACTAATGTAATAAATAGCTTTTAAAGTAGTTTCATGGGGCACGAAATAAAATACTAAATTTAAATAAACTGTTCATGGTACTTGCACAAGCGCCATGCTTCATCTCAAGCAACTATTAATATTATGTTGCCAGACGTTAAAGATCACATTCAAACACAGTTAGTCAGTCATTATATAATCATTATCATCTTAAAATGGAAAAAGTTTTAAAAGAGAGAGAGAGAGAGAGAGAGAGAGAGAGAGAGAGAGAGAGAGAGAGAAATGACAAATATAAATCGCTGAGATGGTTTAATAATTTTAGAATCGGTAATACAGTTTTGACTAATTGATGAACCTAATAAAATGCATGGTTGTACTTCCAACTAAATATGGTAAAATAACCGCGAACTAGTATAGGTGTCATTGTCTAGTTCTTAGTGTGTCTTTATCTAAATATGGTAAAATAACCGCGAACTAGTATAGGTGTCGTTGTCTAGTTCTTAGTGTGTCTTTATCTAAATATGGTAAAATAACCGCGAACTAGTATAGGTGGCATTGTCTAGTTCTTAGTGTGCCTTTATCTATTTATTACCGTGTCTTTGTCTAGGTCTTATCTAGTTCACAGTGTCTTTGTCTAGTTCTTAGTGTCTTTGTCTAGTACTTAGTGTCTTTGTCTAGTTCTTAGCTGATTTTAGTTTCATATCCTAGATGAAACGTCAAACAATTCTAACTGTATCTTTACGTTCTCAATTTTTTGTTTTACATCCATTCTCTCTCCTGTCTGTTTCTAAAGCCCTTACTTTTATTCTCTCTCATTATATCTCCAGAAACGTGACCTTTGACACGAATGATTGTCCAGATGTTCTCAAGCTCCATCACACGCCGGAGACGACGAGTTGAGAAAGGATGTGCAGGAAAAGAAAGCTACGCTCGTAGTATGGATATTTATTTACTATTTATTCTTGAGATTATTATTTTCACATCGTTAAGTCGTTCTACACTGCATCACTGACAGAGGATCATTCGGATTAGAATGTTGCTGTCTCAAACTGGTTATAAGCGGTACTCATTTTGCTACTATTTGTAATTGGCAAGAGTCGCTGCTTATTTTACTCACGAGGTGAGCACGTTTCAAACTTATATCTCTCTTCTTCCTCCCCCCCCCCCCGTCCACACATATACACACACTCGCTCGGGGGTGGGGGGTGACCTATTCCATGATTACTAAAAGCAAAAAGGCGTTTCAATACTATTGTTCACCCATTTGTGTTTATTTTTAGCATCTGATCATCGAATCATGAAAACATTCCCCACACTGTCTAAAAACTGTTTTCTGGATTCATTTTGTTTTGGTAGTATTTAATTAAAGAAATTTATTGCCAATTACCTTTTAAAGGTTGATATATATCAAACTGTAAAACTGATGCTAGTCATTGTTTCATTGTCACTCAATTATGTTAGTATTTCATTATCAGTCTATTAATGTTACGTTAGTATTTCTCAGTCAGTCATATAAGTATTTCACTATCAGCCTTTTATGTCAATCATTATTTCACAGTCAGTATATCGAGTTAGATTTTACTGTTATGTCAATCATTATATCACAATGAGTCAGTCATTTTAGCATTTCAGTCAGTCTATCAACTTGAACTTACAGTGAAAGATTAACTCTCTTAAGAAACAAATTATGAATCAAATTATAGAGTATATAAAAAATAAAGAAATGATTTGGGATGCTTCAGTCAGCCTTTCTAGATTAAGCTGACAATTACTGACAGCGCTGTCCTAAAGCGTGAAAGAATATGCTGTATCTATTCAAGCAGAGGTAGTTCTATCAGGCTAAACAGGGTAGCTTAGAAGATCTTATAAATTCTCTTTTTGTAGCAATTTCAGAATTATGAGGCGAGATATCGATACAAAGACTTCACCATGATCTGCTTACGTCATATGCTAAAGATTTGCGGGGGCGTGTTGTTTCTTTGCGATGTTTGGAAGGCGGTATGACCTAAACTAGAATAATCTCTCGACCAGATCCAGACACTTTCTATGTGTAGCACTGATAGGCAATCGAGTCTGGTCCGATATTCTGTACAATGTGTTAGGTAGCGTATAGATCACTAGTAACAGCATCGTGAAATATATTTCTTTTAAAATATTTGTCATCTCAGGGAATCAAAAAACAGTGCAGCTAAAACGGTAGTAATTCCACTCATCGTGAGCCGAGACCACAAAGAAGAGGACATTCAAACCACTTCGTGTTGTAGGTTCATGGAAATTAAAACTATTGTTTCACTTCATTCCGGTACACGGTATTATATTGGTACGCAGACCTCTGGGTGTTAATTAATGACAGTGACAAATGTGTCATCCCTGAAATAAAAAGTACAGTCACCCTCTATAAAGACTTTTGAACGTTGCTGTTGGTTGCAAGGAAGACCGCTTAAAGAGCAGCCACATCAAGCGTACTGTTTATACGCATGCGCGCGTTTTTGTCTTCCTAAACATTCCTCATACCTATCTCTGAGGTCAGCTTTTTTCGATAATAGATATTACGTATGCACACACAGAAAATAAACAGGAGCAAACAGTTTTACACGTATTTGACTGTGGAGTTATATCTGCATATACTACGAACGCAGGTACGCACAAAACAAACAGGAGCAAACAATTTTACAAAAGTTAAGTCTTTGGACTAGAGCGCTTATCCACTGTGGTGCAGAACTGCCCAGTGTTTCCTTTCGCCCAGTAAGCTCTACGTCATACACAGATGGTCTCTTCATGTCCCCACCGCCTACCATAGTCCCTTCCCAACATTGTGGTGGGGAGAGATTTCCTTATCACAGAGTTAAATGGCAACTCTGGTACGACATTTTCTCATTTGCGCATGACCTGATAGCTCAGCAGTAGAAAAACACTTCTTCATATTTAGGTAGTACGGCAAGACCCCAGAGGGCTGGGGAGAGCTTTATTCGTGCATGTCGCTTTGCGAACAAAAAGTTTGTGGAGTTGTCTGCATTTCCGCTGTGGTCGCAAGGAAATGCCAGACTAATAAAACATTACTCGTGACATCAGAATTTCCAGACCACTGAATCATCATGTCCAATTTAAGGAAATCGGTGTTTTCCAGGGTTATAATGTCTAAAGTGTGATGCCAATTAAAATAAGTTTTGCGGGACCAATGTCTAAACATGGCTAGATTCGTACATACGCGCGCTCTCACGGATACACTCATAAAACACGCGTGTACTTACGAGAGAAAACAAGAAAGGGAAAAGAGAAAAAAGAAAAGGAAAAGAGAGCAAGGAAAAAGGAAAGAGAGAAAGGAAAGAATTAAAGAGTGACAATGATAAAATAAACAAAAAGAGCGGTATAGAGATACAGGGACAGAAAGCGGTATAGAGATACAGGGACAAAAAGCAGTACAGAGAGAGGGAGCTATAGGGACAGAGAGAGGGAAATACAAAGCGGTATAGAGAGAGGGAGAGATTCAGAGAGTAAGCGCTAAAAAGAGAGTGAGAGACACATGAGAAAAGGCTGTACACAAAAGGAGATATATGAGAAAAGCGGTACACAAAAGGAGATGTATGAGAAAAAACGGTATAAAAAAAAGAGATACAAAAGCGGTATAAAAAGGAGATATATGAGAAAAGCGGTACAGAAAAGGAGATATATGAGAAAAAAGCGGTATAAAAAAGGAGATACAAAAGCGGTATAAAAAAGGAGATACATAGAGAGAAAGAGCTGACCCTCCTCGGAATAGGAAGGTACCATAAGAATCTCCAAAAAAAATCGAGTACTATAGTCTAATAGTTTTCATGCAATTCCGGGGGGGGGGGGGGGGAGAGAAGAGAAGAAGAAGAAGAGAAAGATCTTTTAAAAAAAAAAAAAAGAAGGCTGAAACACAGATAGAGAGAAAGAGCCAGATAGAGCGGTAAAGACAGAGGGAGAGGCGGACAGAGAGAAAGAGCGGTAAAAGGAAGATACAGAGATGGAAGAGTTGCATCTCACTTTTTGCCTAAGTGCTCACTTAGGTCATAATTTCTCAATGTTAGTAGTCGACCGCAACAGCAAAGGTATTCTAAATCTCATTTTTAATAACGTCATGTATTCTTTAGCATTTCCCCACCACCGACATACACACACACACACACACACACACACACACACACACACACACACACACACACACACACACACACACACACAAGCTGTTGAAGGTAATGCAACGTGTTATGGTGTACTAAGCTAAAGAACAGTTGACCTTGCTGGCTATGACTTTTCTTTACTAAGATAATCACATAAGACGGCTATTTCGTCATTGTCTCACTAGTGCTGCTGTGGTTCATTACGTATACTAGTCTTGTGGTGAGGTATTATATGGTTCATTACGTATACTAGTTTTGTGGTGAGGTATTATGTGGTTGATTTAGCACACTAGTTTTGTGGTAAGGTATATTGTGGTTCATTACGTACACTAGTCTTGTGGTGAGATATTTTGTCTTTCATTACGTATACTAGTCTTGGAAGTGCACTGTTTATAGTTCCTTAAGTGTATTAGTGTTGGAAACGAATTATATATCTGAAGAGCATTATCATGCGGTATATCATGTTGTGTTTCGCAACAGCATTATGCAGTACCATTACGTATTTTGTAAATCCATTATTAAATGCATTACTAGTAAAAGTTCCAAAGTGATATCACTTGAAGATCACCTCCCTACACCCAACAGTAATAATATTAATGGAGTAAGAGAGCGAAAGAGAGAAAAGACCGCGTGAAGAAGGGTGCTGGGAAGTGAGAAGGAGGGGGCTGGGAAGTGAGAAGGAAGGGACAAAGGCAGGAAGAACAGAAGCGACTTGAAGGTCTTCTGTTTGTTGCCATTTCGTTTGAACTCTAATGAACGACAGGGAGCCTGCCAGCAGGAACTTTCGGTCAAATAAACAATCACTTTCCGTAAGACTGCAATGTGTTATATAACAGGGTCAGTGGGAATGTCAGTAACTGAAGACAACAGATCCTGAAACCTGTTTTAGTTGCCTCTTTAAATTCTGAGACGCGAGTCTGCAAAAGCTTTCAGTAAATTACAGATAATTGTTTAAATAGGTGTTTTAACACAAAGGTGTAAATTTGTTTAAGTTTTATAGTTTAAGTAAGTTTCTTTGTAGCGAAGATATAAGTACCACACCCTTTACACTCTCTGTGCGCGTCACAAATATCTATTTGATTGATTGATTAACTTCTGATTATGGTCCATGTCCTCTTCCTCGCTTCGCCCCCCCCCCCCTCTTTATAAGACGCTGGGTACTGGGTATGAAGTGCTATGCGAAGTCAAAATCGCAGAAGGCATCGGTGTTTGTCGCTGCGTCATCAATCGCAAGCGGTTGTACAGTACATAGATGGGTGGATGATATATAGATATTTGAGTGGATGGTTAGGTAGATAATGGGTAGATGACAGGTAGATAGATGAGTGGATGGGATGCTGGAAAGATAGATGAATAAATATAAGAATATGAGAATTTGTATGGACACAGATAGAAAGATAGATAAAAAGATAGATAGATAGAAAGATATTTTAAGATTACAATAACCAATTGTTAATTTTGTACCTCATATACTGGTAATTAAATCAGTTGTACAAGTTTCATTTATTAATTAACGGACGACACACCTTCAAACACGAAGGAATAGTGCTGAAGAAAGGGAGACAATGCAAAATGCTATCCGCCCAGAAAAGAAATTGACTAACTTTTCTCAACATAATTATGCTGTATATTGTCTGTGCACAATATGATAGCAATGTTTGTAATGTGTGCAACTGACTCCTGATTTCATTACAATTGTTCCAGTTATTTAACAGTATTATATATAAAATAAAAGCCACTACGTCAGCTTCATGGAGAAGTCGGCTTTTTAAAGCCACTAATAGTCTGCACGCACAGAGAAATTTATCACCACCACTTTTACGGAAGGAGGCAAAATATCTTGCTATTTCACTTCCGGTCACTGGTATCGGCGTTGAAAAGCGCGTGGTCGTCCATCAGGAACATTCTTCACACTTTGCCAGTAGTAATAACTAAAGTATGTTCACGGCGCCCTTAAGGTATCAGGATTTTTTCATTGGCGCCCAAAGAAAACACCTACCAGTTGCGTTTGTTAGTGCGGGTTAGATACATCCTGTGGCGCACACTCTGAGAAACACTGCCCTAAGTGGTGCCTGCCCGATACGCAAAACAAGCCCGGTTAGTTTGACTACATTCTGTGGTTTTTCTTTTGAATTTTGAATGGACTTATGGACTAGTTTTCATCCTTAGTCCAGGGACTGGAGCGGAGTGCCACTTCTTGGTTGTCCAGAGGTTTCTTTTGATTGACTAACCTCCACCCAACCTCTCCCTCCACCTTTTCCTACTTTATACCACAGACTCTCCCTGTTTCCATAGCGATCACTATCGCCATAATAATCTATCCGGTTGGCACTTCCACCACCCCCAACTCACCCGCCACCCCACCCCGTTATCAGCCTGCGTGTGCTAGAGACTGCGTAGCGTTAGCGAAATGTTGCTCTGACACAGGGTTGGTGTTCTGCTAAAGGCAGAGAGCGGCAGGTTCGGTCTTTGGTTCCGTGTGTTCCGATGTGTTTAACACATTTCGGCCGCGAACCAGTTTCTCCCGTCAAAGCCGATGATAACTGGGGTTTCTTCTCGCCTGCCGTGCCCTCTCTGCGGTGAGGAATTTGGCCTGGTTCAGTCTGGAAGTTGCAGTAGTAAAAGTGCTGAATTGTAAGATGACTTCAAGCAATTGATAAGCAGTTCTGTTTCAAACAACTTCACCCAGATTTTGGCTGTGTATCCAGCCAATTTCATTAAAAGTATTAATTAGTACACACTTTACATCACCGCTATCTTAATGGCAGGCGGGAGGTACGTTTATTTACCCACGGTGATATGACGAACGCAGTGTTAAAAGATGAGGAACTGCTGTAAATGTCGAGTCGACAAAAATTTGAATGAAAGGGGAGGCTATTCAAAAGTACTTGATTTGCATTCCGGGCTTTAAAGTGTACAGTAGGTTTCCAGGGTTGTGTTGTACACGTTTGTCTGTATAAACTTAGCATGTACAAAACCCTTGAATTTAGTTGTACATAATAAATTTAAACAACGCAGACTACGAATTTAAACTTCAAAATGTCATCCTAAGAATTTTATCTTGCAGACCACTGCCAATGAATTTAAATTATATTCTCATATAATTTTCGATTACTAATCCAAAATACTTTGGAAAATACAATGTCCACACAAATATTAATGTTTTATAATGTAAAGTTTAATACGCTTTCCCTATAGATAGATAGATAGATAGATAGATAGAAAGATAGATAGATAGATAGTCAGTCATATTTGATGTATCTATAAAGCCACGACATCTGTTGTAAAATCTGCAGGTTCAGCAAGAGGTCTGCATTTGGTAATATGTTGCTTCGTTGCTAAGTATCACAGAACATAATGAATCTTGGTAACAACCCCCTCACAACGACTGACATGGTTCAAATGGTCTGATTTCACAACACGTACCTGTGCTGCTTACATTTATTTAGACTGAAATCCACTGTATTTAAATAAAGCATTTACATTCGTTGAAACATTATAGTGTATGCATTCATTTAGATTTACTTTCACCTTTCACCTTGTCCAAATCCAAACATATGTGGTGCGTTCAAAAGTAGGTTTTCAGTCGGTCCAGTAAAAGGTAGTTAACAACATTTGTATTTAGATTTAGTGTCACATTGCCTAATTCCAATAACATTTAGTTTACATTTACAAGTACTTTTAGGTCAATCCAGTAAAACATGAAACAATATTTACATTTAGATTTACCTTGCCTAGATAATTTTTAAAAAAAACAAAGTTCATACTTGTATTTAGCGACGTTTACCAGATTTTTTTACGTCAAGCACAACGCAGTCCACACACATGGTGGACGTTTACCAGTATTTTTACGTCAAGCACAACGCAGTCCACACACATGGTGGACGTTTACCAGTTTTTTACGTCAAGCACAACGCAGTCCACACACATGGTGGACGTTTACCAGTATTTTTACGTCAAGCACAACGCAGTCCACACACATGGTGGACGTTTACCAGTATTTTTACGTCAAGCACAACGCAGTCCACACACATGGTGGACGTTTACCAGTATTTTTACGTCAAGCACAACGCAGTCCTACACACGTGATAGACGTTCACCAGATGCTGTAGGCCCAATAAGACGTAGGCTAAGTATTTAGATTTATATTACAATCTCCTCCTCATAGTTTCCATCCACTATCAAATAGTTCATATTTGTTTTTAGATCATAGTCCGAAAATGGCATCCAGCATGACGTAGCTCACATTTATAAATAATTGTTCACGAACTCTACTCTAGAACACGTATCCGATTTATTAGAGCTAAAACTGCGGTCTGTTGTCTCGAACCCTGTATTGAGAGTTAGATTAGGTCAGCATGTCACCGGGCTTATGTCCGAGAAATACGTGGTCGGTAGTTACACTTTGATATTTATCTGCATAATGTATCACATGACTCATATTTACATTACAATGGACAGGACCTAAAACTTTTTTACAGATTGTAGGCCACTATGTCTGCATCCACTGGTATGTACATAGATCGGATTTATATTTAGATAGAGATAGCAAGTTCTACATTCTGATTCATAATGAGTATCCGCCCCGCCCATCTCCCCAACTATGGTTACTAACCATTGGTTTGGGTAGTCTATTTTTAGATTAAAGTTTATTCTTATACATCTAGCACAACGTATACGATGTTGGTTTTTTTTTTGTCTTGTCTTTTCTTTTTACCAGGTCACAGGGCTACATTTGGCAAAACATGTTTTATGTTCATATAGTACTTGAGAGTGAGAACCCATTAGAAACATTGAGATGTAATCTGCAGACCTACTGAGATTAGACTTATCAGTAGTTACATCGATAACACGTATCCAAATTTTATATTCAGATTAAGTACACAGGTTTTACACCCGGCAACACGTAATTTATTTCTGTTTTGATGATTTACATCCTGTAAAAAGTGTCTTTGCAGTAAAGATGCAGGTCATGGAGTCTGTATGAGATAATACTGTTAATAAATGAAAGAATGTAACATAATTAAAGAAAAAACAAAATGTAAGCAATAAAAGCAATAAAAGCAATAACGAGAGGAGTTAAAGAGATGAAAACAAGCATTTCAGTCTACTTCTACAGCGATATTGGCTCAGACCGGAAGCTGCCATCATTAAAATAAAAGAACCTACTTCCAGTAACGGGTAACAAATGCTTGTATTTAAGTCACATGTCCTGTATCTAGCAATAGATAATGTATGCTTATAAAATTAAATTGCAAATCCTGCTTTCAGTAACAGGTAATGTATGCTTAGATTTAATCCAGAAACCAATAGAGTAAGATAATTCATAAATTTCGTTCTGATCTAGTAGTAGTAATTTTAAACTAAAGCTGGCAGAAATTTCGTTCTGATCTAGTAGTAGTAATTTTAAACTAAAGCTGGCAGAAATTTCGTTCTGATCTAGTAGTAGTAATTTTAAACTAAAGCTGGCAGAAATTTCGTTCTGATCGAGTAGTAGTTTTAAACTAAAGCTGGCAGAAATATAATGGTGACATATCCAGCGGCATGTTCACGCGCTACATCACACAACTAAAAAATTGAAGTCAAAACCCGTCCACTTCCCCCATTCATATTATGCTATCTGCCGCTCAGAAAGTGCATTACCAACACAACAGATATCTATTTTCGTTGAAGTCTCCTCAGCCAACTAAATTTACTTGTCTCTATCTTTTTCTCCCCGCCCCCCCCCCCACTCTCCTTCAGGTCGAGCAACTACGGACCCATTTTGCGGGGAAATTTAGGATAGAGTGCCCCATGACTTTTAAGTTAAGACGAGCACATTCTCCCGACGAACTGGACTGTGGGAAATGGGTGGCTGGAGAAAATCGTGCCAGACCAAACAGTAGCAGGAAGATTTTCTTTATCTTTTTTTTTTTTTTAAAGTTGATGCTAGACCGCAAGAGTTGCTGGCGAAAAGGCGGGCAGAGCAGCATGCAGTCAGTAGGACTTTCACTTCCTTAAATCACGTTGCGACCCCTCTTTTGCTACCACAAGTGGAAGCACTTTCCACTATTTATAGAAATACGGCAGTCCGATGAGAGAAAGTCTAGCGGTATTTAAACAATTTGAATCGCTCTAGTTACTATAAACTTTCCACTATTTATAGAAATACGGCAGTGAGATGAGAAAGTCTAGCGGTATTTAAACAATTTAAATCGCTCTAGTTTCTAATAAACTTCGCCGCCGAAGCATGTCATTCTACATCCCCTTACTACACCAGATTATTTACAGATAACAACATTAATATCCGTGTTAATAAGCAATGATGTTTTCAAGAAAAAGGAGAAAATAATTTGAACGAAACATCTAACATTTTTTAAGCACTATTAAAAAGATAACTAAAGAAAATAAGCCTGCATACATTTTAAAAAAAAATATATATTTTTCACATAAGTGCCATACATTGCATAGTTAAAAAAAACAAAAACCAAGCGCTATAAATAAATATTGTTTCTGTGCATGTTGCTAGCAAGTGATTAATCTTTTGTATAGACTGCTCTCCCCTCTACAGACACTTTTTAATGACAGCGTACCAGCGAGTCTGCACAAACTCCCCTTTCTTTCAACCACCTGGGAATATCAGATCGGGAAGATGTCACGGATCAGTTACCTAGTTTCGAAGTCGCTGCTTCTTTTTATATAACTAGATAGAGACCCTACACGTGCATCTTACAGATCACGTGTTAGACGTTCACCGCATTTCATACCCCTAGACATTACGGCCTACAAGCACAAGATGAGTGTTCTCTCTCTCTCCCTCTCTTTATGCGTGCGTGCGTGTGTGTGTGTGTGTGTGTGTGTTTCGAAATTAATAATTAAACTTAAACATCGCTCACAATGGCTCATTTGCATTTATCTGCTTGAGTTTCAGTATGGCTGATCATTTCCAAACACCACTAACTTATTAACAGTTTCAGTATGGCTGATCATTTCCAAACACCACTAACTTATTAACAGTTTCAGTATGGCTGATCATTTCCAAACACCACTAATTTATTAACAGTTGAAAGCATGAAGTACGCAGGCGTGGCGAACGTACGCACGCATACACTAAACTTGCATACAGGGAACAACACACATTAATAATGAACAATCTAAATTAATCTAAAAATTCCAACACCGAACAACATGAATTCCACTCTCCCTTGTTTGCGCTCTCCGGGCCCACTCCAGTACCCCGTCCTTACTTTTTACAGACACGTACACACCATCATCAATACCCTGTCCTTACTTTTTTACAGACACGTACACACCATCATCAATATCCTGTCCTTACATTTTTACAAACACGTACACACCATCATCATCACATCTGTATCCAAAGCTCCTATTTTCGAAGACTTTCAGATTTCTGTTATTTATCATTCTTTCTTTTTTGTATTTGTGTTTCGAAATGTCAAGATTACCCAGTGCAAAAGGCTTTCATCAAGCTGTCGGTTTGACTTTAACAATAGCATCTGAAAAAAAAGTCTGTCAGTCTTTGATTCGGGTACATAGCTGAAGCTTTGCCAGGAGAAAGAAAGATAAAGATAAAAAGAAAAGAAAAAAGAAGAAATGAGATCCACATTATGTGGGCTTTCAATATTTGCCTCTTCACTAATGTTAATTTATCCGTGCCACCTGCTGTCAAAACTGATGACATTTTTGTGGACTTCCATTTTCCAATATTTGTTTCTTCGCTAATGTTAAGTATGTGCAATCTACTGTCAAAACTTATGACGTTCCTGTGGACTTTGAGTTTCTAATATTTGTCTCTTCACTAATTTTAACTTCTCTGTGCAATCTACTGTCAAAACTTTGACGTTTTTTTGTGGACTTCAATTTTCCAATATTCGATTCTTCACTAATTTTAATTGACCTTGTAGTCTATTGTCAAAAGTGATGAAGTTGTAAGATCAGTTCTGAATAATGTTTTAACAAAAAAAATAGAAAAATAAATTAAATGGCAGTACATGTTTGCTTTTTCTTTCTTTGAATACTTTCTTCATTTCATTCTTTGAATACGTTCTTCATTTCTTTCTTTTACTTCTTACTTTCCTTCTTTTAGTTCCTTCTTTCCTTTCTTTTTCTCCTCATCCCCGTTCTTTCTTTTAGTCGGTATTTCTTTATTTTCCCTTATTCTTTTCTTTTTCAATGTGTGCAATACAAAATCAGTTATTATCAAACTGAAGGGCAGTGAAACTTACTGCTATCTTAAAATCATTCATTAAAAAAAAAAAAAGAGAGAAAAAGAAAATTTCTTTCAAGGCAGCCTACACGCGCCGGTCATTCTTCACCACGTCACAAACTGTAGACCACCCTGCTAACCACCTGGCATTACTCACCATAACGTTAAAAATAAAATTAAAAGAACCCTGACGAATTACGACTTAGCTACGTCACATGTAACATAATTGAATTCTCACAACCGATGACCCAATGGCCCTATGCACGAACACGGTTCGCGGTTCGGAACAAGCTAGGTATGTGTTGCTTTTTTGCACTGGAACCATACAATGTGCGGGCAATGCTGCTTGGGGTTTAACCGATGAGGGACATCTGCAAGCTTGCAGTATTTCTCAGCGTAACAGGAAATGCAGGGCTAGACTCTAGGCTATATATGCTACGATTACTCATGCTTCGTTGAAATTAAAAAAAAAAATGAACCAAAAATTTAGAGGGAAAAATCTTTAATTTATTATAAAATATATTTTTTTATTTTCTCAGCCGAATCAGGTCAAAACTAATAAATAAAAAGATGGCTAAAGATCAGAGTACTGTCGGATTAAGTGTACAATGTGTACCGTTTGATTTGTCACCAAATACAGTGAGTCATGTCTGTACATTGTAAGATTTGTCACTAAATACAGTGAGTCTTGTCTGTACATTGTAAGATTTGCCACCAAATACAGTGAGTCATGTATTTACATTGTAATATTTGTCACCAAATACAGTGAGTCTTGTCTGTACATTATAAGATTTGTCACCAAATACAGTGAGTCATGTCTGTATATTGTAAAATTTGCCACAAAAGACAGCCAATCATGACTGTATATTGAATTATTTGTCATCAAAGACAGTGAATCATGTCTATATAAGATTTGCCACCAAAGACAATGAGTCATGTTTGTATATTGTAAGATTTGTCACATAGACAGTGGGTCATGTCTGTACATTGTAAGATTTGCCACCAAAGACAATGAGTCATGTTTGTATATTGTAAGATTTGTCACATAGACAGTGGGTCATGTCTGTATATTGTAAGATTTGTCAATGACATTCAGTCATGTCTGTATAATATAAGATTTGTCACATAGACAGTGGGTCATGTCTGTATATAGTAAGATTTGTCATCAAAGACAGTGAGCCATATCTGTATATTGTAAGATTTGTCACCAAAGACAGTGAACCATGTTTGTATATTGTAAGATTTGTCACATCTCACATACAGAAATTCAACATTGTGAAAGTTCTTTTTAAAAAAAATTTACAACTACAGTAGAATATCTTTGTCATCGAGTGTAAACTGTAATGCTAGTAACTTCGCAGCTAACTCTCAATATAAGTAAAATAATCCCTTAAAAAATAAAATATACTCCTATTTTTTCCCGGCAGACTTGGCAACCATCCCCTCACTACCACCACTACCTTACCATCCTGCACGTGAGTCATTCCCATACATCAGTTTCAAGACTTTTATCTGCAGTTCCCATCTTGCTTACGTTTTTACGTTTCTGACGTTTCTGGGTGGAGCCGTTTTTCCTACCGCCGATGGCAGACAAACAACCCACCCACCCTCCTTGTTCCCACACACTCCGCTCCCATATGATTTTCTTTAATCGCAAATATAACTTATGTCATTTAGAAATGTATAATATGAACGTAATAAAATGTGTGCTACAAATTGCATTACGTAATTAAATGTATAATATATAAGTATGCTGTAAACGAATACATAAATGGTTCATCAGGGACATGGCACCCCAACACCTCCTTTTATTCTGTTATATTTTGTAGTCGGCTATCATTGATCGGTTCCTCTTACAGACAGAGCAAGTTTGAATCTTTTGGTAAGTACAGAATCAGTCTCTGCATTCCGCAAGATGGCTAGATGATAGTTCTGAAAGTCTTGCAGAAGATGCTAACGGCCATTGCAAAGCAAGAGAGACAGAGAGAGAGAGAGAGAGAGAGAGAGAGAGAGAGAGAGAGAGAGAGAGAGAGAGAGAGAGAGAGAGAGAGAGAGCGTGTTGTGTGTTAAAACTTTGTTCTGTTCAACTTTGACAGAACAGCACAAGGACATTGAGTAAAAAAATATGTTCATGGAAGTGAAAAATATAGAGCAATGGATGGGGATATGACTAAAGAGATCTGAGGGGAGGGGGTCTGTTGGGGGGGGGAGGCAGATTTTCTCTTAAACGCTGCCGGACAGTGGCAGTACGGCCAAACAGCCTAGCCACACTTTCCAAAATTCAAACTTCCCAGGGTCTGTTAAAATGCGCGACCTATAAGCACGCCAGGTCCGCTTTATTGTTCTCTCCGTTGAACTAGGCGCTAAGCCGTGACCTAGGAAGCATTGCGGGACACTTAACTCCGCTTAGCCACTGGCTGTTTACGTTCAACTGTCAACATCCGCAATGCTATCTCATTATGTACGGTTACGCAATATATAATCGAGTGGGGGTAAAGGCGACCCGTGGCGTATCCTCCCTACACCTCCAAGTAGTCAGTACGATCACACACACACACACACACACACACACACACACAAGCACACACACACACACACACACACACACACACGCACACACACCTCCCTGTCTCTTTTCTGTTACTAGCACAACTAAATCTGTTCAGCTTATGCCTTCCAAGCATTTCAAATCAAGTCCCTCATTTATCCTCCCCACCCACATTAAGGACTAATTAGCTTACTGCGTCACGCATCACATTCTGAGAAGTTAGACATGCATCAATGTAAAGGTAACAAAAGAGAAGAGTTTGAGAGAATACAGAAAGACTGATTCATTTTGCCCGACACCTGGGCAGGGAATGAATTGAGGGCTGGATGTGGGATTGATGTTCATCTAAATTCTAAAACCATCTAATGGCAAGGTTTATTTACGCGTGTTTTGCAATCTGAAAAAAAATATTTTCGTTCTTATCAGGCCAGAAGCCTAGGGAATGGTAATTCAATCTTCTAAAAGTGTGATAGAAATACCTCAGCCGAATAGATTTCGTCTTGAGAAAGAAAATGTTTTTAAAAGGATATTAAAATTACATTCACATTCACAATTTTTTAAAAGGATAATAAAATTAAATTCATACTCTTTTCCCAGGGAAAGTTCTTTCCCATCGTGGGCGTGGCTCTAGACTCTAGACTAACGATTTCCTACACAGAAGATATTCTTGGATATGAAAATAGGAAGGGGTTTGAATGGGTTCAGGAAGGAAACAAATGCTTTTCGGTCAAATTCGGTGGAAAAGGTTAGTGGTGGAGAAAATGTAAGTGAATGCTTTGTTACGAATGCTGTCTGAAAACCGTTAATGATCTACTATTATACCGCCGTCTTCTCGGTATAGCAACTGTTCTTTGTTTCTCTCTCAGGCCTGCTTGGTCGGGTTCATGGGTGGGACCTGCACTGACTGATCAAACTAAACAAGCGTAAGAAACCTTCAACTTTATCTTGGTGGTCACGCTTGACTTCAGCCTTTTATCGTACTTCGATTAACGTAACCGCACGTCTGCGTGAGATAGGTGCTTTGCTGACTCATCATTCTCTTGGATCTAAACACCAGCAATGTGGAGCTTCTTCCTCGTTCAAACAACTTTCACGACTGTCAGCTCACAAGCTGATAATTCGTTTCTATGTTAGTATATTTTAAGAGAAGAATAGTTGTTAGGGCTTACATGACAAAAGGCTTTGAGCATGAGATCTATCAGCAATGCTTGGTAGTTGATGGCGGCCTGGACGGTTACGTCAACCAATCGACAGCCTTCCGCTTCCAACGGCAGAAGAAGTGGGGCCCGTTGAGGGATGTTAGGGTTTTTGTTTATGCCACTTAGTCCGCGGTGATATTTTGGGTAAATTTCTGTAACTTTAACACCCATCCACCCAATCCTAGTAGATACTTTTAGCGAAAATTTCTCTACCATAACTAATAAGAGTTCCTTTATCAAACTTTATATATTAATATTCAACATATTCATTCGCAATCTGTAGGGGATTAAAAAACATTGCCGGTCAGATTTTGTAAGCGCTTGGATGTTACGAGAATCCTAATCGTAACTAATAATATTGCAAATATGTTACTCACCGCTGCTGCACCTTGGAGTACAGTGGAAAGGATTACAAGAAGAGCCGAACAAATAAACCTGAAAACAAGGGGATAAAAAGAGTTAGATTTATTTTTCTCTCCCCCCCCCCCTCCTACAAATATCACAGTAGGTCTATACTTCCTAACATGGCAATGCTTGGAGTGGCAAGGCAAGTATCAAATTAATTTTCCACCACTTTCTAAAAATTGGGAAAATTAAAATGCAGTGCGAGCAATTTTCGAAAACACACTTTTGAAAAAAAAAGTAAACGAATGCAAAATTACTGTAATACCGTCTAGGGGGTAGGGGGGAAAAACATGAAATATGTTGACAACAAATAGATACTTACCAAGACATGACCCTCATCCTTATACACACAGACTGTCTGTGAACACACCTACGTACGCCACTGCTACCGGGTCTGCCAGCCTGGAAACTGGCACCCGTACACCGCTCTGTCATTCAAAGAGCTATTCTGACCAGAGCGGACACTTCTGCAGATTCCAACGTTGTCTGTATCCGCTGAGCTCAGACCTCAGCCAGATGAATTCTAGTCTAACAACAAAAGGGAAAAATCAACATAAAGTCTAAACTGGATTTGAAGTTATCCAGTCTGCAACTTCACAGTCTTCCCCCCAAGCCAGTTCTCAAAGTTGGGAAAGACTGCTGCCTGGCAGTGAACTCAGACGCGAGTAGGGTTACACAAAACGTACTCGGCTGCTGTGGGCGTGGCTAGCGTGGCACACTTGTTTAGATCGCACCAATCGAATGCTCCGGATTGTTTCCAGCCTGGTATTTCCTGGAGCAGTTCAGACGATGGGAAAACGGGAAGAGCCACCGTTATGTTAAATAATGAATTGTTGTTAATAGTCTTTTTAAAAAAATTAATGATGGGCATTCAGATTCAAAGTTTAAGCACTTTTTATGCAAAAAAACCCACGAAATAAGTGTCGTACATCACAATTAAAAAGTTAAATACTATGTCCACAGAACAAAAATAACTGCAGTTTGCCATGAGCTCAATAATAGTGTTTGACGGTCAAACTCAACAAAATTTAAACAGAGTGAACATATACAATTTACAATTTGGCAGATATTTCTCTTTTTTGGGGTGGTGGTGGTGGTGGTGGTGGGTAAAACTCGATTTAAGCAAGGATCAACTTTACTTCATTTAATATATGGCGAATGGGTGTGTATATTGTCTCTTGTCATAGTAAATAACCAAGATATTCTTCCAGATTGGTAAATAAGTGCATATCATGACTTTTTCTTTTTATTCAAAAGGAACAAATATTTCCAATATTTTATATTTTATTTCCAGGCTCTTTAAGGCCAGCGACAAGCCACAAATGAGCAGCCGAGGGATATATGTAAATTTCCTTTGATTGACAGAAATAGTTACTAGTTAGGGGTGCGCCGTTAGCCTTTTTGCACCATGTAGCGGAAATCTGTTTCCGCAAACGAAAATTAACGCGCCAATTATTTCGGCACATTTATTGTGTCGTTTCCTTCCGAAACAAACGCTCTTTCATAAACGCCTAACCAACAGACATTTAGAGCGAAAAGTCATTAGTACTAACTATGTCAGCAACTGAATGAAAAATAGTTCGTTGCCGTCAGAAAGTAGTCCCGGATTCGGCTGTCTGTCGTCTGCAGCAGCGGAATCCTTTTTTCACCCGTAGTTCTGTAGAACCTGGTAGCCAAGATGAGCGGGTACTGAACGTGTCTACAGGGGCTACCAGGAATTCAGTGAAAGGGGCAGAGGTAGATATGTGTAGTTTCTTACTCGTGCAAAAAAGGAGAAGTGAAACATAGATTATTGAACATATTTGCAGCATTGATAAGGGCTTACAAGAAATATCGGCAATGAAGCCGAGGGGAGCGTCAACTCTGACGTTTTTCGTCCTATTGGCGGTGCTGATCTCGGTTTTCCTTGACTTGGCGTCGTCAGCGGTAAGTATTGGTGTGAAATTGCAAGTTTATTTTATTTCAAGATCGTGCTGTGTACTTAATATTTCATCTCATCATGTCAGTCGCCGTTCGCATGCACCTTTGTTTAGAGTTATTGTGTGTTGTGTGTTTAAAAGAAAAAATAGAATCAGTAATACCCACGAAACGCGTCAGTAATGAGTGTACTGATTTTTAAAATGTATATACATGTATATTGTTTCGTGTTTTCCTCACTATATATGGGCCCTATACATTAGATTATTAAGGTTAGCAGATAAGATCTTATAATTGAATAAGGTAGTGGAAGTTAGCTAAATGTAAGAAAATTAAACTTTTTCACTAGCTGGAGTTTGCCCGCAACAAACTCCATATGAAAAGGACTGATTTATTCTAGTCGGTGTTTGTTTGTATTTTTCGTGTGCGTGAGTATGCGAGTTCTCGTTAGTCGAAGTAAAAGTATAGGGATGCTGGAGAGTGCTTTTAGATGTAAATCTTCACCAGTAAAACCGTTTACCTCTTGTAAGAACGTCGGTCATATTTTGCGTACACGAATCAAATCAGTCGCTCTCCAAACTTGTATTTAACGTAGCATCCTTTACAGGGCCTCGCAGCCAGAAGTCGCTGTGGCCGCGTTATTGCGTTATTGTACGCTGCTGACTGAGTTCTGGAGTTTCGTTGCGTGTGCGAGTAGGTTGCATAGCATGTGTGTAGTGTGCGTGTGAGAAAGAAATGTGTATGGTTACATAACCGTGTGGGAGAAAAACTATTAACACTAGATACGCAGCATTTATAGATCTTAAGATCATTGAATTATGACACACAATTGAACACGTGAGTGCAACAAAGTAAGATAGACTCAGGTGCCGTCATTATTTTTTGTTGTTCAAACAAGGAAATAATTATATTACGAAGAAGAATTACAGTTGTGTGTGTTTCCATGTGAAACTATTGCTGGCATTTGTCGTCGAAACTAATGGCTTGATTGATAGGCCTTCATCTCATAAGAGTTAAATTTTAGATAACAATAGCAGCCACTAGATATTTAACCAAACATCGATTTCGCTTCTAAATGGGAGACTACTGCGCTAAAACATACTATCTTAATTGTTTGATTAATTTACCTGCAGTTAGTTGCATTGCGATATATTTTAAGTAGGTAACCGTGCTATTCCTCAAAAATAACCAATACGTAATTCCTACTTTGCTGAACCAAGCAAAGACAGCGTGGTTAGTGACGATTTTCTGTTTCCCAAACAATGGAGAAAGGTAGGAGGGGTTTATTACTTTACAAATAAACATTGAACAGGGGAGAAGCTACCAGGGTTCCAGTCGACGTAAAAGTACAGTATATAAAACTTTGATTGTTGCCAAATATTTTATAAACTTGCTGAACTTTGAGATTTTTTCCCGCAAGGTTATAGTTGCCGACTTTCCTGACCCATGTTAGAACTTATGTACTCAATGACTTCAGTAAATTTGGCCATAGTAAGGGATAAATGGTAGCACAGGCGGTAGGAAACTGGTCTTTTACTCAAGTGACCAGAGTTGAATTCAGCTTGGAGTAAAAGTTATCTAAACAACACCGAGAACTGGGGATTTAGGTAACCTCTGGTTGATAACGATACGTTCCTCCCACGCGTGACGTAAAACTGGAGGAAGCAGACAAACGCATTATCCCTATACGGTTCAGCACAGTAGAAACCGAATCTCTACATAGTTCAGCACAGAAGGAACTGTATCTCTACATAGTTTAGCAAAGTAGGAAATCCCTACTCATAGGTAGTGAGTCCAGTCGGATGTGGCCGTTAAATCGGGTACACGTCACGCATGCTGAAAACCCCTTGGCAGTTACAATTAAGGAGGTGATCGTTGCTCTGGAAAAATTGCATCAATCCACCTAACACCCTCCCATTCGGTCACTCTCTTCGTACCACTCACCATATGAGTTTATGACTCATATTGCTTTCACTATTTCAATCCCGTAACATTCACTGTATCACTCCCGGGTAGCATTCACTTTATCACTACAATAGCTTTCACCATATCATTCCCATATAAATCACTATTTCAGTCCCGTATCACTCCCGGGTAGTATTCACTTTATCACTCTAACATTCACTGTATCACTACAATAGTTTTCACCATATAATTCCCATATAAATCACTATTTTTCACTCCCGTAGCATTCACTATTTCACTCTCGTAGCATTCACTATATGTATATGACCCCTGTATTATTCACTATTCCACTCCCATAGTATTCACTATATCACTTCCGTAGCACTACTACAGTACTACTACTAGCAGTCACACCTATCTTGAGTATCATACCTTATCAATGACCTTATAGAAAGGACTCCCTTGCCGTTTTCATCTAAATCAGCGAATGTTAAAAGCGGGCTTTAAACCTAAATTTATCAACGTTAGTATCTTTTGAATATTTTTATAGCACCCATAATTTAAGGCAGGACACGTTGATTTTTTAAAATAAATAATGAAACTCATACTATATGAAATGTCATTTAAAAAACGAAAGCTGTGTGTGTGTGTGTGTGACTGTGAGAGAGAGAGAGAGAGCATGCTTAAAATTTATACATTGCATTACATCACACTTCTACACGTGCAGTCCAATGTAATTTTTGTGAGGATTTTATTATGCAGCTCTGTAAAAGAAACATTTATAACAAGAAGAGTTAAGGGTTGAAATTGTACTTTGTTGATGTCAGTTCCAACAAGACAACTGAATTTCATGATGCTACAGTAAATGAGTTGTTAAGCTAAGCTGCTGGATGTGGGGGGTGGAGGTGTCTTCAGTGGTCCATCCTCTCTTGTTTGGGTATTAGATATTTTTAATAATTTTTGTTTTATTTTCCCTAATTTTTTTTCAAAATTTTACACAAGTTTGTAAACAAGTTTCATACAGACACTTTTAGTTCTACAATATTCAAGCTTTTAAATGACGCTAATGCCAAGTTTCAGATGTTCAGAAATAGGCCCTACTGTATGCTGAGTTACAGAGTTTCAGAGATATACACTTGAGTTTGAGATGTATAGTACACTGATTATCTATGTACACTAAATAACATATGTACAATGAGTTTCACACTCACATTGAGTTGGAGATGTGCAGTACACTAAGAATCAGATATATATTGAGTTTCCAGAGAGAGAGAGAGAGAGAGAGAACTTATAGAGATGCAGATACAATGTACATTGAGTACCATGAATTCAATAGCTTTAAGACAGTTGTTGAGTTTCATGTATACAGTAAGATGAGATTCAAACATTTACTTAGTTACTAAAAAAGTATACCAGATATTATACATTTATAGATTTTCAGAAATACATTGATTTACAGATTTACAGTATGCTATGAATACATTCACTGAGATGAATATATATATACACTGAATGTCACATATACAGTGCACTGAGTATATACTGTATGCTGTGTCAAATGTTCACTGAGTTTCAGGCATATGCTGAGTTTCACATACATTATATTGAATTTCAACGCATATAAGCTCATTTTTTTCTCATTAATTTCACATGTTTGCTAAAGTTTCACATTGCATACATCTTCTGGCTTACACTGAGTGCAAAATTTCACACACATGCTAAGTTTTGGCACTGATCGTCAAATATACATAAACACTCTTAGTGTCAAATGTACATATACACACTGAGTGTCAAATGTACCTACATGCACTGAGTTTTAAATACAGCCTATTTGCTGAGGATTTCGCTCATGATGAGTGGCCGGCATGGAGGTCACCTACTTGCTCATGTATTTCTGAGTTTCAATTTTAATTATAAATTTATTTGGAGACAGATATATTTTGTGCTAGCGAAAATTTCATTACATGGTGACAGATTTTAAAAAGACCTGTACTTTTCTAGCAAGACAATTTGGGTTGCATTTACATGTATTTCTCTTCTGTAGTCACTTGAGAACAATTTAACATGCAGTCTTATAAGGTAAAGCATTTTTAATAGGTGCAATACCTGTGTAATGGATGGGAATATGTGTATCATTCAGGAAAATCAAAATGATCTAGGGGTGAGGTTTGAACTTTTTCAAGAAAACTCTTGAAAATCATTATTTCTTTTTCTTAAATAAGAGTTAAATTATTACTCTAATTCATTAACTCAGAATCTCCTTTTGATAAGGCTGCTGCTGCTCTCTCTCTCTCACAAAAAAAATCTAAATGGAGGTAGGTTTAACAATTTTTTCAGCATTTCACACTACAGCACCTCACCACACCCAAACAAACATCTCACAACACCACACCCAAACAACTGCTGCTGTATCGTGTGATACACATAAGCCTGATGAACAGTTATAAATACATGTACTTCCTTTTCCAGTGGGAATTTACAGAGAATCCTAATTTTTACAAAATCATAGCCAAAAGTGAAGGAAAACTTCCTTTTGATTGGTTTCTTAAAGTTAAAAAAAATAGAGACATAATAGCAATTATCTTTGACAGAACTAACAAACCCAGTAATGAAAGTAAAACAAAAACAAAACAATATAAAGAGTATCTCAATTCTCATGAATGAATGTGTCTTTTTAACATTTATTCTAAACAAAAAGAAAAATCATGCATTTGAGATACATATACTTTAATTTTGCTTGTCAGTTCTACATCCTTATATTTTTTAAATAATTTTATTTGCAATTAATTACTTGAAGTGCCATAACCCAAAGTTTTAAAGCATTAGGGCTTCTGATTCCATTTCACATAGTCCTGGAAAAACTTTTCTTCCATAAATAAATTCTCTCCTTTTATTTTATATGCATAATGTAAATTGTAAGACTTACTTTAGTCTCTAAAAAAGTCTAAAGCAAAAGATTTAATTAAACATAAAATTGTGGAGCATTAAATTGATAATGCCTATTGCTAATTTATCAATTTTTTATTTTTTTATTTCTGCAGTTGAACATCAGTGATCAATGTAAACAGCAGCTTCATTCTTTTATTTTAGGTTAACTTTACAGTGATTTATTATAAGTGCAGGGTATGACTTTGAGAAATAAAGGTGATAAACAAGGACAAGTGTTTTTTTTTTTTTTCATAATGTGAAAATAATCAAAGTTTTGCATGAAAGATGCTGAATATAAAAGTTACAAATATATATGTAGAGTTATAATTCATGTATAATAATTTATGTAGTAATCACAGATTTATAACTATAGACACTGAATCTATTTGTTGATGAAAAGAGATTTTAATTTTAAAATTTAAATATGAATTCTGATGAAAGAATGATTTCCAACAATTCTTTATTTGTTTGCAAATGCTTTATTGAATAAAATCTCATTTAGTATCTCTATTGAACTAAAATTGCATGTTTAAGACTCTGTGTGTGTGTGTGTGTGTGTTTGAGAGAGAGAGAGAGTGAGAATTAAAGCTACTGAATTGTCATAAATTGATGCTTTTAGTAGTATAGTAGTAACAAAGATGTAGAAAAGTTATTTTAAATATAAAACAGTCCTGTACATGATCATTCTGGTTTTGAAATGTTATAAAGTTTTATATGAAATAATTAACAGGCCTGTGAGGGATGTTCTTCCAACATCTGCATCTGTGCTGGGCAAAAAGGTGAACAGGTGAGACAATTAATGTGGGTTTTTATTACTTTTTAAACTTGAAGTTGTATGCAATACAACACTAATGCTATAATATACTTGAATTTATTTAGTTTACATAACCCTTTTATTTTATTTCAAATCATATTTTATTGTTTACATAAAAATTGCATATATATGCATACTTTTGCTAACTTACAAATCACATCTACAATTCTTTCACCTAAGTATTGAATATTTGTAATTTATATAAACTCTGTGTGTATGTCTTTGTCTCTTGATTTTAATTTAATATCAAGAGTTGTATGAACCTTGTGATGCAGTAAGTTTCGAATATACACAAGTATGCACATAATATGTATGTCCACAAACACACATTAACACTTTATTCACACTCACAGTGAGAAGCCCTGTTTCAGTCAGCACTTTGTTTTTAACTAATTAATATAAAATCTAGCAATGACTTAACAATTTTCTGTCTGTTAAATATTTACTTAGCCCTATATATTGTTTTCAAGCTAATTATTATAACACCTCAGCATAGATTCAAGTTTTGATCAGTAGATAGTTAGTCCTACATATTAATTGTTGCTTTAAGCTAATTAATATAATTGTATAGCAAAGATTTACACTTTCTTGTCTGTTCATTAGTAACAGTTACTTAATCAGTTAATGCCACATGTTGCTTATAATTCTATAGCATAATTTTGCAATTTTCTGTCTCTTATTCAACTCTACATTTTTGTTTTATGCTTGTACACTTACACACCAGTGCTTTATAATTTTCTTTTTTTCTTTCAACATTAATAATAATATTCACACTTTTATCACCACCATTATTTTCTCTGAACCTGCTTTGTAGGGGGCCACTGGTTTACCAGGCCTTCAAGGGCCACAGGGCTTGCCTGGATTTTTAGGACCTGAAGGACCAGTGGGACCTATTGGAGAAAGAGGAGAAAGAGGGGAACCTGGGGCACATGGCCCGAAAGGATACAGAGTAAGGCTTTGACTTATAAATTTTCTGAGGACCCAGTCAAATCAAAAGGACATGAAGCTTTATATTTCCCGTAGAACAAAGGAATACATAAGAATGTATTGGTTTTATTTGTGTTCCAGAACAGAGAGAAATATGAGTATAGTGTGTGCTTTGTAATTTGCTTTAGATTCCAACCATTTAGAACAGGCATGTACAGTAGGAAAAGGGATATGTATTAATGTATTAATGTATTGGCTTTATTAATTGGATGTTTTCTTGATACAATTAGAGAATAAGTTGTGAACTTCATATTTTGATGCTGAATAACTAAAGGGATATAGAAAAGGCAGAAACTGGGGATGAAATTCTTGCACAAGACAGCACATTAGCTCAAAATCACAGTTAGTCAGAATTACCCATAAAGTGCAGGTTTTTGCAGTTGAAGCTGTTTCTGAAGCAATGCAGTAGAATCCTGTTTCTTTGATTGAAAACCTGATGCAGTAGTTGGTGTGCATTTGAAGGCCATGAAGTATGTAAATACAAGATATACATGCAAGTGCATATGGTTTGTTTGACAGAAATTAAATGCACATGTGGTGCGGTTCCACCTTATATGTGCTAATTATTAAAGTGTAACTTTAAAGGTAGATAACTTCATTTACACTATTTAATTAACAAAGAGATACAAAGTAACATGAGCATACTTTATTACTTCAAATTAATATTTAAAACAAAGGGACTGTGATAATAGGATTGGATTAGAACAATTTAGAGCAAAACAGTAATGGGTAAGGAATTAACTTGGATAAAGCATTTAGAATAAGGGATTTGCTACAAAATCTAACCATTCAATCTCAGAATAAAGGTGCACAGAGAAAAAGAACATTTTGAATAAAGTTGTTGGTAAAAATGGGATTAACCTAAATTTAATGTGCATTCATAAATTTAAGACAGTCATAAATATATTTTCTTTCTTTATAAATGTTATGCAATTCAAATTGGATCCTGATTAGTTGTGATATGAAAATATTTTTTCTGGTTATTAAAAATATATATATTTATATATATATATTGAAACTACATTTCTTCTATTAGGTAAAAGATGTCTGTATAATTTTGAATAGCTTTATTTTAAGAAACCATTTTGATTTATGATAATTATAGGACAGACAATACATGAATAAACAAATTACTAACTAAAAATATAAGTTCTTTGTGGCTCAAACTGTTGTGATTGTTTGACAAATGTCAGCAGAGGGGTTCTGAAATAATGGTAGTAGATAAGAACATTTTTGTGTATTTTATTTATTTATTCAGTTTACAACAATTTTAAAATCAGAATGGACTGAAAGTACTATCTATAAAGTAGTTTTCAGTATTTCTGCTTTCTTTTGCTAGTCTTAGTAATACCAATACATTTACAAAAATCGTAGCATATTTTTTTTTGTGTGTGTTCAAATCCTTGTGTTGCATTGGGGTGCTATTCACAAATATTAATCCTGAAAAAGGTTCAGTTTTCTAGTTTAGTTCTTTTGAAACATTTTCATTTATTTCTTTCACAATGAATCATATCACATATCTATCTGTTTTTCCTTTTGTCTGATTCCCTATCTGCTCCTATATATTTATCTATCTATGTGTTACTGTCTATCCATCCATCAATCCACCTACCTACCTATCTATCTATCTATCTATCTAAATATATATATGTTTTGAGGGTCCAACCATTTATCCATCCTATACATTTAGCTAACCAATGATCCATACATCTATTTTTTTAGGGAGACGTTGGCCTACCAGGTTCAACAGGTCCAGCTGGTACTCCTGTAAGTGAAATATATTAATAGATATTTACAAAATGTATTAAGAGATATTTATAAAAGTCAAAGTGAAATGTATTAATAGATATTTACAAAAGTCAATAAGAAATATATTAAGAGATATTTACAAAAGTCAGTAGGAAATATATTAACAGATATTTACAAAAGACAATAGGAAATCTATTGTAATGTTAGTGAAAACCACATTTATATTTACAAAAGTCAATAGAAAAACTATTGTAATTTTAGTGAAAACCACATTTCTAATATTGCATAATAAACATAATTATCATTATAATTTAATTATTGCTCTGGATAATTTTTTCTTATTTTGAAATAAGAATTACTAATTGTTAAAGTAAACCATAAAATATCCAGGCAGCTTAAAAAAAATCAACATCCAAGAGCAAACATTTTAAAATAAATTCTGTATAGTGCATTTGACTATGATGCTTTCCAGCAGCCATTGGATTTTGACATCTTATACCTGCCACTGCATATTTCACCCTAATTATTGTGATATGTTTCTGCAATGTGCAGGGCCAGCCTGGTTTGGAAGGACCTGTAGGTCCCCCAGGTTATTCTGGTTGCAATGGGTCAAAGGTCAGTATGCAAAAGACATAAACTGCCAGTGACAGAATTTTTGATATTTTGAAAATAATTCTATGCTTAGTAGTCATGAACTTAAATTTTATTTGATAATATTGGCTAATAATAACTTGAGTAACATGGGTTTCTTTGTATGTTTGTTGAATATATAGAACACATTACTTTTGGCTTTATAATCCAATTATTATATTAAATTATTTACGCTGCTACTTATATATGTATTAATTATTTATAATTCCTTTATTTGCATTAGAGTATTTACTACTTTAATATTCATTAATTAGCATTCCTTTATTTTTCCTTTATTTTTATTAAATTATTTACTCTACTATATTTATTCATATTAACATCTAAAATGGCTTTTCTTTAACTTTGTTAGGGTGAACCTGGAAGGGTGGGATCACCAGGTGCTCAAGGTCTTCCAGGCAGACTGGGTCGACCAGGTATTAATGGTCTTCCGGTATGTTGGAATGTACTGTTCTTTGTGTGTATTACATTTTAAAAATCCCACATAAATTATTTTCATTTTTAAAGATAAAATAATTTTCCTTTCTTCCAACTAAATGCAAGGTGGTTTGTTATTTTTTTTCACTAAGACAATTTATCAGACTGTAGAAAGAAGTTCTCAGACCCCATTATATAGCTTTTAGTAGGTTATTGCCAAGGGAATCCGGTAATTAAAATTTTTCCTTTTTATGGCAAAACCCCCAAAATCTCTTGTGCACATTTTTCATAATCAACATAATCAAATAAAAATGTTACTTAGTGCTGTTGGTCTTAAGTGAAGGCTTGTGTTTCTCAAATTATCTAATATTGATTGTCTTCTCTTTGTCATCTCTTAGCAGAATACTTTAGGAATACTTACTTTTGTTTAATATCTACTTCGTATTTCTCATAGAGATGTTAACTTAACTTGCCTCTTTTTCTTTTCATCAAAAGGAAAGAAATATCTCTTTGATGTTGTTCCTACTTGAGTTCATCACTGTTTGTACTACAATTTGTATTCTCTCTGTATCCAGTTAGCATTTCTTCAACTTATTACTGAATTTTTTCACAACTGACCTTGGAAACAATACTCATTTTGACGTGTTCTTTAGATTAGAGTTCAGCTGTAGAGAACTAGGTTTTTAAAATTTGGTTGTCAACATGTATGAAATAATCATTTGTTATCCTTCTACATTTTTGTACTGACCTTGACACCATTTTATATTATCATATGTAATGACAGCACCTGAAGATAAAGAAGAGTATTCTTGACAATTTAGTATTTATGATTTAGAGATGATTTTCTGCTGCACAAATAATAATAATAATAATAATAATAATAATTCATGATCAAATATAGTGCTTTTTTTTCCTACTTTATGTTATTTGTTTATTTTTAAACTCATCATGTAGATTTTGACAGTTGTATAACTCTCAGTGGAATCTCTATTCAAAAACTTCTTAATGCAAAAGAAAAAAGTGTACCATTTGCTTTAACAAAAATTAACAATATTTATTTTTATATATATATTTTAATTTTTGCTCTGCAGGGTGATCCTGGTGAGTTTATAGACATTGGAACTATTGGATCTAAAGGAGATCCTGGTGTGATTGGTTTGCCTGGCATAATTGTAAGTATACCATAGTGGCTGGAATATAGTCATTGAAACATCATAGTCATTATAACACAACCACAGTCATTGTTACATTCTTCATAAGTGTCTGCATAAGAATGAAGACTGTTTGATTTAGCTGAGAAAGGTTGCTTATAAAGTAGTCCCAAAGGTGTGAGAGGGCAGTTCACAGTACATATATGAAAGGGCACAGTAGAATGACTATCTGTGTAACTAAGATAGAATTGTCAGTTATTTTTGTTAAAATCATTCTAAATATCCCATTAAGTAAGCAATAAATTTAATAAATATTCTTACACATAATCTAAATTAGAACATTATTAAAGATGTCATTAGCTTTCAAGAGGACTGCTGAACTCACCAACATTTGTGGTATTAATTTCAGGAAGAGCAACATTAAGTTTTCTGTGTATTCAACATTTTAACTGAAAATTTATTGATGCTATGAGTTACACAGTTGACTCTTTGCGCAGCACAGAAAGGTTTACTGCAGTACTGAAAGAGTTACTGCAGCACTTTGGAAGGTTTACTGCAGCACTGAAAGAGTTACTGCAGCACTTTGGAAGGGTTACTACTGCATAGAGAGGGTTGCTGCAGCTCTATACGGGATAAACAAAGTAGATATGCCTGTTAATACAGACAATATATTTCTAATTGTTTGGTGGTACAAAGAGTCATGTATCAAGATCCCTATTTTTACTTTTCTCTTAGGTCACAGGTATTTACACATATCTTAAGAAGTCATGGTGCTTGATCTGCATTTCTGATCAAATTTTTCTTAGGCCATGTTATCCTCATACATCTTAGGGCTTGATCTCAGTTACATTGTTCATACATCATGGGGTTTCATGCTTGGATGGAGTTACTCAACTTTCTCTTAGTTATGGAGTTTGAAGAGTTATTTAAACCTTACATCGTGGGGTTTTGTGCTTGATTGGAGTTATCTAACTTTCTCTTAGGTCATGGAAGTGGCACTGAGTTTAAGTAAATTCTTTTCACTGGTAAGATTTGAATAGTCATATCTAAATCCCTCACAGGAAAGGAGTTTTCAACTAAGACCTAAAATACTTTTAAGTAATAGGGTTTCTAATGAGTTAGGTACCTAAATTCAACTAAATTTCAATATTTGGGTTCACCTAGAGTTTAAATTTACCTATAAAATGTTTTTGAGTTTTTAAAAATGATGTGTGGCTATGTTCACAATTTCACACTTTGCCATAATTACCTGCAATTTCATGAAGGCACTTTATTTTGATGACAAGAAAAGTTGTCACATTTTTTATTAATATAGTTCTCTCTGTAAGGAATCACCCTATTATCGTACAGCATCCATCCAGGTATACTGAATTTAATTTGATTTTACCTGCAGTTTCTGAAAATTTAGAAAGAGGAGATAAGGCTTCCTCAGCTGGATATTCACTTTAGAGAGGGACTGTTTATGTTCATCAGGAATCACTTTTGTTCTTCATTTCTTTTTTATGCAAATACTTATTATTTTATCATTACAGGGACTTGATGGGATTCGAGGTTCTGAAGGTGAGCAAGGCCCTCGTGGTGAGGATGGTATTCCTGTAAGTAAGCTTGTCAAGACTGATTAAGTACATATGTATCTATTTTCCTTTACTAATATCTTTTTTACCTACATATGTAGCAGTGATACAAATGTTTAATTACATTCAAGGCTATTTGTTATTGTTTCTTCTTCAGCAGGTAAGATGATGTTGACAGGCCTTATTGGTGCTGATGTCTGTATCATATAATAAAACTCATGTTTAGTGGTGTCTTTGCTAGTATTCATTTATTTGTCAAAATTATAATTTTCTTTACTTAGAATTAATGTACACGCAATAATAAATACATTTCAGTATAGTCTTATATACTATAGATTATGTATTTTATTAATGTCTATAATTAATTTTTCTATGCATGTATCATTTGTCGAAACACTAAATTTAATTAGAAAGAATTTAATCATATTCTTAGAGTTTATGATTTATTATATTAAATCTGTTTTCAACGTCCTCTATCTAAACATGACCTAGCAAATTAAATATAACTAAACTACTAAAAGCAAATGCCACAGTATATGCATACCAATCTTTCTACAATTTATTCTGGCTGCCTACCAGACTAGTGATATTTCTTTTCCACATGGCATGTAGTAAGTAATACAAAATATATACTGTATTGTTTTAGCTACCTACCAAATTGGTACTGACATTCCATACTAGTGACATGCTTATTGTCTACATGCTGTACAAAGTATTTTTTTTTTTAGTTTCCAAACTGGTACTGACATTCCATACTAACATTGACTACATGTTCTGTAATCTTTACTTTTATTGGTTAATAAACTAAGTACATCATGCTAACTGTAGACTTAAATAGATAGATGCCATGTTAACTTCAAACCATATATGTGACATCTATAAATTATTTTAAATGAAATACTGTACTAACAACTATTACTGTTAGTTATGCCGAGACTATCTCTACACAATGGTAGCTGTACATGATAATAATAGAATAGAATAAAATTTAATAAAGTGCTTTACATATAAAATACACAAGGTCTTTATGCAAACAAAGTAACACAAGGGGAAAGAGATAATATAACAAATCAAAATGAATTCACATTCAAAATTACAAGTTATGAGGAATAACTGTTTTACAAAATAGAAATACAATGAATTTACAAATGTACAGCTTCAACAAAGACACAGAAACAAAAGTGCCATTTGTCTTGAATTTACACTTGTAAATTTTCAACAAATTCACAGAAATTGCAGTGCCATTAAAGAGATATGTCTTGAAAATGACCATGGTCTCCTCAGCTCAAAGGCAGCAAATTCCAGTTAGATGGATCCGGATAAGCAAATGAATGTTGACTGTTTGACTTACACTTTGTTTTTGATATGTTCACACTCCATGTGACCAGTGATGCAAGCTTCTTGCTGGAGTGCACATGTGTGAGGCCAGACAGATACTTTAGGACTGGAGCCAGTGAAGCATAACAAAGAGAAGAGATCTTGTGTTGCATTCTGCTGTGAGCAGGAAACCAGTGAAAGCTGTAGAGAAATGGAGTGACATGTTCAGTTGTTGAAGCTCTGAGAATAATCCTCAATACAATGTTTTGAAGTTTCTTCACAAGACTCAGTGATAGACCAGAAAAAGAATAGAGTTGCAATAAACAATCCAATGAATATTATAAATATTTCTTTAGAATCATGGAGAAATTTGCAAATAACACCACTATATGGCATTCTACTTTTTATACCATACTGGCTCATGCTCTAACTTTATTTTACAATAGTAATCTAGCTACATACTATACTATTCTAACTATATATCATGCTTGATGTCTGTCATACTAGATGCATGACAAATCTAGTTATATTGTATGTTAGTTTCCTGTCATACCACTTTCAATCCATTTCTACATTTCTGCCACATTTTACACCCATAGCATTTTTAGCAGCATGCCATTTTAGTTACATCCAAGTTATATACAATTATCACAGTAGCTATACATGCCAGTCTTGTGATACTTAACCATTCTGGTTATGTGTCATGCTAACTCTACACCACTCTAGTTGCATTCCACACTAGCTACAATTCTGATTACATGCAATACTACCTACACATACACATCTGTTAGTTACACACCTACTTGGTAACATGAGTTTCATTCATTTATTGTGGCTATCCAATTAACCCCCACAGCCATTCGTTAATGAATGACTGTAAAGCCATTTGTTGGTGACCAGTCACCCATACATTTTATATTGTGAAAATCCATATTTGCCACTCATGGGTGATGTGTCACCAAGACTAAAATACAGAAACAATACAGAAATGAAATGAAAGCAAACATGTTTTAAGTTGTTGGCCAAGAATGTTTATTAGATCATATTAAGTTTTGCATTGTACTTCTTAAAATGAAGAAGAAAAAAAAAGAAACAATGTCACTCATTCCTCCACCAACCCGAATAAATGTCAGTTCTGATGCTTTTAGAATTTGTTTGTAGATCAATGCATTTTTTGCACAAGAAGTCACGGTGTTCACTGCAGACGAAGCTGCTGCATTTTGCACATCATGTAGTGACCTTTTTGTCTTTTTTCCAGTCACACTGGGCACACCGTTGTTGCTTTGGTTTAGATGTAGGCTTGGCTTTTTCTGATGACTTGGGTGTAGATGGGGTGGCCTTTCCCTTTGATTTAGGTGTTGATGCCTTGGTTTTTCCAGCGGATGTTAGTCGTGCTGTTCTAGCCGCCACCAGTGCTGGGTTTTGTGGAAAAAGGCGAGACAGTGCTACCTCGATGGTGAGCCTAAGCTCTTTCGACAAAGTAGGAGTTAGGCTTCGCCATTGAAGATGGTCTGCTGCCAGGCTGCCTGCCACTTCTCTGATGAAATCAGGTCTGGCATTCTGATGAGAGTGAGGATCATTTGGTTTGCTTTCTTGGAATATGATGCGTGCGGCAAGACATGATATGTCTAGCATGTTGAAGAAATACACCAGAGGCCAATGCCGACTCTTGCGCTTGCATGTGTACTGCTTGGCCATCTGGTCCATGTTGTCTACTCCTCCTTTCATGCTGTTGTAGAAGCAGACTACCTCAGTCTTGTTCTTTGATGGCTTCTCAATGTCCTTGGTTGCATGCGTTGAGCTCAGAATTGTCACGCATTTGTTCTTTTTGGATTTGTAGGTAAACAACATAGAGTCGTCCTGGAAAGCAAACTCATTTGTGTTTATTTCCTTTTTCTTCATGTTTTCATGACGCAATGAGTCTGGGATGAATCTCTTGTCTTTTTTCACAGTCCCAATGCATGTTAGTCCTATTTGTTTCAGAGATTTTACCAAGGTCATGGGTAGTGAAAAAAGAATCACAAGTAACATTCCGTCCACTCCTGTGGTAGGGCTCAACCAAGTGAAGCACAACATTCACGCCGTGGGTTTTTTCAGGATTTCTGCTCACTTTGCCTAGATAGGGCAGAGCCCTCAGGGGGTAGGATGTTTCAGCATCACACAGCCAGTAAGTCTTGAGCCCATACTTATCCGGCTTGTTTGGAATGTACATTCGAAATTTACATCTCCCTCAAAAAGGAACGAGCTATTCGTCCACAGTTAGATAGTGACCAGGCGTGTAGTGACGTTTGAGCTGCCGTTCAAAACAGTCCCAAAGTTCTCGGATTGGTGCAAGAGGATCCTTTTCTTTTCTAGCTGAGCGCAAATCCTTATCATCAAACCTGAGAACAACAAGCAGATCCAAGAGGCGATTATAGCTGAAATGACTTCGAACAAATGGATTGCCCCAAACGTCATCGGTGACTGTCATTAGGGACACAAGATTTTCTGACAAGGAACCAATAGCTAATAATGCCCCAATAAGAGCTTTGATCTCTACATCATCCGTAGGTGTCCATTGCTTTTTCTTTGATTTGGCTTGATGCTCTCCTTCAAGATTAGTATTAGTTTCCCTTTATAATAGTATGGGTGGTGCATCACCCAGGAAAGGCTAATGAGGATTTATCCTATAAAATGTGTATGGGTGATCAGTCACCCACAAATGGCTTATAGGTTGAGGATATTTTCTTTGGGTCTGGCATTGACATTAGCTTCTCAATAGCTAAATGGCATGAGTATGGCACTCTCTGTATACTAGATTAGGCATATCTAAAGCTAGACATTTCTAAGGCAAATAGAACATGAGTAATGCCACTTTTAATAGAGCTGTGGGTGACTAGCCACCCACGAGTGGCTGTGAGGGTTAAGTAAATATAATGATCAAAATTAGACATAACTACATTTATTACTTTAGCTTATTAAGTATGCATTTTGCAACTGTGAAATTAAACTTTGTTTTCTAACTTTAGTGTTATACTATTCTACAGGTATTCACTTGTGTTAGGACCTTGATTAATTGTTAAGTATATAGGTACTTTTTTGGTGGTTAGGGTTATGGTGAACAGCCAGGTATGAAAGGTATTTGCTTGTGGTTAGGACATTGATTATTTGCCATTTGTGAGGGTGTTTGCTTGTGTTTAGGGCCTTGATGGATTGCCGGGTTTGCCAGGTGTGCGAGGAGATCCAGGAGAAGATGCAACTGAAGTCAAAGGAGAAAAGGTATCTTCAGAAGATGTTTAGTTCCAGTGTAGTGTAAATACAATAATATAATCCTTGTCTTTTCTAATAATTAAAACTGATTAAACTCATTTATTTTATCATTACATAAATTATTTAAAGAATAATTGTTTTTTCCCATTTAAATAATGAGAAATAATTATGTACAGTTTTTTCTTTGAACTCTCTAATAATGGAGTCCTATATAATTTGTTGTGCCACCCATGCACCAGTTTCACCTTCAATCTTGATAATGGAGGTAATCTCACTTTATGGGAGAGTAAACATTCTCGACCTATTTTCTGGAAAAAAGAAGAAAAATTATTGTTTAGAATATTTTTTAATACTGATTTTATTGTCAAAGTAATAATCAGGTCAGCTTATGCTTTGAGTATTGTTTACTATGTCAAATCAGTACATGGAATTCACACAGATTAGCATGCTCACAACTGAAATTTAAATAAAACATAAACATGTTCCATGTTACTATAATCGAAGATTTAATTTTGTTACCTTGTGTGCTAATCATGTCACCAGGGCGAAAAAGGTATTAAGGGAGACCCAGGTCCTGCAGGGAGAGATGGCCCTATACCATCTAACTCAACATTGCTGAAAGGAGAGAAAGGAAACCCTGGGGATAAAGGACCCAAAGGAGAGAAAGGGAATGATGGACCACCAGGACAGGAAGGACCAGTGGTGAATATATTCTTTTTTACTATTTTCTTTTCTCTATTTTTCTAGTGTCAATTTGTGGTACTATTCATTGGTAAAACTGTTTTCAATCAGAATGTTTTTTTCAGATTTCAGTATACTTACAATTTAAATGTTTTTTATTTTTTATTTTTGGCTATTTGGGATGCAATATTTTATCTGCAATGCAAATCATTTCATTGTTTTATTGTACCAGGATTATACAGTAACTGTCTTTTAAAATTCTTCAATATTTTGCTTGTCATATTACATAGTGAATCTTGTCACTACTTCTGCACCATAATATTATAATACCAGTCAGCCTTGTTTGTACTCTATTCAGAAGTTCTTCAACCTTATTTTGTAATTCAGAGCTTACATTTCTTGTTTGTTTTCTTGTTTAGCATTGAAGATAGTACCAGTAATCTCTTTGTACCTTCTTCCAGTTCCAGATAAAATTATACATCCACAGTTTGGATTGATTAGTTGTACCTGATATATTTATTTTCCATCAGATGTTACTCATTTGAAAACAGACACCTAAAACAAATCTAGTAAATAATTCCCTACCTACATAAAGAGACAAAAATTATTTTCATGCAGGTTTGGGAACATTTTAGATGTTGATCAATGTAAAAATTGCAGTTGTAAATTTTATCTCTTACACAGCAAACATTATGTTTCTTTAGATCTATAAATAATAAATAAGTGTATCTCCCTATCTATTTGTCTGTCTGTCTTCTGTATCACTTTATAGATGCAAAACATTTTACCCAGTCATGTTATATGGTTGCTAGGTTTCTGGGTAACATTTTACCGACTCACAAACTGTGGTTGCTGTTGTTGGTGTACTTTCAACTTGTTTGTTTTGTTTAGACTCAGACAACTGGCCAGTGAATCAGTTACCAAAAGAATTTTTATATTTTAATTAAAAATCATTTTGGTAATCCATTAATTTAATACACTTTGTTTCTTTTCTTTTTTCTTTTTTTTTTTTTTGTAAGGGTGAAATTGGTCGAGCAGGCCCTAAAGGTGACAACGGAATGGTTGGCCCTTCTGGACGCAGAGTGAGTACATTGGCTGCTGATTAACTGATAAATTATCTCTATCGCAAGGGAAGGGGGATAACTCATGCCGAATAATTAAAAAAATATATATATTTGCTTCAGTCAAGGTCGTCCGGCCATAGCTATTGGTGTTTAGGACCCATATTTTGTGTTTACTACCAGTAATTTGTTTTGGAAGTAAATTGTTTGAAGAAGTTAAATCATAGAAGTTCACCTGTGTTTTATTAGCTTCCAGAATGAAATCTATGTTGACATTTAAGCTGTAAAGTGTCCCTTGTCTCTTCCTGTTGCTAAACACACTCAACCTTTCTAGCTTGAATAAAAGTTACATCATTTCACATTAATTTGTGTATTATAGTGTGATATTATTTGTTGTACCAAAATCATTAACTCTAATTCTGTCACTGTCACATGTGTTTGTTTTAAAAGATAAAACTTAATCATTGGCCACATTAAAATCTTAAATAAACAGTATTTAGCTTCTATTCATGTGGTGTAAAATGTATATCTTTAAAGATTTATTAAATGCATTTCATAGGCACAGGATTTGTATGTATAGAAAAGAGAGCATTCTTTCATGACTATTTTCCTTTCATATAGGGCAAGCGAGGAAAAGATGGGCCACCTGGACCTTATGGGCAAAAGGGAATGATTGGTGAGAAGGGGTTTGATGGTTCAGTTGGGTCTGATGGTGTCAAGGTCAGTATAACCATTTACGATTATTAGTTTTAAAAGTATTGATATTTCCTAAAAGGAATGAGGATTTTAAATTTACATGCCTATTTCATGAATAAAGGTCCTCACCTTAGAGATTCAATCACAAGATTCATTAAAAAATATTCTTGCATAAAAGGTATAAATGCTGCAGAAATCAATGCATTTGAACATACAGAAATTTTTTTGAAGATATCTGGCCATAGCACTTTATATAAGATTGACTGCTCTTTGTCATCGTCGATTGTTAAAGTTATCACACACCTGTTTCATTGAATGCAGCATGTAAGAAAGTGATGCAGAGTCCATTATTGTATGTGCATTTAATTTTTTAGTTGATTTCTGTAATTTACCATAGATACCATACCAAGTACAGTACAACTTGAAGAATTAGAGATGATGATAAAATTAGGATGATAACAGTTTCCAACTATCAGCCAGTTTTGTTGCTTGGCACGAGGTGTTGGTAGAGTTGAAGATGTTGAAAGACAAGAGTGGAAGTTGTATACAAGAAAGTTGTAGAGTGGTGATGATAAATGGAGGTCCGCATGTCCAAGGCGCTCATGTCTGACCTGTAGAAGTATACATTATCCCAGTAGTCCATGGTTTAATGTCATGGTGGTTGGTGTTGTCATTGCTATCCCCAGTGCTGGAGGGTGAGGATTGCTTGGAGTGTCTTAAAGAGTTCAGACTAGTAGCACACTATATCTGTTGTTCCCAGTATTTAATATATGCTTGGAATGTTCAACACCTTGCCCTCCTTACTGATGTTGTTGTCATTGCTATTGTTGTCTTCACTGTCCCCAGTATCCATTGAGATAAGTGTAAATGGGTGCTGGTGGCCAGTATAGATGGTTGAGCAGTAACTGGATCATGTCCACAGTTGGGTGATTAAAAAATCCCCACTGTGATAACTGCTTCTCTCTGTGCTGCCATTATCATGGTGGTGGTGGTGGTGGTAGGTGTTGTTTTTCCTTGTGTTTTCTTGACCTGTTTGTTGCTGATGACTCTTGTCTTTCCTGACATGTGGAGGTGGTCTGTTTCTCCTTTTCCTTTTGTTGTGCTCTTATGTCTGATGATTTTTCGTCTGGTAGTGGCTCTGTTGTTGTTGTCATTGTTCTTGTTGGTGGCTCTGGCAAGGGTGAGAGAAGTGGGACCTCAAGCACTCTTGCATACTCTTTAAGGGTGGCCCCAATTTCCATCACTGTCTTTTTGGTGTTCAGGTTCAGTATACATGATTTATTCCTTTATTTCGATTTTTCTTATCAGGGTGTTAGCTATTTTTGTTTTCTCTTCCATTGGGGTAGTTTGAATTTTTTCTCAGTTAAATTATAAAGTGTTGCACATATAACTCTATATTTAGCTTTGTGCATAAAGGCATAGAGAGATAGAATGAAATGAAAGAAAAAATTATCTGAAAATACAAGTGAAAAACAACATTATAGGAAAAGAGTGGCCTATTAACTTATAAGATCTAATGCAAATTTCAAATGTAATCAGAACATACTCATATACTGTTTTTGTTCATATTTAGATAATTGTTGAGCTATTTTAATATGTTGAAGTACAAAAACTTTTTTTTTCAGGGACTTGCTGGTGATCCTGGTTATAGAGGTCTGGAAGGTGATCAGGGATTGCCAGTAAGCATATGAATATATATTTTATTTTTAACATTTTTATTTAAAGGGAAATATCAATTTAAAAATTATTTTTTAGTGGGAAAATATCACATTAAAATTATTTATTTTTAAGAGATTTAAATTATTTATTTATTAGAGAGAAATGCAAAACAAATTAAAATTATTTATTTCTGAAGTTAAATACATGTCAAATTAAAATTGTTTATTTTTAATGAGGAAACACTTGAGAAATATATGACAGGTTAAAATTATTTTTTTAATTGTTAAAAATATAAATTAAAATTATTTATTTTTAAAGGAGAAAACCATGTCACTTTGAAAATTATTTATTTTATTTTTTAAAGGGAGAAATACATTTCAATTGAAATAATTTATTTTTAAATTGGAAATATGTCAAATTGAAATTATTTATTTTTAAAAAGGAAACACATAAATACACATCAGATTAATTTTGTTAAATAGAAGTATATTTAAAATTTAAGTTATTTATTTTTTAAATAAGAAATAATTTCAGATGAAAAATATTTATGTTTAAAGTGGAAATACATGTCAAATTAAAACTATTTATTTTTAAACGGAAATTTCCTATCAGTTTAGAGTTTGCTTTTAAATAAAAGCACATGTCAAATTAAATATTTTTAAAGGGAAAACGCCAGATTAAAATGATTTATTTATAAAGAGAAATGCCTATCAAATAATAATTTATTTTTGAAAGGGAAGTATGTGTCAAAATTATCTATAACTCAGTGTGCATATCATATCATTAAACAAAAAATAAATTTCTTACATTATGATTTAAATTATCTAAGGCAAAAAACCCTTTTTATTTTAAAAATGTGCATTCTGCCTCCCACTAATTTTTTTTAAAATCATTTTAAAAAAATACATTAAAAAACTCCCCAATTAATTTTGTACATATCCCAAGAAAAATTCTAATTAACATTTGCCATAAAATCTTAGTTTTCCAATCATCATTTTCAATGTTTGAGTGTGGAATTAAATAAGATATATATATATACAGTTGTAGAGTACAGTCATGAGCAGATTGGTGGTGAGAGTGCAGAAGTTAGGCTCTCATGCATGAGGTCAAAGATTAAAGATCCATCTCATTTTAATTGTCAGTAGTTCTCTAGTTCTGAGCTATTAAGCTTAGAGGTCTGATTATGCAAGCTGTAAGCATTACCTATTACGATTCTAATGGAGAATATTACTTGTACATCAGAGGCTACTTTGGCAGTGTTGTCTTTTTCTCTGTGAGCATTATTTTGTTGCAATGGGAAATAAACGTGTTTTTCAGTGAAATGATAAGTGAGTGAGTGTAACATTAATAAAGATAGCATAATGGCTTTGGATAATAGCTGTTAAGTTGGTGAGAGTTTTTAACTATATGGAGTTGTAACAAAGAGAACCTTGTAACCTTGGTTAATAATTGTTATATTATGTGAGAGAGTGTGTGTGCTAAATTGTATCATTAATGGTTGTTATGTTGGTGAGCGTGTAGAGTTGTAACAATCAGCCATACAGTCTTTTGTTAAGATGCTGAGTACATGTGTAATGTCACAGGAAATGAGGGACCGAAATTATATTTTATTTCATTTTAAAAAACCGCTAACAAAACTAATTGAAGTAATCCGAGTTTTGTTATTTTTCGTATGTAGCATGTAACTTCCAGTAACGGTCACCTAAGATCTCTTTAGTAGACAGACGTTCGTGACGCAGTGTGTGTTAATTATCATATTGAATATATATATTAGTTTATGAAGAATATGTATATTAAATAAATTGGGACAACTGCGCAATACCGTCACATGTTGTTGACGAGTGAAATGGCCAGTGCGCATTAGAATTGACCACAGAAAAGCGTGCATCACGATTACCACTATATATCCAAGGCAAAAATCATGTCACAGGGCATAGCTTCTGGAAGTTTTGGAAACCTTCAGTGAAAGCTATATAAGAGACAAAATGAAGACTTTATTCTCAATGTTGAAAACGTCGATTCGTCTGAAGCCAGTCTAACTTCACGAATGAATTATCTCGTGTACAGAGATTTCATAAAGGAAAGCTGCAATAATCTCTTTCCATCCGTTTTCCATCCGTCTGATGCCATATATTGAGTAACGAGGCAAAATTCCTCAGTATAACTTTTGGCAAAGTGGAAAGTTCACTGTCAAGAAAAAAACCCGATGCATGCGACGCTGGTTGTATGCAGTTAACGACACGAGGGACCAACTTGTTCTTCCCGCCTGTCAGGGTTCGTTTGGCAATCTATTCCGCTAATTGAGAGGCTAGCACCGTGATCATCTCACAGACAATCCGGATTTCTACACTCAATGTAATGCGACGACACATCCCACTGGACGACTCCACCCGATAATGCTAAACGTCGTTGGGATGTCCGTTTCCACGACAACCGGTACAACGATAATTATCGAGGCTGACAACAGTCAGCTAAATTTCAGATTTCTCCCCCGTGATAATCTGAAAGTGGTGCCTAGATTCTGCAGAATCTTCACCTGTAATGCGACGCCTCAATTGCGCCGTGATCTTCACTTTGAAGTGCCTCTTATAAGTGACGTGTGAGGTTACGTCATCTCCTTGGAACTCTGACATTAATAGTGAGTAATCATTAGCACGGCTAACGCGCACATACTTAAGTCTAGGACTCTTAAGAAAATGAACACTATTATATCGTTTGCAAAATAAGAACTCTAATGTTAAAAGTAATGCTTATTTTACATGTCAACTATTGTTAAAGCGGCCCCATTTGCCGCATAAGAATTGTGTAATTAATCTTTATTTTATATTTTGAATTTCATCATTTTCATCTCCCCTTATTTCCCACAGAGTGTATGACATTGGAAAGTTGAATGAATGATTAATCACTGTGCGAAAGAGTAGTGCCCCTTTTAAATCGGGAAATAAATAACCTGATTTAAACATCTTTCAACTCTCTTGTTATTCATAATTTTTGAGAGGGACGAAAGAATTTGTACTATTGTTTTGCACCGTTCGTCTGTTCGTCCATTTATTCACATTTATGATACACACTCACAACACACACCGCCAATAAAACGTTCCTTGGCATGACACTAATAAACTGGGCCCCACCCAAACATCAATGGTGTATGTCATGTGTGTCTATGTAACAACCTGACACGACGTAGTACTGGCATACGTCACACGGGCTAATCTTGGAGGTGCACCGGAGCAGGCCAAAAATAGACCACCCCTTGCATCTCTAACTTCAGCTCGGGGACGGCTTGTAACGAGCCTCCCGTTTTGTGACATGTAACAAACAGGACTGTAATCTTTGGTTAATGGTTTTGATAGTGAACATGTGAACTGTGTTTTGGAGGCAGTCAATATAGTTTCATAATGTAACTTCATGGTTATGGCAGATCTTGGCATTTATGCTTAGTGGATCAATGTCAGCCACTTGTAAGTAATCAATGGTGGCTTTTATAGTCACTGAATCTTGTTAGTCTGGACATGAGCAGTGTGCTCTCAAATTAGTTTATGAATGCTTGGATAAGATACCTCTTGCTAAAAAATACCAAACAAGAATGTCACAAAGTGTTTTATTTTCATGTAAAACTTTGCTAGAAAAAGAAGATAACTCTTTGTCAAAAAATTAGTTGAATATTTCTCCACTTATTCTACATTAATTTAAATTAAATTTTCTGAACTGACTAAAACAGAACAAAACCCATTTTACTTTGTAATATCATTATAAGAACTGATTAAATGTTCATTAAATAATGACCACCTAGATGAAAGGGAAAATAATGGTGGTAAGAAAAATAATATAGTTAGCAGAGAACAAGAAATCTCTAAATCAAACTGTTTAAATTTTTTTTAAGATAAATTTTTAGTTTCTTAAAAAACCCACTGAAAACTCATTAGTTTTATGAAGCACACAAATACAAAAATAAAGTCTTTTGCATGTTTCACTTATTTTTTTCCTTTCTTGTCTGTTTGGAACTTTGATTAGGGTAAAGATGGTGAATATCTGGAAGGTGGGGAAACAGGACTGCCAGGCCCACGTGGTCGGGATGGCCCTCCTGGACCAAAGGGCTTGCCAGGAAGAGTTGGTAAATCAAACACACTTGTATCTGTTCTGTGAATAAAGGATGTTTTATTTATGAAACTGTTCACTTTCTTGTTTCTGTAAAGTACAAGAAATAAAACATGAAAGAATGATGCCATTTAATACCAAAAAAATGCTTTAATGGATGAGGACATGCACAGATTAGTGTGAATTGACATGCTTTGATACTTTGAGCATGTTGAGAGTTTATAAGTAGATGTAGATTGAGACTATTGAGAGTGGCTCGCTTAAGTGGTAATGATTAAAATTAAAATGGGACATACAATGGTTCAACCAAGCATATATGTTTGTTTTAAATAAAACTTTATGAATTGGAGATAAAACTGATTTATTATAATTTGTTTCCTTGCTTGTATAGTCCAGTCTTACTGAGCTTTGTAGCTGCTTCATATTATAGATAGTAACCAACCGGCTTTTTCATGCACCTAGACCCTGGAATGCAAACTGCCTCTGTTTTAATCTTCTGTCTCCTTGGATGAGGAGAAAGAAGGGAAATAGGGGTGGGGTGGGGAAGATAGAAAACTGATTCTAACAAAGCACAATTCACTGTTTTGAAAATAAAAAATAAAAATTTTAGTGCTTGGACAAATGCTTGAAAGATTGCTTTGAACATGTCCTCAGAGATATGTTATGATATATAAAATAAACTCAAGAAGATATATTTATGAGATCATATAGACATATCTGTTTAATAATAAAATAACCATGAAAATGGATTTTTAGAAAGTAATACTAGTATTTCATTTCTTTTTAAAACAGGATTTCACATTTGAAATGGCTGTTTTTCTTATCTAATTAATGGTTGTTTAGCATATATGACAGACATATAGCTCTATTTGCATGATTATTCAGGAATTCCTGGAGAAATTGGCAGGCAAGGACTTTCAGGTATTCCAGGCTTACCTGGTCTAGATGGCCTACCTGGTGAGAGGGGCTTAATTGGTGAATCAATGAAAGGAGACAGAGGTGAACCAGGTGAGTTACAAAAATGTAATAGTTTATATTATCCCATGAGAGCAGAAAAATAAGTCATTTATGTCCAGGTGAAAACATTTGGAATAAATTATTTGTAATTTTAAAATTACTGCTAGAGGCAATCACATAAAGGTACTAGGCATCAATGGTTATAATATCTGCAAATTTACAGAGACAAAAGCGTAAACTATCAGGCACTGTGTGAGTTTTAATTCTATATGACAAATCTTAAAACTAATTAAAGATTCTAATTAAAATGTATCAAATAAAGAAATTTAAAATTGCAGATTTCGATTAAATTGCAAAATTCACTTCTCTCAAGAATATAAATTTCGATTTAAATGACATCTTCACTATCTTTTCCTTCAGACAAATTTGTTCTGGCCATTCAAGTTATTTTAAATTAATATGTAGATGGAAAGGCTAAAACCAGGCCAACTCTGTAAAATCATACATTACAAGGGTGTAATCATTATGAATTTTTCCATTTTAAATGTTTCATTTTAAATGTGAACATTTTATTGTCTGTCCACATGAATGCACATTTCTATTGTTTTGTTGGTTTTTTTCTCGAAGACACTTTTCACAAATTGATTTGTGAACATTCATTCAAACTTAGTAAATGAACAATTATTTTTTAACGCAAAAGGACACTTTTAATTAAATGTGAATATTTTGGTTCTTTACTGCAATTACAATTGTCTTTATAATGAACATACTTTTTTCAGGCATTCCTGGGTTAAGTGGTGAAGATGGGCAGCCTGGGTTCCCAGGCTTGTCTGGTGATCCTGGTGAGAAAGGGCCAGTTGGAGAAACTGTCCGTGGCCCTCCTGGCTCCAGAGGATCACCTGGTCAGGATGGATTACCTGGGCTGCCAGGTTGGCCAGGTGACCCTGGTCCAATTGGAGATGCTGGGGAACCAGGTAACGGACCCAGAATTTCTGGCCCTCGAGGTGCTGCTGGCTTGCCTGGAGATATCGGTGATGTAGGTCAAAATGGTGTTCCTGGTCTACCTGGTCTGTCAGGGCTTAAAGGTAAGATGTAAAGCTGTCAGTACTTAAGCTATAGCTGTAGACATAAATAAGCAGTATTCTGACCCTGAAATATCTCAAGAAAGCATTTGCATTATTTTGTACCCATTTCCATGCATGTGTATGTGTCCTCAGGGAAAAAATGGTGGAGATGAAAATAATCAATTTTCAGTGCAATAAATGATATTGCTTTGATGGAATCTTTTTGTTTTTGATGAAGACATTGTTTTGTAAATTAGAACTGCATTTGGAGTATTACTGTGCAGTTCATTTTTATGGGCTCAACTATGTGGCCTATGGAATGTGTATTTGATTTCAAATTGCCCTGCTGCAGGACTGTTTGAACTCCATAGCTAGAGCCAAACATACATTTTTACATGCTGTTTAAAAGTAATAAATATATGTCAGATATCCAATGCTTATATATGTTCTAGTAGCAGTGTTGTTGAAACTAATAAATGTCCAAAGCTTATGTATGTTCTAGTAACAGTGTTGTTAAAAAGTAATAAATGTCGGTGAGATATCAAATGTTCATGTATGTTCTAGTAACAGTGTTGTTAAAAAGTAATAAATATCGGTAAGATATCTAATGCTCATGTATGTTCTAGTAACAGTGTTGTTAAAAAGTAATAAATATCGATGAGATATCAAATGTTCATGTATGTTCTAGTAACAGTGTTGTTAAAAAGTAATAAATATCGATGAGATATCAAATGTTCATGTATGTTCTAGTAAAGCAGTGTTATTGAAAAGTAATAAATATAGGTAAAATATCCAATGGTTATGAATGTTCTATTTCTAGCAGCAGTGCTGTTGAAAAGTAATAAATATAGGTAAAATATCCAATGGTTATGAATGTTCTATTTCTAGCAGCAGTGCTGTTGAAAAGTAATAAATATAGGTAAAATATCCAATGGTTATGAATGTTCTATTTCTAGCAGCAGTGCTGTTGAAAAGTAATAAATATAGGTAAAATATCCAATGGTTATGAATGTTGTAGCAGCAGTGCTGTTGAAAAGTAATAAATATAGATCAAATATCCAATGGTTATGAATGTTCTAGTGCAATGCTATTGAAAAGTAATAAATATAGGTCAAATATCCAATGGTAATGAATGTTGTAGAAGCAGTGCTGTTGAACAGTAATAAATATAGGTCAAATATCCAATGATTATGTACGTTCTAATAGTAGTGATTTGACAATGTTGACACATCAAGAACAGTTTTTAAAAATCTTCACTTGCCTAATTTCTTTTCTGGAAATGAAAGACTAAATAGATACCAAGTGCTTTTATTTGACAGATAAACATGAAATTTTTTATATATTCTAAAGTTAGAAGTTTCATAATATTTGTTAAGCAGCATTTTTGTAGGTTTAGCAGTAAATGTTGCACATTTATATATGATACATGACCACTGGACAGAATTGACTATCAAATATTTTGTGTTCAGTAACAGTGTATAATAACAGTGTACAGTAGATTAATCAAGGCACAATAGCAATTAGGCTGAATGGATACAATTTTACTAGCAGGAATAGGCAGGAATAACAATGTCAGAGTGATATGACTTTTGTAGACCTCATGAATACAGAGTAAAGTTTTACATTGAAAACAGTGGGAATTTAACTCTGTATGACAATTTGTTTATGAGTAAATTACATAAAATGAGGGATTCTTGTAATACTTAATGCTACTACTACCACTGTTTGCAAACAATAATAAAGTCAATCTAACTTGTTCCAACAGGCAGACGGGGAGAGGATTGTGGTATTTGTCCAGATAGCCTGCCTGGACCTCCTGGAGAACCTGGAGAGCCAGGATTGGTTGGTGAGTTGGTGAAAGTTTTGATAAAATATAATTTCATTTATAACCATCGACAAAATGTTTTAATAACTTTTAATAATATTTGAAAATGTATTTTTACATTGAGAAATAAATAAAATTATTTTGTATTTTAATCTATTTTATTTTTATTTTAAAGATGATTACTTTTTGGAATTTTAGTAGTTATCAGTAATTGATGTTTTACTCATTATCCATCTGAAGTGGATGGAGATCCAGAGTGGTAGTACCCTGGGTCATAAACAGTGAGACAATACTGACGAACGACAATGATGGACGGCAGTCATGATAACAGAGTTAACAACGCCTGGTTGCTGTTACATGGTCTTTATTTGTATGTAGACAGGTCCTCAGAGACAGACTCTCAGAGGCAGGCAGACAGACCCTCAATCAAACCACACATGCTCATTATATCCTATGGGAGCGGCCCTCCCCGAAGCCCACGGGTTATGAAAACGAAAATCTAGTGTGGAAAGGCTTCTAAAAATAACTTTTGTGTTTCTTTACTTGCTTTCCACTATCAATTATAGCTATATGCCTAACAATTACATAATAATTCAAATATATAGTGAAACTACTTTAATTATCCTTTAATATACAAATCTTTTCATATATATAATCTAAAGAATTAAACCTTTAATAAAATAAAATCTGTGTTGGCGGGCTTCAGGAAAAGCATTCACACACACATAAATTGCAAAGTACACAAATACAATAACATTATTCATCATATAAAAATACATCAATTAAAAATATAAACTATCTCCTTTCTAAATATATTTATATGAACTTCACTTACTAACTATCTAAAGCAATATATAACAATAAAAGCATGCACTCTAACACAGCTAACGCCAATATAGCGCGCGATTTGAAACAAAAGGAGCGGTAAAATAGTATATAACAATAAAAATATGCACTCTAACACAGCTAGCGCGCGATATGAAAGAGAGTGGTCGTGACCCATTTTACAACAGAGCGTGGGGATGCGACTGTACACCTACATATATGATGATGACACAAATACCTAAACTAACACGGGCTACACATCAGAAACCTTTAGCTTTTTGTAAATATAAATACAAGGGAACCCTCCAAAATGTGCCTGATTGTAGAATAAATAATAAATAAATATACTTGAATTTGAAAGTAAACAAAGAAAATCAGATAATAAAAAAATCTGTTTTTCAAATATTTGTTCACCTTGTGGCATCTGACATCTTAGAAATTTCTTTCATATACTTGCTCTCATTATCACTGATTGAATTTTTGTTTCTTCTGGATAAAATATTTTGTAACATTTTGACTTTGAGACATTTTGAAACTGCAACAAACAAGCAGTTAAGAAAAACATTTTGCATTTTCACACTAAATAGTATTTATTATTTTATTCTTATCATTTATGGCTATTTTATAAATGTATTTTGAATAGGATTCTCATAAATATTTTATTGTATACATGATAATTAAATTGGGAAGTTGGCTATTTCCATGTTCACAATTTTCAGCTAACTTCTTCTGTAAAAGTTATTCATTAGTGCCAAATTAAACTCACTCTCTCTCAAAAAAAAAGATAATTTGACAACATATATTTTTCCTTAAAGGGTGGTTCTTTACACACTGTGGAAGAAATCAAACTGTTTCACCTATCATTCTCTTCTTAGTCAAGTGTTTTGACCTCTGTTTCTTTTAAACTGTTACATAGTTACCAGACATTCCTTTGCTCATGAAATTACTAGATTAGAAGTGGAGATTTTAAGCTGTTCATTAATATTTATACTTTTTTGCATATGGTTGTCATTAGTTCCCTTTTCCCTACCTCGGATTTTTACCCTGGTTTGGCACTGTGAAGTCTGCTATTTGAAATGGTCTAGTGGTAGTCCATCAGCACAAAAATGTTTATGATTCTAGGGCAAGTTTTTCTCGATTAGGCATCTCCAACTGACCGGTACCTATTATGTGATATCCGCCTTTCCCGATGCCCACTTTCTCTCTCTAAATGCTCTTCCAGCCATGGACAAAATTAAATATGGTGTGTTCTTTCCATGGATGCATGACAGACATACAATACAAAAACAATTAAAGGAGTCACTGTTTCAGCTTATTAACTTTCATCAAGACAATACAGATGAAAATAGGAGTGTTAAAAGACAATGAAATATTTAAGCCTATTCATATTTAAATAATGACAATACCAAACACAATTAATGGAGTCACTGTTCAGCTTAATAACTTTCATCAAGACAATACAGATGAAAATAAGAGTGTTAAAAGACAATGAAATATTTAAGCCTATTCATATTTAAATAATGACAATACAAACACAATTAATTGAGTCACTGTTCAGCTTAATAACTTTCATCAAGACAATACAGATGAAAATAAGAGTGTTAAAAGACAATGAAAAATGTAAGCCTATTTATTTAAATAATGAATCTGAATAGATGGCAGTATTGATTTGATTCAGTATTAATAATTTTGTATTTTAGGTCGTGATGGTGCATTTGGTTTGGTGGGCCTTCCTGGACTTAAGGGTGAACCAGGTGAACCAGGCTATCGGGGAGAGCAGGGCCGTGATGGTCAACCAGTAAGTTTCAGATTAATTGGTTTATAAATACAAATAAATGCCAATATTTCCCCAAAATTCTTAGATAGAAAAGGCATTTTTTGTTGTTGTGGTGGGCGCATGATTAGAATAAATACTGGAGTAAAATATCTACCTATTACTTTGTAATTTTCTTATTATTCAGTTTATATGTTGCTGCTATATAAATTCTGGACATTCCAGAAGTGTGATGATTCTGTTTCTTTTTGTGACCCATAATATGCCCATATGTGATGTAATCACTGACATGAAACAATAACACTCTCAACACATTACACTTATGAGAATATCAAGATGAATTTATGTTAACAAATCACATTAAAAAAAACTATTAATCAGTTTTGTTATAAAAATAACACTTATTTATTTCTATCATTTTCAAGTAAAAGATCATATTCTGCTGGCATAATAATAGCTTTCGAGTTGTGAAGTCACTTTAGATGACACCTCACATAACATATAGAACTTGCATACCAGATTTAGCTCCCTTCTATATCTCAGGATTAATTTCTACTTTGCATTCTGGATTTTATACTTTGATTAGGCTTTCATGTCAAATTCCAGCTTTCAAATTTAGCTTAGGCTTTCACATCAAATTCTAGCTTTCAACACCAATTGCCAAATTTCCACCATATATATGAGGGGTGCACACATGTTTTAGGCCAGGGGGCCACATTTCCAAATGAAAGTGTATGGAGGGCCGCCACATGGATGGCTCAGTAGAAAAAAACAGCACAAATAGTGAAATAATGTGCCTTACATTTGTAATAATGGTAACATCCAAAAGTCCTCTGGGGGCCGCATAGAGCCCTGTCTCGGGCTGCGGTTTGTGCACCCCTGGTATATGTGAAATCAAATTTCAAATATCCTTTAGAATGGAATTCATTCATATCCCAGCACTTGTATCTATTTTGATAGTTAGAAGGATTTGACAGCTTGACAATCATGACTATAGAAAGTAATAGGACTTATGGGATTGTATTATGATAGGTACACATCTGGCCTATAAGCATGTCATCTTGTAACTGTGTTTTAATAGCTAGAAAGTAATAGGGCTTGATATGTGATTGTATTAGTATACATACAGATTGGGCCTATAAGTATATCCACTTGTATCTGTGTTTTAATAAGCATTTTTTTCTTTGCATTACAACAGGTTTGTAAATTGTTCATGACTAATAGTTTATGCTTAATTCATTACTGTCAGAAGTTTTTATTATAGTTTTATTTTATTTGCTTAATTCATTACTGTCAGAAGTTTTTATTATAGTTTTATTTTATTTTCTTTGCTTAATTTAGGACAAACTTTTGTTCTTTTTTTTTTTAACTCAAGGGCTTACCTGGTCAACCTGGTGCAGATGGACTGCCTGGTCTTAAAGGATTTCAAGGGGAACAACTTCCACCACCCAATCTTGAGTTTTTCCGTGGTCCCAAAGGACAAAAGGGTAATGCAGGTTTTCCAGGTATTCCAGGCCAAGATGGCCCCCAAGGTGACACTGGTGAACGGGGTTCGCCTGGGTTGTTTGGACTTCAAGGAATGAAAGTGAGTCTTTCTGTTTGTTTGTTTACTTGGTTGTTTGACTGAATTTTATTTGAAATACCATTTAGTTTGTTTGTTTGTTTTCCTTGTTTGATGGATTTATTGTTTATTTGATTGTTAGTTAAATCTAATATTTGACTCTTAATTTGACTGATTAATTTGTTTGTTGTCACTGATGCTGAAATTTCCAAAACAGTTGTATTGATCACTGAGATATACAGATATCACCTGTCTGCATTTATTTATTATACTACCACCTATCAGTTTATGTTCATGACCCTTGATCTTCCGGTTGAAATGTTTGTATCAGTCATAAATCCTCAGAGTTCTGTGCAAAGGCTTTTAATTTAATATCTAATAATTATGTCAAAAGTAACTGTAAATAAACTATTGTAATTTTTTCCTTTGATGGAACCAACATAATGATTAGATATATTTGATTGGTGCTGTGCTATTCTTTGATAATTTTTTTAAAAAAATGTCTCTACAGATTTACTTTGATTTTTGTCATTCTGCCACCTTCCAGCCTCATTTGAGCTGGCATATGCTTGTAATTCTTTGACCGTTTAGAAAAATAAATATGATACATAAAATTACATTGGAAATATCTTTAGTTGTGTATAATAAAATAATATTTTTCCTTACGAGGTTGTAATCTCTCTCAAGAACAGTACACTTTAACTTCATTTAATATGTAAGATCCTGACTGTACTAGATTGTTTCCCTTTATTTGACTGACCGTGATATGAAAGAGATGATCCATGCAACTATATTGAGGTTGCTTCCCTTTTACTATAAGGTGATACGGGAAAGACTGAAGAAGAAGGACTTTATTAAGCTAGGTTGTTTCCCTTTGACTTCAGGGTGATATGGGAGAGGCTGGAGATGATGGACTTGATGGATTACCAGGCGAACCTGGGGATTCTGGCCGCAAAGGGCCAAAAGGTCAGACCTCTATAGGTCCAGTGGGCCGCAAGGGTCAAGCTGGTTTGCCAGGCTTAGAAGGCTTTCCTGGACCTTTAGGAGCGAAAGGTAAGAAACGCTCATAAGAAAATTATTTTATCTACAAATAAAACTATTTTATTTCTTTTAATGTAAAAATAATTGAGATTTTTTTAAAAGTATTTTCAAACTTTTTATGAAGTGTTGTTGTTTGTGTATGTATATGTTGTCTCTTTAACATTTAAAATGTAGGTTTTACTTATGAATAAAATATTTGCTGTGTGAACGGAATGATAAAATCCAGTTCTCTAGCCTATAGTTTCTGCAGTTTAATATTTAAAATAAATACTATTTGAACCATTTCAATAGAATCTGCATTATGTTTTTGCTTTAGTTTTCTCAATTTACTTCCATTCCATTTCCTGGAATGTTTGTCTTTCTTTCTGTTTATAATATTTCCCTTGTCAAGTTCTTTACTGTAACCTTCACTCACTTTTGCACTACAAGGATTTGAAGTCACTTAATTAGCTATTTTTCTTTAATTTTTGTGTGCAAAAGTACAAATAAATATTAAGAATTTGAGACTTAAAGGGATCTGATTTAATATTTTCTTTATTAGACTGTGCTGAGATAATTTGTTAAGCATCTTTATTTCACCTGAACAGGTCAGCAAGGAGATGTATTCCGTGTGGAACTGAGCAAAGGAGAGCCAGGTGAACCTGGCAGAAATGGCTATGATGGTGAACCTGGACGTGATGGCATCCCTGGTGAGTGGTGAAAACAACTTGTTGGTTGATATCTAAAACTGCTGTTTGCCTTTTGTTTTAACAGAAGTGTAACTGATCTTCATATTAAGAGGTTTTTTGGCATTCTCAGTACTATATCTGCACCCACTAGGGATGCTATTCTTTTAGTTTAGCTAATGATTTGAAATTCTCAAGGGACAGTTTGGGAAGAAAAGTGGTAAGAAAATGAACTAGAATGCATGCCACCATGCATATGGGTCATCTGCATTTCAATTTCAAAAAGAAAAGGAAATATGACACTATTTATGAAATTAATATCACTCTCTTTTATATATAAAACAATTGAATGTAAAATTTTGAAGTGTTCACTAAATTATGCCAGTTCCAGTTCGAAAAATAACAAAACAACAACAACAAAAAAGCTGATTATCAGATGGTAGGCAATGGACAGACAACTGCCAAACTATTTAACAACATTTTGTTCAGTTTCTACTTTCTAAACTGGTTTCTTGCATAAAAATAATATCTGAAAATGGAATTAAATATTTTTAAAAGTTTTGTTGAGAAAAGGCTCTAACAGCTCTCAATAGTTTACCTCTCAGTTAGAGATAAATTCAGCATTTTTATCCAACACGTAAAATTTTAACCGTTTTAATCATGTGTCCAGGAGTTCAAGGTGAGGGAGGAGATGATGGCTTGCCAGGCTTGGATGGTTTGAAGGGAATGGCAGGTTTGCCTGGGCTTCCAGGATTTCCAGGACAGCCAGGTACAATGGGACCCAAAGGATACCCAGGATTAATAGGGGAGCAGGGTCGCCCTGGTTTGGATGGTGCAAAAGGTGAAATGGGAATTGAGGGGTTGCCAGGTCTGCCTGGATTTCAGGTACATATATCTTCTTCTTTTTTTAAAAAAAAAAATGGATTTATGATTTATGAGAGTTAAAAAGGGAGTGGTAACACTCCTTTTTACTTTTCACAATACTGCTATTGTGAAAGTTTTGTTTGCCTGTTATAATTTTGAGTGAAATGATTTTCCTTGTGATCACTGATGATTCGTTAAATCTGACATGCATACTTTTTCATTCTAGTAGATTTAAGTCATTTTTCTATTAAAAAAAAATAAAACTCATAAGTTAAATAATAATAATTATGTTAATCCAAATAAAATTATATATATGCACACTTCATTCAATCACTCCACACACACTTGCAGCTAAAGGCACATATATAGTCACAAAGCAGTATGATTGGCCACTTACCAGATTGATAGTCAGGTATAGATTTGCACACACACACACACACACACACACACACACACACACACACACACACACAACATTCTCAGTCATGCCTAGATAAGTGTAGACATTTGGTAAAAAGCAGAAATGTTTGATCAATGAACTGCTGACATTAAATATGTAACAAAAATGGTCGATTGAAACCACTGGCTGCTTCAAGATATAATAATGGCACAACAGTGTTACAGTGCACGATAGACATGCAAGATGTATGTAAATGTTATAAGTACAGTTATAAAATAAGCATTTACTCAAATAAATGAGGACAAGTTGATGAGAGTTGATACGTTTATACTCTTCAGATATAACTTACAATTTTATCTCCCCCTGGGGGTGATTCTGCAGTATGTTATCATCTCTGGGAAAGATACTTTGAATCCATTGTAGTCAAAAAGAGGATGTCTTCCTAGAGAGGATTACTGACTGGCAGTGAGATCTAGAATGAAGGTAACTGGAAGCCAAAATAATAGCATAGGTGTCAAATGTTTCAGGTAGTCATCACCAAGAAGGAGCCATACTGTAAAAATTCTCCCAACTAAAGAAACACTGTAAAACATATGCAATTTCAATTTAAATGATATGCACTTTTAATGTATTCATATGCTATACTATACAGTCAGTAGAGACTATAATGATATCACTTGACATAGCAGGCATGCAGTGAACAAAACCTGATCAAAGACATTTTCAGAGTAAATAATTCACGTTTACTAGGTAGCAGCAGTTATCTTTGTGCTAATAAGAACTGTCATGTCAGAACTGAGTAGCTATATTGCATACAAAGAAAATAATAGAATTTGTCTGCTAAGAGTAGACAAATTTACACAAGGAAAATGCTAGAAAATCATCTCAATATCTAAACAAGAAGCACCAGTGGATGAAATAAATATACTTCAACAAAAATCATAGACGACAACAATGTGGAAAAAAATTAAATGGTGGATATTTTTTACATAATGGTTTGGCAAAAGAAATTCTCGCAATTAGCAAACAGTTTAAAATTACAACAAAAAAGAAAACATAAAGTCGTGTCATCTAACATCATGGTGTGGTATATTGTAGTGTGCTGCAATTATTCAGTTTTCTGAGAGACTGTGGCCTGACTACTCATGTTTGGCTTGAAAAACAGTATCAGATACAATTACTAGTAATGTCTACCAATTTGGGGATTTTTTCTAATTTATTGCATAATTTGAGTAATAATGAAGTAAATAAGAAGCACAAATCTATAGAAATGATCAGCTGACCATGTTTGCATTCCCTGTGAACTTCTAGAAGCTCTAAGAATAAGGTCAAGGTCAAGACTTCTGAGTTTTCCTTTAGCCCATATTAAGTATAATAAGGCCACATTTAGCGTTGGGCCTCAAATTCCTAAGTGATGATCACATGATTGAGAGGGGAAGTGGGGAGGAAACCTCTTGGCAAAAAGCTAGAATACTCATTAAATCTCATACTTAGAAATCAAAAGAATATTTTTCACTGTAAATATTTTGGTGCTAAATGCTAAATACACACTTGCACACACACACACACACACACACACACACACACAAGTTAGTGTAAATATTATATTGATGTCAATATAATTCAGTTTATAATATGTGGATAAATTATTTTTTAATGTAAATTTTAAATATTTAAAAAAATCTCTCTCTATATATAAATCTATAAATGATTTATTGAAGTGACAAACATCCATGCATAAATGTCCAGAGGATGACTAGAAATGCACTAAATATTTTGATAAAAAGTAAGAAACACCATTTTTATTAATAGAATATGAAATGAATATGCATTGAAATATTTTAGCCGCTTCCTTTTTGGCTCAGTAAATGCTGTGATTTAAACTTTTTAAAAATTAAAAAAATGTATTTAATTGACATTAAATTAAATGTAGGCAGCTAAATCATGTTACAGTGATATCATAATGTGCTTTCCTTTGATTTGACCAATCCAAGCTCATGGCTTAACAAAAACCTTCCAGCCCAGCCTTAAGAGCCAGCTCCACATCAAACAACCCGGGTAACAGCAGGGAGTAGTTCTTCTCTGGTGAATGTACAGACTGGGCAAGTTACTTGCCAAAAGTTCTATGTTACCTTCCTCCCTCCTTCAGATGACTCACCCTAGAACCCACCTTGAACACACTTAACTATAAATAAACCAATAGAAAAACAATCCATGGCCATAGTAAAGTCTCTAATCCCCCTTTACTTTTTCATCCCTTTGTGAAATCAGCTTCACCTGGAAAGATTCTCTCCCTTGTGCAAGATATGTTTTATATATTTACTTTTTTTCATTCCTTTGTGAAATCAGCTTCACCTGGAAAGATTCTCTCCCTTGAGCAAGATATGTTTTATATATTTATTCTTTATAAATTATGGAGCTGTGCATGTATAGGATGTTTTTACAATATATTTACCTGAAAAAGTAATTAAAAATATTTTACATTAATTTCATTGATTTTATTTCCAGGGCCAACCAGGAAGAAAAGGGGAAACTCCACGCAGTGCCCCTCAAGGTATTCCAGGGGAACCAGGTTTTCAAGGACAAAAAGGTCAGCGAGGACTTGATGGCATTGATGGTGAGGTAGGAGCACCTGGCCTCAATGGTTTGAAAGGATATAAAGGTATCAACCATTATGTATACACTTATATAATTTAGACAGTTTTGAGAGTTGCAATATGTTAAAAGATTCAGTTTTTATATGTCTTATATTTCTAAATGTAAATTGGTAACTATTTCTCTTTATTGATTCAGGATTGATCACTGTTCTATTTATTTACATGCAATTTTATTTATTGATTGATTTATTTTGCTTATTAGAAAAAACTCTTTTAGGATCAAATGAGAAATGAATCAACAAAGATATTTCCTTCATGTTAGAAAATGTATATACATTGCTAATTTAATAATAAACAATGATGATGAATTGATTTTATGACAATAATGGCCACTAGGGTGGAGATACATCTTTTGAGGGGGTTAGGTTCTAAAGTCAGTGGACAAGACTATAATTGTATATAGTCAAAATTACTCTTGAAACTACTAGAAATGCACTGTGTGGCATAAACAGATCCAGAGGGAACAGCAGATTCACATCTCCCATCTTATGCCCACTCTGAGAAATACACTCATTGAATGGAATAGTGGGCAGAATTATATTGTTTTATTTCTCTCTCCCCCTTTTTTTTGCTGGGTGTGGTTAGTTGAATTCATATATGTTTACTGTATTTAAAATCAATTTTGCTGTATTTTACTTGTTATGCTTTTCAATGGATTATTTGTTTTATAATTTATTGATTTATTTAATTGAAGTTCTCATTTTTCTGGCATCTTTAACTTAGGTCTCTGCCCTTAGAAAAGTCTCTTTATTGTAAAAGATATTATGTACAGATTTTCTTTCTAGTAATTGTGGTGATCATTTATTTAATAATGTTTATTATTTCATATAAATAATTCTAAATTTATTTTATTTCCTGCAGGAGACTCTGGTTACTCTGGTTCGCCTGGTATCCCAGGAAATTCTGGGCGACCTGGAATAAAAGGTCTACCTGGATACCCAGGTGAAGAAGGGCGACCTGGAGGACCTGGCATTTCTGGTGAGTATGTACACAGCACCCTCCTATGTATTGTCCACCAGAATAGCTGACATCAGTCAAATTATCTGCAGTGTATATGTAATCCTTCACTTGTGTATTATTCTTTTTGACATCACTTGCATATTATTCTTGGTATATGTAACATCATGTGGCATGTTATGTGTGACATCACTTACATGTTGTCCCTGTTATGTCCCCTTTTGTTTATGACATCACTTTGGAGTTATGTCCAGCATATGTGCATGATCTGTAAGTCATCCTCAACTTATTTGAATCATTTGTGCATTGTTTCATCCATGGTGCAATTTTATCCATGGCATACATTTTATCCATGGTGAACATTTAATCCATAGTGTACATTTTATCCATGGCATATGAGAATTCACCTGTTTCATTCCTTGTGTCTGACATCACCTGTTTTATCACTGGCATTGGCAACATCACTCGCTTTAACTTTGACATATGTAATGTCACATTCTTTAACCTTTACATGTGATGTCACCTGTTTGATCCCTGGCACACACTTGTTGTATCTCTGGTATTTTGACATGTTTTGACATGCATGTGACATCATCTGCTTCTTTACCTGGCATATTTGACAGCACCTATATTATGAACTTATCCCACTACCTGACTAGATCTTATTATTATCTTATTATATTGCATGAGTAACGACACCTGTGCTATGATCTTATCCAAATACATGACTAGATCTTATTATTATCTTATTATATTGCATGAGTAATGGCACCTGTGTTATGATCTTATCCAAATACATGACTAGATCTGCTTGTTATCATAGTGTATGTGACATAACCTAATTGTCATTTAGGTTATGGATTAAAAATAACTTTATTTTAATTTTAAATCTGTTTGACTTATTTAAACACATCTATTGTGTTTCATATATATACTTCTCTATTTGTATTACTATTGATAATGCAACAGATTAACTGTAGTCTGACTGTAATTGTATTTCTCATGTCTACTTGAATTATGCAAACACACCCATTTACAATGCAGCAGGTTAACTGAAGATTAGCTATAACTTCTTATATCTGTTTGAATTATCTGCTCACATCAATTGAAGTTACAATAGATAACTATAGATGAAATGTAACCTCTCTGATTTGCTTGGACTAACTACACACATCCATGGATAGTGCAAGAAATTAATTGCATCTGTATTCTTAGGTCTTCCTGGATTACGGGGTGTTCCGGGTGATGAAGGTTTGCCTGGTATACCTGGAGAAGCAGGACGGCCAGGTGATGATGGCCAACCTGGATTGCCGGGTTTGCCAGGAGGAGTTGGACGCCCAGGTCCCAAAGGATCACTTGGACTAAATGGTTTGCCAGGAGTTTCAGGTGTGTGGTCTGTTGCATTTGAGCTAATTCACCTTACCAAACCACACCTTTAAAAGCAGGATTCAAGACAGTGGTTAAATAATTTTAAGCTAAACTTCATTGCCTGGTTGGAGGACAGCCAGTGAATAGCATATTAACTTATTTTTCTACATAGGTTTAATTAAACATCTCATTATGTGGTGGCATATATAATTTTTTTTAATGTAAATTTTCTCTTGAACAAATGAAAAAATATTAACTTAAATTTTATATATATATATATATTATATATTCATCTTTGAATTGTTTGTATTTTTTTAAAATTCACCAACAGGCCCTTTAATGATCAAAATAGGCCTAATTATTCTTGGAAAATACTAAAGGAAATTAAACCCCTAAACAAACAACAGGTTATGTATTGTACAATATTGCTTGAATTTATTTTTAAAAAATGCTGTTGCCTTGGTTTTATTCCAAACAGTGACAAGCAGCATTCAGAAAGTTATATTGAAATTTAAAAAATTGATGATATTGATCTTCAGAGTCAAGCTACTTATAGTTCTTGTTTAATATTTTACATAGTTTTAGCCAACACTTTTTTTCACTAAACAATCAATTCTTCATCTATATATAATTTAACTTAAAACCCCCAAGCTCCTTTTATGTGTAATATTTTTATACATGTCTCACCTTAGTGGCATATAAAGTATTCTGACTTGCAAAGCCTAGTAAAGCAAACAGAGTTAGATAACTCTAATTATCCTCAGTTATTCTTTCCTTGTCCATTTCTTCACTCTAATCATTGTCAATTATTCTTTCCTTGTCCATTTCTTCACTCTAATCATCCTTAATAATTCCTTCCTTGTCCAATTTCTTCACTGTCTAGTACTTTCTTCTCTTGCCAGGTGTGTGACCTGATCCCACAGTTGCCACCTTTCCCACCCAGGACTTAGATATTAATGGAGTACCAACAAGTACATCTTTAAAGCTAATCTTAAGCTACAAAATCTGACAGCCATCTCCATCCCGTTTTTGACCCTAAACATCCACTTGTAGATCTGGCACCTGGAGAGTGCTGATGCAGAGAATGCTTGCCTACAAAGTTCTCATAATTAATTATAAAAAGTGAGGCTGTAATAATAAAGTTATATGTGTGTGTGACTTTATTAAGTACAGCATCACTTTTTACTGGGCCCCATGCATATTTAATAAAACGTATACTAATTCTATTTTGTTAATTGTGTGCATTTGGGTGTGGGTGAACATGTGTATGTGCAGTACAGTGATTGGATTTGGGAAAATAACTGCTTTTTGCTCATATGTGAACATAATATAAATTTTGTTCAGTGCTTAGCATTCGTGCAAAACACATACAGGATCATTGCTGTTGTGTTCCTAGTGATTTTGTCTGAAAGAAACTGGACACTGGCTTGTGTGCTTTTGACTGTTATACAAATGGATAATGACTTTATGGATTTCTGGTTTACTTGTCTGTCAGAAAAAATGGATAATTACTTTGTATATCTGGTGTACTTGTCTGTCAGAAAAAATGGATAATTACTTTGTATATCTGGTGTACTTGTTTGTCAGAAAGATTAAATATTGAATTTTGTAATTTATGTATGTATGTACACAACTGGGCTATTAACTTGCATGCATGCTTCCGACAAATAAGAAATGAATTGTCTAATACTTTTTGTCTTGACAGGAATCAAAGGTGAAATAGGCCTAACAGGTCGGCCTGGGACACCAGGAATCCCAGGACAAGATGGCCTTCCTGGATTTCCTGGAGAACTAGGTAACATACAAATGTTCTGTCAAAATTTACTTAGGAAATTTAGTATTTTTTTTTTAATTATTAAAGCATCATAAACCCTGCAAATGATTCCATTTCTGAAGATAGTAAAGGAATTTTGTATATAATGCTGAAAATAAATTTAGGGACATTGTTTTCCTGCAAACTGTATTCCTTGTTAAAGAAACAATGAAGTTATGCAAATGTAGTATAAATAATTTCCATTCGATTTTTAAAAAATGTAAATGATAAACAGTAAATTTTAAATATATTAATTGTAATTCCAGAAATGGAAGAAAGGGTAGCAATAATTAAGCATTTGTTTTTATAAGTCCATATTACAATCATTTTAAAAAGAACTTATTTCTCTTTAAAAATGTATACATCTTTTTTTTTTATAAATGCAGTGATATTAGACAGTGTATTAAAGATGGAAAATTGGCATATTTTAAAACATGTAATTGCTGTGTGATTGTTTAATATGTAAGTCCCAGTTCTTGAATGTCATCATTGTGTCATTGGTTGTCTAACATTTGATAAATGTTTTTAAGTCCAAAATCTAGTGAACCTGTTGCTGCTTTGGGCATTGATAATCAAGGTTTGAATGATATTTCAGATTTCGCAAATAAATTTTCTGCTAGCATTTGCTTGGCTTGTTTCAGTGCTGTGCATGCTAGATTACTTCTTCTTTGCTTAGGATGATGGCAGTTTCTGACCTGGGTGGATTTAGCTGCCTGTAACAAAGTGTACCACTGTTGAGAGGGTTGAAGGTGGTGAAAGGACAAAATGGAGGGGTTGTTGAAAGTAAATTTTTAGAGTGGTGATGATGAATGGTGGCTGGTGGGTCTGTGGTGCTCATGTCTGGCCAGCAGAGGCATGCATTAGCCCAGCTGTCCATGGGCTAATGTTGTGGTGTTTGATGTTGTAGTCATTGGTGTTGGAGGGAAGATGGTGGGTGGGTATCTTACAGAGTCCAGGCCAGTAGCACGCCAAGTCTGTACCTGGTGAGTACATACACCCAGGATGTTCAACACCAGTAGTGCACCAAGTCTGTACCTGGCGAGTACCTACACCCAAGATGTTCAACACCTGTCCATATCACTGGTGGTATTGTCATTGTTGTTATCATTACTGTCCATTGAGATGTGCATAGATGGATGCTGGTGGCCAGTATAGCCAGTCGAGCAGCAGTTGTATCATGTCTGCAATATGGTGTTTAAAATACTCCCACTGCAAATACTGTTGCTCTCAGTACACCCGTCATTGTCAGTGGTGATGGTGGTATGTGCTGGTTTTTTTTCTCTTTTGTTGTGGCTGTTTGGTGTTGTTGAGACATTTCTTTTGTAATTTTCTGGGCTCACCTGATGTGTACAGGTGGTCTGTTTCTTTTTTTCTTTTGTTGATTTGTCTCATTTTCTAATTGGGCTACATGCTGTCCATGAATTTATATATTAACAGAAAACTACTAGCCATGCTGGAGTTCACTTAGTAATCTAGTTGAAGTCAACCAAACTTTTTTTTCATTTTAAAATACATACAATTGATATAAAACTAAGTATTAAGTAAAAAGAGTCAAGAACATATATTGTAATTAATCAACACAACACAGCACAACACTGAACAGACTGCAGAAATTAAAACTAACTGCACAAGTAGTAATTACAGATTTTAAAGAGGAAAAATAAAACATTCATCTTACAATTAATTTGACTGATAACCAAGCAAGCTGTGTCTCTGGCTTTAGTTGCCTTGTCTTTATTTTCTCCAAAGGTGAGTCAGGTGATATTGGAGATGTAGGCCTTCCAGGAATTCCGGGTGAGTCTGGGCCACCTGGAACACAGGGATTGGATGGAGTACCTGGTGCTAAAGGCATAAAGGGAAGCTTAGGCTTGCCAGGGCTGCTTGGTCTCAAAGGATCACGTGGAGAAGATGGTAGGTTGCTGTTTCTTGTGTTTTTATTGTTACTGCAATCTTAAGAGTTTTATACATAACAACGGAACACTATCAAGAACATTTATGGATGAAAATAATGTATTGATAAAAGTGGTTTATGGCACAACTTTTGTGAAAACATTCATGACAACAAGGTACAATCTTACGAAGTTCAGACTCATTATATGAATTATGGGAAGTATATTTGTTAGTGTCATCTATCCATTTACAGATCTGCATTAACTTACAGTACAGTTACAGGTATAAATAGTCCCTTTTCTTGCAGATATTTTGCAATTTTGTAATTTGCTTTGCAGCTGTCTGCATATGCAACAACAGTGTGAAAATCAGTATAAAGTAACAGGTATATTGTTACAGAGCAGAATCAGTATAGTGTAGTGTAGTGGGTGGAACGATGTGAACTTTTAGTGTTATAAAAAAGAAACATTGTAGTCTAGTGGATAGCATGATGTGTAGTGTTACAAAGCAAAATCAGTAGACTGTAGTGTAGTGCGGTGGAATTGTATGTATTATTATAAAGCTAAAGTCATCCATTTACACACCTGAGTAATGCTAGAACTTTTAATCAAGTAGGTCAAGGGTGCCCAGCAGTGTGCCCTCAGGCACCAATATACCTGTGATGCCATTATGGACTTGCCAGCTGGATGTTAAAATGGCATAGATCTAGAGTAAGATTGCCATAGCTTATGTTAAGTGGTTGATGTCCACTCTTTCATTAACTCTCAGGTATGCCCTTGGGTACAAGGAAGTTGGGAGCTCCTGATGTACATGAATCAGTCCTGGTCCAGTTTATTTTGTACTGTGCACAAGCTATTTTATAAAATTATTTTATAAAATAAAAGTTTTGTTGATCGAGGAATACAGTGGAAATTATCATGCTAAAATAATGTTTATATTCACATCAACCAGAACCAGTTCACAGGGAAAAAAATTGTTTAAGTCTTTGATGGAAATATGCAGTGCTTGATTTTCTGTAAGGCACTAAAGATTGGGTTTAGTTTAGGATAGCAAAAATTTGAGTAGGAAGCTATTTTTAAGGACAGGAATTTTCCATAAAGAAATATATATTCCTTGTCCTTCATACAACCAGACTAGCACACATTGGGTATTTATAACTATTCTTAATTTGGAAATTTGGTTACAAAGAAGTAACATATTAATAGTGGTTCCTAGGTGCAAATCAATAGTGAATCTGGATATGGGTATAAGTATGTAGATTGTGTCTTAAGCATATAAATAAGGAGGAAATTCTATAATTGGGGTTAAACTTCAGGAATTGGCCCTAGGCATGGATAAAGAAAATCTAGATCTGGATATAAGTAGTGTTGTTATGTACCATTTTTAGTTTAATGCTTTATTTAAAATTTTAATTTTTCTTTTTGGTAACTATTTGTTATTGTATGAATGCATTTTCATGCTGTATACTAAATGTCCAACAGAAATATAACTACTCTCATTTTTTGCTTTCATTCATTGATACTAATTATCAAAGGTACAGTATAAGACAAAGCTATTTTGTTTTTGTCTATATTCAGGCCTGCCAGGGATACCTGGTTTGCAAGGAGAAGATGGAATTCCTGGACTACCCGGACCCAAGGGGGACCGTGGAGATGGAATAGCAGGAGGACCAGGTAAGTGAAACATTAAGCAGTTCAGTTATTTTAATAAATACTTTGTTCTTAGGCAAGCTACTCCATTTCATGTTCCAGCATATGAAGCACATAACATAAAATTCTGATCACCTGACCTTCCCTTAGTCGACAACATGAACATAATTGTAAACTGATTTTACGTGTACACTGAATAGTGTCTTTCTTTGCAACACACATTTTGTTTATATTGTAAACAAAATATTCTCCCGTTCTGTTGACTACAGTTACAATTATGTGATAATTAGTGTTGGAATTATTCAATAATTAATCAGTATTTGTATACATAAATTTTATCTGTGAGAACTAATATGACAGCACTATTATATGGTGGTATATGTTATCATCAAGAACACTAACATGATAGCACCATTATATTGTGATACTTTATGTTATCAACAAGAACACTAACATGATAGCACCATTATATTGTGATACTTTATGTTATCAAGAAGAACATTAACATGACTGCACTCTGCTCTGTGATGAAACAGAGGTTAGGCTCAATACACAGACATATTCAGTGTGAAAGGGGGAGCACTGGTTCTGCTGACAACATATTTGAATCTGTTATGTAATGAGTGCATCTTTATGGTAATCTGACTCTTCATAAATCCTGTCCAAGTCAGATAATTAATGTTCTACTGCATGTTTATTTATTAATTTTTTTAAATATACAATGCACTTATGTTCTGTTTTGCTTTTAAGTGCTCTTAGTAAATTAGTAAACTAATAAAAGAGTAAAATTACCAAACAGTAATATCCTGTAACTCAGCATTTCTCAGGTAATCAGATTGCCAGCTTACTCTTTATGTTTGTTATCTAAAAATATTACTTAACTAAGCAAAGAATTATACTTACTATATATACTCAAGTGTTCTTTGGTCCGATTATAAGTTAAACTGAGCATCCATCAGATCAAGCATAAGTCAACCCCTAGATTTACAAAATTATAAACTTCCAGATAACAAGACCCGAATCCCATTTAAAGTTCAGAAAGTAAAGAGGGATGTAGCAAACATTTTCAAACCACTTATGAAGGCAATATATCTTGCTGTATGAGAGAATTGTCTTGCTCTTATTCTAACTAAATCAAGTTTCTGCATTGCTGAAAGTAACATATATTACTGTTTGGGAGAATTGTCTTGCAGTAATCTGCAACTTATCAGAGCAGTTAATAAAGAGCTGCTTTTAAAGAAAGCATGACACTGCATTTTATCAAAATTGTTATTGCAATTTTTTTTAAATTTCAAAATTGATTCAACTCTATTTAATAATAACAGCAGTCCCTGTGAATTCAAAGCAGTGTTTGTATCTGAAAGATACTAGAGTTAGTGTCCAAAGGAAACAATAGTATTGTTTGTTTTCAACAGGCATCAAGTTTGTGAATTGTGTGGTAAATCTAATCCTTAGGTTTCTGCTGATTTACTTAATTATGCTTGAATATAAATGGTGACAAACCTCAGAATTATTCTTTACTTATTTGGTTACAATGCATTATTATTATTATTATAAACTATTCCATGAATATCATAGATTGATGTGTCATTACTTTTATCACTGAATTAAAATATATTGTTTATAGAACAACAAAGATCTTGTCATTTGCATTGTTGAAAAATTTTAATTCTTGGAAGATTGTGGTTAGAGTCTATAACCACAGTTATGAATAAAAGACTTGTATAAAATGGTTCAAAAATTCCAATTTGAAAATTTTAGGGTAATTTTTTTTAAATGCCATTTTGAATTTTTTTTCTTCCATTAATATTTTATTCAGGTCGACCTGGACTGCCAGGTATAGATGGACTTCTAGGCATAGATGGTGTACCTGGGGAACCTGGAGCACCTGGAGAGCAAGGAATACCAGGTATGTTTGATTAATTGTGGAGTATTTATATCTCTACCAGGATTTCCATGCATGATGCTTAATTGCTGGGATATTTATACATATAAACCTTTGTAGATTTATTAAAAGTTAATAAATAGATATTTTAAAAGTCCTTTTTACATATGTAATATATCTTTAAAACAAGGCTGCAAAACTGTTCATTTGCTATTTTAAAAAAGGAAAATGTAAGAAAGGGAAGAGAAACATTTTGTAGCAAATTAATAACTGTATTACTGTCCGATTTGAATGAAGAGTTAATAATATGCAGGTAACACAAAGAGTAATATACAAGCAAAAATTTTAAGCAAATACAGTTATATAACTTAAGTGCCTGAAGATGTTAACAGTTAAAATGTATCCATAAAGAAATGTGAATTTAAATTCTATAATGCATTTTTAGAGTTTGATAGTCTATCATATATCACCCCACAAATTCTGATGCACATAAATATCTTCATGACACAAACAGTTTGGAACCCAACAACAGAAGTTGAGAATCTAAGAATATGTATTAGAACTATTAGATCATGAGAGAATTAGAGACTGCAAGAACGAGTGTGATCTCTCTGAGAGTTGTATATTCATAAGCATTTTGTTAACTCATGTGAACAACTTGGAAATATTCATGGTGCACTTGTTCACTCAGGTGAATGTTTCAAGAAATGTTCATGGTCTACTTGTTCACTCACGTAAATGGTTTTATTCTGTGTAAATAAATGTGCATAAACCAGAAACAATGGTCACATGCTATATTTACGCATTTATTCTGGATTATTGCATCCTAATTTTCAAGTGAATTTTTGTTTAGGTCTTCCGGGATTACCTGGTCAAACAGGTGACTCAGGATTACCTGGAGAAGATGGCCGCATGGGATTACCTGGATTGAAGGGTATGATAGGCAGTGAGGGCTTGCCTGGGTTTCCAGGAGAACCAGGTTCAAGAGTGAGTTTTTCTGAAATATATTTTGTTAATTCAAAAAACATTTCCTGTTTCAACAATATATTATTGCTTTAGTTTTTAAAACCATATTTTGTTCTAATATGTACACCTAGTGAGTGAATTCATTTCCTTTTCAGGGAGAACCAGGACTAACAGGACGTAGTGGGCGACCAGGTGCTAGAGGAAATCGTGGGCGTGATGGTCTGCTTGGACTTGATGGTACACAAGGTTCTGTTGGAGAGCCTGGTTTCCGTGGAGAGTCTGGCTTACCAGGTTTGCCTGGTTTGAAAGGCAATATGGGACTGTCTGGCCCACCAGGAATTCCAGGTGAGCCCGGTAGAGAAGGAGATGATGGACTGCTAGGTTTGCCAGGATTACCGGGTGAAATTGGAACTGCTGGTCGTGATGGGCGGCCTGGTTTTGATGGTGAATATGGTCGTACAGGTGGGTGAAATTTATTTTATTGGTCTTGTATAAATAGTCTTTAGTTATATATTAATTTTATAATTCACGCAATATTTCTTTCTTAGCAAATTTCTGCTCTGTGAAGTTGTGATGGGTGTACAGGTGTCTCACTTGTAAGAGGTGTATGGATGTAGTGTATATGAGTGAGTTTGCTTGTGTGTGTGTATATATATATATGAAGTAGATATCATCTAATATAAAATGACATAAAAAATGGACTAAAATCATTAAACATTTCTTGTTAGTCAAATAGTAATGTTTCTTGTAAGTATGCAAACACAAAGCTAGTGAATGAGTTATAATTGTCAAATGAAAAATTGAGAGAATTAAAAGTTCAGATCTAAATGTCATGGAGTCCATATCAGTGGCTGCTTTTATTCTTGAAATGTGAGCACAGCTATGCTAATTCCATGTGTCTTAAAAGAGTAAGCCCTAAGTTAACAACAAAGTTATGTTTCTTTTGTTGTTGAATTGTTGTGAGCACTGCTATGTAGTTTTTACTGTATACAGTAAGCCCTAAGTTAACAAGATTATATTTCTTTTGTTTTGAAATGTTGGAGCACTGCTATGTAGTTTTTACTGTATACAGTAACCCTAAGTTAACAACAAGATTATATTTCTTTTGTTTTGAAATGTTGGAGCACTGGTATGTTAAAATCAGTTTTTACTGTGTACAGATATGATGTCTGGTGGATGGGTGGTCACAATAAATGGTAGTTAGTGTGAATGCATCCCTCCCCTCCCTGCATTAACTAAAATTACAGGTAGAGTCCATAATCCAGGATTGGACCACAGAATAACTATGAGTGATATGAGAGATATAAGAGAGACAATTTAGTCTTATAGCCCTAAGCCCCCAGCCACCTAACAGTCCTGATTATTTAGAAAATAGAAAATTTGAATAATATAAGCCATTCTGTGGTTTTGTGGCAAACTGTTTATTAATTGAATAAACATTAGCTCTAAGTGCATTTATGATTGGAGCTACACTTGCTACACTATAATGTTAATTTTGTAATAATCATCAAGATGACCAGAGTTGTGAACCTTTGGCATGTGACTTGTAGGGTTGCTGTCTATGTTATTCTGTAAAGGTCAGGCTTCTCTCCAATCTATGTTTGAGACAGGCTGGATGTAGGTTTAGATTACACAATGGCTGCAGGTATTCTTGGTACTGGTGCAGGCATCATGTCCCAACCGCAGATGCTGCCATCTGAGGAAAAGGGGTCACTTTTAACATGAGCTTACTAGCTATAAAATGATTATAGGTGTCTCCCTCTCTCAGATGCAACAACATACACTTTTACTACTGGTTAACATGAAAGTTATACAGCAGGGGTGACATTAGCTGACATAACATGATGTTCCTTTCAGTCATCATACAAGTTAATTAAATGTACAGTATTTAATCACAGTCATCAATGTTGTTAATATTCTTAAAAGAACATTGCCTTATTTATATTTATTAATAAGGCAATTGGTTAAAACTGATATAACTATGAGTTATGAGAGACAACTGCATGAAGCACAGAAGAGAGTGATATAACTATGATTAACAGTTAAATATTTTTTGATGATCCATGGATCCATGGCATTTAGTTATCAGAGTTTTAAAAAAGGTAAAGTTTCTTGAGATATACACTTGCTTCCTGTACATATGAACCATTCTGGTTATTATCAGTAGTGAGAATTGCTGACTGGGCATGACTACTTTCTGGTGGTTGACTTCTGTGGATTTAAAAAAGAAAATAAACTAACACCTAGACCAGATCTCTTGGATTAAAATACATGTATCCCATCCCAGGAAGGTGCTCCTTGCAGACAAACATTCAGAAAATTATCATGGATTATTTTACAAGATATATTTTGTAAAAGTCTGCAAATCTCTTTGTCCAACCCTCAGGATATACTTTCTAAAAGTCAGCATATAATTATCTTTGTCAGACTCACAAGATACTCTGTGGTGAAGTAAATTTGCCTATCCTATTTCTATATTTAATTGTTATATAATATGTCAAAGTGACCTGACCTTGGGCACTGCTTATGCTGATATTTTAAGTATCAAAGTTGGAAGTAAACAACTCAATTGGAAGATAAGCTAGAAATTGCTGATGCAATCCAAACCAGTTTGAACTGGATGAATAGTTTTTCTGACTAATAGTTTCACACTTGTTTGTATCATATTCATCCAATGGGGATGGACTGGAAATTTCTTTGTTGAAAAAGTACTCTATTCTAATCACTTTGAATTTGAACATAACTTAAGTCTGGTCATAAAGGTGGTCATTAGCTTAGGAGGAGCAGGCCTTTTTGTATTACTTTTGTCATGTGACTATGGTGACAACTGTGCTCTACTAATTATGTTGGTGTGTGAATCCAGTGTTGTCATCAACTTATCACTATATCAGTAAAATGTGTTGCAGTAAGTTGATTTCTGTGAATTCTGTTTGAGAGCAAATATGGCAGAAATTTGTGGCTTGAGTATAGTCTTGAGAATCCATGAAAATTATCTTGAATATTCCTCATAGTGTGTTGAGTAAATGAACATGGAAATTCAAGAACATTCTTCTTGATGAGCTTGATATCACATGTTGAAATTCAGGACTATTCTCTATGGGTGCTTGGAGAGCATGTCGAAGATTCTGGAACTGTTGTGTAACATGCCTCTAGATGAGACACATGGGACCTTTCCTAAATATGAGAGGCTGTGACTCGTTGCAAACCACATAATTGTGAAACATGTGCCTGTGACAGCTGCTATCTTTGAACATATTATGTGCATCGACTTTAATTATTTCTCTGAAACACTACTCTGATATCCATGATGATATCTATGAACTCGATTATATATTATGTTAACTGACTGCCAATGTCTATGCTAGAATAAACTGAATGATTTTTCAGTGTTAATTGAACATTGTTGTGAAGTGATGTAAATGCCAACGCTCTTTTGATTTTATTCATATGTTGTATATTTGATTGTTGATTTAATAAATTTATTGTGTAAGAAAGTCAATATGTGTAAGAAGGTCATCAATAAATTTAACAATAAATTTGTTGATGACCTTCTTACACATAATAGATTACCATATGTTGGAGAAGAAAGTGTGTGGATGGGGGCTTGCTAAATATAGATTAACAAATGGATTTATCTTCTCCTTTAATAAGAAGTTTTCCACCTATGGAAATATTGTGTGATGTCTTAATGTTGTGGAAGAGAGAAAATGTTTACAGTGGCTGCCTATCTGCCAAAATAATGCCCACATATCTGCCAAGTGAGAGAGATGAGTGGTGTCTTCTGAAGAATTATTAATAACGTAATATTAAGATTCTCATAACTTGTGATTAGTGAAAGGTGATTAATTAACAATAATAATCATAACCAGTAACTAGTATGGTGTAGGCGTCACACTGTCAAACTCACAAGATATATAATTTGTTATTGTCTATAAATCATTTGTCAAACTCACAAGGTATAGTTTGTCAAAGTCTGTCAATCTTTTGTCAAACTCACAAGATATAGTTTGTATAAATAAAGTCTGTAGATCATTTGTCAAACTTGCAAGATAAAATTTATTGAAGTCTTTCAATTTCTTGTCAAAGTCACAAGATATAGTTTGTTGAAGTCTGTCAATCGCTCGTCATAATTGCAAAACACGGAGTTGTTGTTTTCTCTGTTTAAACCTGGAAATGTTTACCATAATTTCAAACAGTGAAAGGAATTCTTTTCATTGGGCCCTTTTGGAATGAAAGGAATAAGTATGCTTGAATTATAGAAATAATTTTGGCATGAGTACTGACCCATTTGTTTTGGAGGTCTGTAGTTGGGCTAAACTGATTTATGATATAGGTGAGGTATTGTGGTAATCATGGTTCTGTGAGTTATACTGTAGAAGATCCCCTATTTCATGATATAGCCTTTATGTGAGAGAGTTTGTCACAAATTGGTATATGAGTTAAAATTTTTAAATCTATTTTTTGATGATTTTATTTTATGATTTATAATTTTTGTGAGATAGTATATCACAACTGTGGCTAATAATTTTAAAATGTCATTGTCTTGATTGGAAACCTGCATTTATAATTTGGGAAAGTAAATACTTCAAATCATGATTTATGAGAGGCCCAATGTTAAAACCTTGACTATAATTTATAATTTTCATACGATATTATACACAAAACATGGTTCTGTATTTATTATGTATTATTTAGGAAAGCAATTATTTCACAATCATGGCTCTGAAAGTTATTTATTTGATTCATTATGACACAATTATGGCTGGTTGATTGTATGATAATTTGTGAAAGGTTATGTCAGATTCATGGCCATTCAGGTTATAGTTTAGGGAAATCATTATATCTTAATCTATGTGCCATATGATTTCTCAACCATGGCTGTATGAATTACAATTGAGAAAAACTATCATAATTCAATAATTCATACTGTGATCGTGGCTGATCATAATATGATTAATGTGATTATGTGATCATAACATAATTTTGTTAAACATCATATTGTGATCATGGCTCATGACTCATAATTTATTTGAAACATATACCACAATCATGGCCATATGAGTAATTAGGAAAGGTATTATATCATAATTTTATATTTTAGGTGACCGAGGACTTCCTGGTTCTCCTGGACTTGAAGGATTACCTGCTGAGCCAGGTATGTGTCAATCATAAAACAAAGGCAGTGAATATATTTAAATCTTGAAGTGACACAAATGTGTTGTTTCCTTGACTTTCATGACTGAGTGACACAGATTAGTTAAGTTTCATGTATAAATAAAACATTACTCTCCCATCATTTCTCAGGTAAAATATTTTTCTATTATAATCTTAACTTTTATGGATTGTTCATTGGGTTTTTCAGTTACATAATATTAATTATTTTTTAAATAATTTTATTCAGTTTGTCAGACATTTTTTACTATTTGTTGAAACAAAATACATTCAAAAAGCATGGACCAGTTGATAGAACAAAAAATTAAAAATAAAGTCAGAACCTAATATATATATATTTAAAAATAAATTGAATGAGAAGGAATTATTTGCTGTGAAAAATAAAAGAATAAAACAGAATGTATTATTTATTGAATATGGGATCATATAAGAAGAGCATTGAAATTATTGACCTTTATTGTTTTTAACAATACTTCCTCTTATAAATTTTACAAATGTTTATTTTAAATGCTATCTCTCTACTCAGTTTCCTAAAGTAAATGGATGTTAAAGAATTGTATCCAGTTGATTAGTTTTGATTACTAGTAACGATCTACTTGTCACTCTCCATTTTGTTTTTAGCTTATTGTCTTTGTTCTTTCTCTGATTAATATCATGCATTTACATGTGTATAATATGGAGCAAAATGATTGTTTTCATCTTGTATGTGTATTGTGTAATAAAATGCAGTGATAATGATACATAAAACAGTAAACAACTAACCAAACATGTCTTTCACTTACTACTTATTATTTCTGTAAATTCCTCGGTTTTATTATTGAATAGACTTAGTGGGAAATGACATAAACAGTAGTACTTTACTGAAGGTTGTCATGCTGTTGTAGACAAGATCTTTTAGTTAATTATTATTACCAGTATGTTTACCTTACATGTGCAGGTCGACCAGGATCACCTGGAGAAGATGGCATCCCTGGATTGCCAGGTTTACCAGGTCCTCGGGGCTTGATGGGAGAAGATGGCATTCCTGGAATAAGTGGCCTGAAGGGACAGAAGGGAGAGCAAAACATTCCTGTCCCAGGGCCCAAGGGTGTGACTGGTGATCCTGGTCTGCCTGGAGTTCCTGGTATTAAATTTTTTTCTCTCAAGTTTAAGAGTCTGGATTGAAAGACCTGAGGGTAGTGTCTTGAAAGTGTTAACTTTTTTTGTTTCAAGTTTAAGAGCTTGGATTGAAAGGACTGGATAATGTCTTGAAAGAGTTAATGTTTTATGTTTCAAGTTTAAGAATAAGAGCTTGGATTGAAAGACCTAAATTTAGAAGAGTTCTAGTCTTAGAAGAGTTAACTTTTATATTTCAAATTTTCAAGCTTGGATCCAAAGATATGTCTAATTTATTCAATTATTAATTTTATATTTTTAAAAATTTTATATCTTTCTAAAAAGAATATTTCTGAAGCTTTGAAATAAATATCAGAAATAATTTAAGAATTTACAGAGTGTGAATAAGTCAGAGTAAACTGGAAGTGTTTGGGAATTTGTTTTATAGCATTGCTCAAATGCTGGAAATCGTGGGAAAGGATAATTTTATCTTGACTCTGGGGAATTGATTGTTTTGTTTAACAATTTTAAAATTTTAATAATTTTATTTTTGATTGCACTACTTATCTTTCAGAATTAATTCTGGAGTTGTGCCTAACACATTAAATTTTTTAAAATTATTTAGAGCAGGATTTCTCAAAAGAAATTATATGGAACTTAGGGTTCCATGAGAGATTGCTAGGGGTTCCCCAAGAGATTGTGTTTGAAAAAATAAACAACATATATATAATAATTTTTATGCAGGGGTTCCCTGAGATCTGAAAATTATTTTAAAGGTTCCTCCAGGGTGAAAAAATTGAGAAAAAAGGCTTGTTTAGAGCATTGAGACTCAGGCACTATAGTATGTATTAAAGGTCAATTAATGCATTTTACTGCTCTCCATGGAAATTAAAGTACCCATATCCATAATTTTTTATTTTTACATTTTTAAAGTGATTTAAAATGCTGTAAGAGCTTTGAAGCTCAAATCTGTCTGAAAATCAGGAAAGAAAGTTTGCATTTTCTCGATAACTGAATTATTTTTCAACATTTATTTTTTAAAATAAGTATCAAACAAGCAGAATGGTATTTGCTATTTGGTCACCATGAAAGTCTATAAAATTTATTTCATTGTTCATTAAGTTACATCAGCCATACTTTAATTTATTACTTAGTCTTAGAATTAATGTAATTAGTATATTTCATTTGAAATGTGGATGTTGTTATTTTAAATATTTATATTTTATCTCTCTAAATAAAAATCTTTGTACATGTATATTTTTTTGGTAAATTTCAGCTTCCTATTAAAAAAATTGTGATCAGTATATTTTGTGCAATGCTGCATTGCTTATGCTTTAAAAAAAAATATAGTGTGAAGGTTTGTTGTGATCTTGGATCTTTGTAATGTATTGCTCTAGGAATATTTTGATAGGAAAAAATATTAGGGATGTGTAGATAACAAAGCATTAGTAGGATTTGTTAGAGAAAAATATGTACACAATAAAGCATGCACCAACAATGGCAGGTCAGTATGTATAAGATCACTTAGAACATTAACTTTACAACAGTTTAAAATCTGGATTCATTTCATCAGCAACAAATTAGTAAGAAGCAAACCTAAAAAATATAGCTGCCAATATTCATTCATGAAGGAATGACATCATTGTTCCAGCAATTTATCTTTTCTACAAGAACTTATGCTTTTACCTTTGTTTTAAAAACATTTTGATATCAATATTACAAATTTCAATAGAACAGCATATTTTAAAAGTGAATGTTTTAATATTACTTGCCGTAGAAGTATAATTTATTAAACTTAAAAGAAGTTAGGGAAAAGACAATTTTCATGACGTCAAACAATGAACCATGCTTCATTACATTGATTTGTGTCATTACAAGAATGACGAGCCTCATATAATGATCTGTCATGAGATCATCACATTCATTAAATTATCTGTGATCACCAGATCAAAACAGCTCATGAAATCATCTATGCCATTAAAAATCATCATGCCTCATTCATTAACAGGTGGTGACAAGATTAACGTACTTCATGAAATTTTGTGTCATCAAAAGATCAACCCCAAGCTTAAACTTGATCGTTAACACAACAAAGTAAATAGCTATTTTAGGTTGATGTCTACTGTACCTGTGGTTGAGAAAAATGTTGGTATAAAAGAGTTGTTAACTGCAAAAGCTAGGAGACATGTGACTATAGAAACTTCATGTGACAGTAGACTGTTCTGGAGGCCTTTGAAAAGAAAATGATCAGTTTTCAAAACTACTTTAATATCAATGGCAAATGAAAAATCCCACACCTTTTTGAGATAAATACTACAGCAGTTAAAAAGAGGCATAACTGACAGGTCTTTATTTAGCAACAAAATTATATATAGTTATACTTTTTAAGCCTTTAGCTTATTTTTTTAATTTAAATGATGAGGTTTTCTAAAATATACTATTGATTTTAGTTCAGACATAGTAAGCGTAAAAGCATTATGATTTAGAAAAGCAATGTACTGAAATAACTTTTTATTTTATCATTCAACCCAAAATCTGATGGTTAAAATAATCTTACTTATGAAGCATACATAGGCAAAACTTGAATGTTTTATTTGAAACACAGCAAAATAAAATAAATATAAAGGGCAACCAAAAGCAGAAAGCAGGCAAGACACCATACTGTCACACTGCAGTTGTTTATGTACTAATTTTTTTCTGACATCTCTCTCGCTTTTCTCAATTTCTCTTCCTCCACTATGTGAACGTTACTCTTTATGTAGCAGGTGTAAACTAAACATACCTTTACTATTTTTTTTTAATGTAAACATTTGTTTTTAATTCTCTAGGTCGTAGGGGAGCTAAAGGGTCTGATGGTCGACCAGCTTTTCAAGGTTTACCAGGTTTGAAAGGAGAAAGAGGATTTCCTGGACTTAAAGGTTTACCTGGTCGGCCTGGTGAAGATGGTCGTCCTGGCCCAGAGGTAGTACATGTGTCATCGTAATGTTTCTTATATGTCATTATAATGCTTTTTTATGTCATCATATTGCTTCCATGTATGTCATCATATAACTTACATATGTGGACTGACAAAGATTTGATGGGAAATATTTTGTTACTTGATTCTCTTTTCACCAAAAGAAACCAAAATAAAATGGAGCATGCATTTTTTAATTAACAATCTGATAATATTTATTCAGTCACTAAGTAAAGTACCCACACTGATTAAAATAGCTTCTTTACCTACGCAAGTCCAAACTGCAGCTTTTAAAGGATTTGTTCACAAAACCAGTGGAAGAAAACAACTGGATAGCCAATCTGACACAACCTTGTAAACATGCTCTAATGAAAGAGTTTACATCATCATATATTAAATGTACCAATCAGAATCTGCTGCTGTTTCTTTTACCTTTCTTGATAAAAGATGCTTGTATTGACGTTCACAAGTACAGATGTAATTTATGAGATTGATGTGTGTTGCATTCATATACATTCTCAACAGCAGGCATGTCAAACTGATGGTCACATATGTGTTATCATGAGGGCCACATAAGACAACTAATTGAAGTTATTCAATAAAATTTATTGCAGAATATTTTTGTTACATAAATTTAGAAACATACAATGTGCATACAAATGTTTTAGCAGTATTCATGAATACAAAGTAATGAAGTAATTTGACAAAAAATATAATTTTAAACGGCAACATATACTTGCAGTTTGTAACAGCAACAAACACATTGTACAAAAATTACAGCAGTTCAAAACTGAACATTTATTTGCTACTATTCAATCATTTTTAGTGTTTTGTCATGAGGCTTGACACCTCTTTATGCTGACAATTTTTGGTATGTCTGGCTGAAATGTCTGGGCAGTTCTGACTTTGATCAGAGATGACAAGTGTCGATCAGTCAGCCTTGTTCTCTGAAAAGTTTTTGTTGATTTCATAAAGGAAAATAATTGTTCACACACGTAGGCAGAATTAAACATTGCCATAATCTTTGTGACAAACTTTCTGAAGTTTTAAAGCTTTTCAGGAAGTTATGAAGAAAAACCACTTCAAGATACATTGTCTGAGTGTAGAATATGACTGCATTTCTAATAGTTCCATTTGCAGGCTTTCTTCTGCCTTGGCAACATCAAAGGTGAATGGTGCTGAGTATAATGCAAACTGATGTTCAAAAGATGAGAAATCACAAAATCTTTCTTGAAATTCTTTTGACAACAGTTTCAGGTGACTATCAGTACAATACTTAGTAAAGCTAAATTACAGACTCAGTATCGGCAGTGTTTTTTTAAAATCTTTTTTGCATGTAGGAAAATGAACTGAATTTTCATTTAACAACTGTGACTTCCATAAACTTAGTTTTGTAATGAAGCACTTTATTTCATCATACAACTGAGTGATGAGTGTGTTTTTACCTTGTAATTTCAAATTAAGATCAGTTAATTGTGCAGTAATATCCACAGCAAACACAGCAAAAGCCAGATGTTGGAGCCAACTTTAAATCTTTTATTTCATCTGTGTTTTGATCTTTCACCTCTCAAAAACATAATTATTTCTTATCTCAACAAATAGAATCTTTTCAGCACTTTCTGACATGACATCCAGCGGACTTCTATGTAGAATGGAACATTGGTGAACTGATTATTCATATCTTCCAGCAGCTGGCTGAACTGACGGTGGTCAAGAGCACGGCCTCTGACATAGTTTGCTGTCTTTGTGACTAAGCTAAACACATGATCCAATTTAAAAATCTTTAAACATATTTTGCTGATGAGTAATACAGTGAAAATTTGCAAATGATGAATATAGATGTGAGTTTTCTATTTTTGTTCGTAACTTGGCAGCAACACCATTACGGCTGCCAACCATATTCGCAGCACCGTCAGTAGATAAGCATGCAAGTTTTTCCAAATCACAGCCATAGTCATGCAGAACCTCCTCGACTTTCTCAAAGATGTCCTGGCTTGTTGTAGTGTCATGCATGATGGACCAGTTCAATTAGTTCTTCATGAATATTAAATTCACTGTCACAAGCCCTGATGAAGACTGAAAGCTGTGCTATTCCACTGATGTCAACGGTCTCATCAATAGCAAAAGAAAAATATTCAAACTTTACGATACAGCCTTCAACCGTTGTTTCAAATCACTTGACATTTCATCAATCCGTTCAGCAACAGTGTTCCTGGTTAATGAACTGTCTTTGAATAAGTGTGCTTTTTCTGGATTTACAATTTTGGCTGTTTTTACAAGGCATTGCTTTACGAAATCTCCTTCACTGTAAGATTTCCCAGTCATGGCGAAAATTCGGCTGAGTTCATAGCTTACAGTAATGGAAGCGTCATTCCCTTTCTGAATTTTCGTAAAACAGGTCTATTGTTGTGTCAAATTAGCCTTTAGTCGTGAAACACGCATTGGACATTCATATTTATCGTAAGATCGATGGTTCATTTCATACTGTCTTTTCAAGTTGTACTCTTTTGGCAGTTGTTGCAAATTATACAATGTATCTTTCCGTTTATCGTTGTACAAAAGTACTGTAATTCCCACTTTTCTTGAAACACTTGCCCTTCATCGTTCAATTTCCTTTTTCTCTTAACTGGAGGAGACTAGACATTTTAAAAGCAAAAACTTCTGAAATTTTGAAAGAAAGTTTTCTTAATGGCCTGTGCATGATTTGCCGGAAGTTAAAAGTAGTTTGCAAAAATTGCACAAAAGTGATCGAATCGAAAAATTGTATTGTTCTTTAAAATTTATACTACGAAGATAAAATGTGCTCGCACTTTAGAAAACTTTGTGTGGGCCACAGGTGTGCTCAGCAGCATGGTGGCAAGTTAGTTTCTGAAATCACCCCTTTCGTATCTCTGTTATTGTCCATGTGACAATGAGCATGATGGATAGGCTTAAGGATATCACAGTATTGTTTGCACACCTAAAGTCATAAATATGTTTAGTCTTTGATATAAGTTCTTTTGTGCCTAATGTACCATCTGGTCTTTGATGTAACTTGCTTTGTGTCATGTGTTCTTTGAAATAACTTGTGCCTGCCAAGCAAAAAGAAAAGGATCTCATACTCATAGTGTGTGTCACTGGACATTTACGTATCTGTTTCCATTTCATCTTTAAGATTCACAGTACAGATTCACATTGTTACCCTTTTCCCACTTTCCCAGTAAAGTTATGGGAGTGGCTACCAGTTCAATTAATTAGCTTGCAATTAAAGTGAGAGATAGGTTGCACTCTGAGAGATTGCATGAAAATGTTTTCTTTTTGGCCTTGATTGAATGAGGTAGTCCATCTCTGTGTCCACTGCTAGCATTTATTGATTTCACATACACTATTTCTTTCTGCCCTCTTTCTTGGTAACTCATTCTGTAATTATGAACATCTAGTTATATGTTTCTATTACTTTCATTACTTGCAAGTTTCCTTTCTCATTCTTAGTAGAAAGTTTTCCCTCCCTCCATCTCTCTCTTTTAAGATTCATAATTAAAGAAAACATTAGAGGTCAAACAAAAGAAAGTTCCAGAATAAGTTTCCAGGTGTTGGTGAGTAATGATGCTCAGTTGAAGAAGCTTCCAGCTTCATTTATCACTCATTGCAATGCCCCATTCACCCCTGGGCATTCTGCTGGATATCAGCAAGCCATAGCTAGGACCTTTGAGGGTAGGAAGCTCATCCGTCATTAGTTGGACAATGAAATGAAAACAAATTTTCACAATAGTTCTTGGTTCACAGGGTGATCCAGGGCCCACTGGTGTTCCTGGCCAAACTGGCTTACCTGGTGATGATGGAGAACCTGGTTTTATTGGCCTCAAAGGCTATAGAGGAGAAACAGGTGATTCAGGACCAGCTGGGTATCCTGGGATCAAAGGTGTAAAAGGTAAATGTTTCTCTATACTTTTTGCTTCTTTACACACAGGGATTTCATTTGAGCATAAAAATAACAGCTGTCTTCAAACCTGGAGTAAATCAATTTCCCTATGCTGTATCAGATAAATAGTAAAGGAAATATTTTGATCACCTTACTTTCATGCACTTACTCATACTTCCTCCCCCCTCACCACCTTCTAGCAGTCTGCAATTGTTAACTTCTTTACTGCTGAAATGAAATACAGTATTGATATTTTCTGTGGTATCTTAATTTTGTTGGCAATAAAGGGGTTAATAACATTTGTTTTGTTTTTTAACACCATCATGGTCAGGCAGAGAATACTTTTTCAGCATTTATTAATTAATTTTTATCTATTGCAGGAGAAACAGGTCTTCCCGGAATAAAACCCATACCTGAGGAGTCTATTCAAGCTCCTAAAGGTGATGTGGGTGAACCTGGTTATCCTGGTCCACTGGGTCTTAAAGGTCTTTCTGGTGATTATGGTAAGTCATTCCATTGTTATTCTGAAACATCTTCTATGCTTAACTTTGCGAGCAATCCTGTGAGTGTTTAATTACAGGTAAACAATTGGCTTTCTAGAGTATGAAGGCAGGATTGTAACTGTTCTTATTACAGATATATAGGTTTGTAGGTCAAGAAGGTGTTAACAGCTGTGCTCTTATTTCATGCAGCCAGGTTGTAGGGCAATGAAGGCATTAACACATTTTTACTGCAGGTATGCAAGCTTGTAGGGCAATGGGGGGCATTAACATAAGTATATTTTTACTGCAGGTAGGTAGGTTTGTTGGCAACGAAGGTACATGAATTAACATAAGTATATTTTTACTGCAGATAGGCAGGTTTGTAGGGCAATGAAGGCAGTATCATTGATCATGTTTCTATTACAGGATTTTGATTTTGTGTGTGTGTGTGTGTTAATGAAGCTTGAACATAATTTTTTATTTTACTTATTCAGGCCAGTAGGGCACTTGCATAATTGCATACTTTTACATGCATCTTTGTTCAGATTAATCTTTTGTAAGATTAAGGAGATATTACTGTAGGTAGCTGGGTTTTTTAGTCATGGAGGTATGAGCAGATGTGTGCAGGTAACTGAGTTTGTAGATTCAAGGAGATATTAACATAATCATGTTCCTATTTCAAGCAGACAGGTTTATAAGGTAATGAAAGCTGTATGATAATTGTATTCTTATTGCCAGAATTTGGATTTGTAAGGTCAAAGATGCATTAATTGATCTTTGCCTTGCTATACATATCCACAGTTTTTATCATCAAGGAAGCATTAGCACAAGTGATTTCTTCTTACAGGTGACCAGGGTGAGAATGGCTTTCCTGGGCTGTTTGGAACACCAGGTGATATAGGTCCTCAAGGTGATGATGGAGAACCTGGATTGGCAGGTATTCGTGGTCGTCAGGGCAACAGTGGATTACCAGGTTTGGCTGGTGAGCCTGGTCCACCTGGTTTGTTGGGGTTGACTGGCGAGGCTGGTGGTGGTCCCGGCATTTTCTTCACAAGGCAAGCGTCTCAGGACACAATCGTCACAGTCACATGAGACATCATTATCAAAGCACATTTGTCTCATGGCACAGTCTTCACAGTCACAAGAGACTTCATTATCAAAGCATATTTGTCATTTCTAATGTGCATTTAATGAAACACATTAACTGCAAATGTTTCATTTATTGTATGGCTGTAAAATTCAAACACATTAATCATGGTGGATTTTTAATATTATTTTCTCCACAGTGCAAACAGAAAAAAAATTACTTTACAAAGAATGATAAATGATCATTATATTAAATACCAAGAATGTGTATAACAGAAGTTATATTCTAAGACTACTTCTGATTGTTTTATACAAGAACATTTTATCATATAGATCATACTGTTCAGTTATATACACACATACATACATACATACATATATTTGTAAAGGACATTTTTTTAATGATGTCAACAGGCATAGCCAGACAAGTGCCCCTCCTGAATGCCCCATTGGCACCACAAAGATGTGGGATGGTTTCTCTCTGTTATATATTGTGGGGAATGGCCGGTCCCATGGACAAGATCTAGGTATTTTATTCTGTTTATTTTAATTTTGATTTTCTCTTTATTAATACTTTCTTTGCCTTCTAGCCATTTAATATCCCATTTAAGTATATAATTATGTCCAAGCGATCGTAAACTTGTCTCACTGATGCTGTAATTTATACTATGACAGCTATAACTTCCCATCCTGGCTTGTTTTCGACCATACAATCCACTGTTCAGTACTGTTCTTGTTTTATTTATTCTGCTATAGTTTCTGTTTCAAACAACTGTTTCATTGAAGGGTTGTTGTTATGTTTTTGTTACTGGATAGTAAAATAAGTTTTACCTGAACAATTGTCCAGGATTGCGATGAAAATACAGGCAATGGCAAGGCTGAAGACAGTTTGGAAAGACAGAAACATCTCAGTCATCTCAAAGATCAGACTGATGCACTCTTTGGTTGTATTTATGTTTTTATATGCCTGTGAGTCATGGGCCCTCACAGTGGATCTCGAAAGCTACTGAAATGAGATGCTTTCAAAGGTTGCTTGGCATTTCGTATAGAGATCATGTCATGAATGAGTAAATGGGAAACATAATTAGGGAAGCCATTGGGCCCTATGAAGAGCTACTGGCCATTGTAAAAAATTGCAAAATGAAATGGGGTGGGCATGTCACACGATCAACAGGACTTGCCTAGACAATCATGCAACACGCAAGGTACTGTGCAAGGAGGCAAAGGAGAGGAAGGCAGGGGAAAAGATGGGAGGATAACAACTCAGAGTAGACAGGACTGAAACTGAGCAATATGGTAAGATTAACAGAGAACAGAATGGAATAGAGGAAACTGTTTGTCAGTTGGTCAGCAAGACTAAGGGATAGATAGATGGATGGATTTTATGGATGGATGGATGGATGGATGGATAGATAGATAGATAGATAGATAGATAGATAGATAGATAGATAGATAGATAGATAGATAGATAGATAGATAGATAGATAGATAGATAGATAGATAGAAAGAATGTAAGTGGAATCCCAGACCGTGCAAATTGGCTGTTTTGTTAAGTGAACTAAATACTTGTAAAACTCAGGTTTGTAATCTCTTTTCCAGAGATTCAGAACAACAAAAATTTAGAAAATATTCAATGGAGTAGGCTCAAAATGACTGGCATTTAGAAAATACACAATGGAGTAGGCTCAAAGTAACTGGCATTTAGAAAATACAAAATGGAGGTGGCTCAAAATGAGAAGATAGGAACAGTCTTGCATCTTTTTCTCATTGCTTGCTAGATAGAAGATCCGATAGATCTTTGCCTGAGAGGTATTTTAAGTTATTGTTTCCCAAAGGTGTCAGCAAACATAGACCTGTATTCACTGTTCTTGGGAAATTCCCACACTTTGACTCTAGGCAGCCAAATGGAGATATATCTGCTGTATATGCTACTGACATTACAAATAAATAAATCCTACTAATGAGGGGATGGAGCAAGTGTGTTCATTTTCTCTGACTGCTCTCCATTCTTCAGTCTCTGACTGCTCTCTATTCTCCAGAATACTTCAGCAGCAGAATAGGTCTGGAACAGAAACCCAGAGAGGTGTGATGTCTTGAGGAGGGATATATTTTCTTGAGGTAATGCTTTGGCAATGGACTAGTCTGAAGGTACCTCGTTAATTTTCTATTCCATTGGGGTAGAGGTGGAGAAAGAAATTGGCTCAACCAAATTATTTGTAGCATCCTTCTGTCTTCCACAATGTGACAAGTACCCCTCCTCCTAAAGTAAGGAAAATGCATCTCACTCTAAGCCATGGTATGTGAAATGACAGCAGGAGTTACAGGAACCAACAGCAGTGAGTGGGAAGAAAGGTGACAAGTTTTATAAATTTTTCAAAAATTGCACTGCACTTTTGAGCAACAATATAAGAAAACTGAAGAAAATTATATAAAACATAACTTGGAGTAAACTTTCGATATATTATTTCCTAGAAGTCAGGTATAAAACTTCTCTGGTGAACTTGTACACTCATAGGTTTGTGTTCTGCTCCTGCAGCATGCATACATAGTTGCATGATGGAAAAAATACAAATTTAGACTAGTACATGTTTCAATTTATGACTTTATTTCAGCACATTGACTCATTTGTTTCTGAGCCTTTAGCTTGCAAATAAAAACAATAGGCTTTGAAAAGCTGACTACGCAACAATTAGCTGCTTTAATTAATAACAAGCCTTGTTCAAGCATGCACAAAATACTTGAAATAATTTGCAAACAGATTGTAAAAGAGAAATTAGAATTTTCCTGATAACTTCTTGACTTCCCGCACCCCGTTTCAAAATATATTGTAACATTTCTGTGAAAAGGGAGTTTATTAATTGACTCATGGAATACTGTGATTCTATTTTAAGTATGCACCCATTTGCTTTCTCTTTTGCAGGTGATGCTGGAAGCTGCTTGCGACGTTTCCACACAATGCCCTTTATGTTCTGCAACATTAACAATGTTTGCAATGTGGCTTCACGGTCAGACTACAGCTACTGGTTGTCCACACCTGAACCAATGACACCTATGATGCAGCCTGTTGTAGGAGACCAGATCCGTCCTTACATCAGTCGTTGTTCTGTCTGCGAGACGCCAGCACCAGTAAGTACTTGAGACAAATTTCATAAATATGTTAACTTTTTTATGGGTATTTAGGAGGAATCATGATTTCTTCATTAAAATGAGAGGTAGGTGGCCATTAACTAAGTGATCAATTTCTTTTTCACATTCTTTTCACATCAGATAATGTAAGGATTTATTGTGTAATTTCTTTCCCCTCTATACAGATTATTGCAGTACACAGCCAGACAATGGTTATTCCAGACTGTCCAGATGGCTGGAGTGGAGTTTGGATTGGTTACAGTTTCATTCTGGTATGTTATCCATTGAATTATCTAGTATCCCCACATGCCTACTTTCCTCTCTCTCTCACCCCCATCCTCCACCTCCAAACACACCCCACAGTACCCCAATCCACACATCTTCAAGACAGATTAAACTGAATTTTAATGTGATTTATGAAAGACATCATGTCCATTTTTAATTTGAAATAATTTAATAAGTTGAATAATGAAACTGTAGGCATGCAATGAGATTTTGCACAAGAAGATTAAAGCTTAATAATATTTAAGAACATGAGAGGTAACACAAAGAATTTTTTTTAAATCATGAATGAAATCAACAATGTTCAGTGTCAAAGATTGGCATGTGGTAAAAAATGTAAATGTTGCCAGAAATGTTCATGATCATGGGTTTATTGTATATAAAGAAGTATAGTAAACACATAAAAAGACAGTTTGCTGTTTTCAATTTATTGTAAAAGACAATATTTATTATTATTTATGTATTCTCCTTCATTTTAGTTCTGGGTATTGAATCATAAGTATATTTTGTATATAGTATATTAGTCAATGAATTGTTTATATGCAGTTTTAATATTAATAATGTAGTAAAATTTATGAATGTTCATTTCTTTGTGTATGCATTGCTATATTGATAGTTTTATAATGTATTGAGATTTATTATGTATTGATATTTATTTTGTATTGAGATTTATTATGTATTGAGATTTATTATGTATTGAGATTTATTTTGGTTTCATTGTGCAGAGCACTGGAGCTGGTGGCCAGGGTGCTGGTCAAGGGCTACAGTCTCCAGGATCTTGTCTGGAAGACTTCAGGGCTTCACCATTCATTGAGTGCCATGGAAAAGGCACCTGCAACTATTATGCCACTTCTGCCAGGTACATTTTTTAAAATCGAGTTTTCTCAGGAACTTGTACAATAAATAAATATTTTAAGCATGGCAGTAGCTTGTGTAGAAAAAGTGTTTGCAAGCTGCACTTGTAAAATGAATGCCTTTTATTCTTATTTGTTGTCTAAATTGTTTACACAATGTATGAAAATTTAGAGGGTGTTCAACACAAGTGTGTGTGTGTGTGTGTGTGTGTGTGTGTGTGTGTGTTATCTGAATACGTACATATATATTGTGCATTTTATTTTCCATTCTAGCTTTTGGATGGCTACCATTGAGAAAGATGACCAATTCCGTCAACCTCTCCAGGAGACTCTTAAGGCAGGAGATCTACGCCGAAGAGTAAGCAGGTGTCAAGTGTGTATTAAAGACTTTCAGTCAGGTCCAGCATTCTTCAGAATGGTCAGGAAATAGTTGCTCACTTCACTGTTAGGTATAGAATTATCATCACAAATATGTATGGTTGCTGCATTTAGGGTTAGGAAAGGGAGATAATCATCTTGTGTTTAAAACAAAAAGTTAATGTTATACCTGAACAGTATGTACAAAAAAAATTTAAATATTTTTAATTTTGCTGTTAGTAGCAGTTTTACTTTAGTTTCCAGTAAGAAGATTGTGCTTACAGAAGCTTGTATATACACAGTAAATAATTATACATTTTGCCTATGCGTTTTTCAGTTTCTTATATACATGTATTGTTTTTGTCCCCAGGTTGTGTGTATCATATGATATATGTGTTTTTATGAAAGGCTTTTGTGAAACTCACTGTGTTGTTTTCATATTCTGATTTATATTATCACAATGAAATAAGGTAAATAAAATAAACATGATTTACAACAAACTCAAATGGTGCAAACATGTTCCTTTTATTTATAGTGTCAAATGTCAAAATGCATGTAATTTACCTTCCTTTTGTAATAGTAATATGTATTGTATTATAATTTTAGTTTGTCAGTGAATATATAACAAACATTGGTTTGTATGCTTTTATAACAAAAAAGTGTACACCCATAGCATGTCCACTAAGTGCCAAATAAATTTACATAAATCACTGCCAGGTCTGCCTGTAATCTTCAGGCTCAGTTCTTGTCCTTGAATGTGATACAGGTTTGTTTGTTATTGGTATTATTTGACTGTGAGTGCAATTTTTTTATGACAATAATTATACACATATTTTGTATTGTGTAGTTCATCTGCTCATATTATAACTTTATAGTAAGTTGTATATGTGCATGTGTGTGTGTGTGTATATATATGTGTGTGTACACACATTCACATGCACAGACAATATACTGATATACGTACTTTAGTGTATAGCTTGTTTCTTATATGCTTCATGATTACATGAAAGAATTGACAGTGTGTGTTTTTTGCCTACTGACATAAATATGCCTTTGGTAAATATTTTGGCCACACATGGTTTTTATCCATTATACATATAATGATAGTATGATAATTAAATCTTAAATCATTATGTTTTAAATAACATTTCGAATTTCACATTTTTTAAGTTTGTAACTGTAGCCTAATTTTATGTATAAGAGACTCTTCCCCCCCCCCCCCAAATAGATACAGAAAGAGTTCAGTCTGAATAGTTGAGTGTTCTGTTTTATTATTGTCATTGTAAATTGAATGACATGTTCATAAAGAAAATAAGATCTCAAAAAAACTGAAACAGTATGCTCATTATTTAAAGTTTTTATAAAATTACTTAAGTACACATTCAATAGAGCAATGGATATATGTTTAGAAGATGTCAATGTATGGATATAATTTCTAAATTAACAGGAAGAGCAGCATGAGAAATGTTGCTATTATTAGATGTATAATTTTTCAGAGCAATACAGCTTTGTATATCACTTTCTACTGAACTGTGTTCTGGTTGACGGTTGAATAAATATCTTTGAGCTGCTTCACCTTTTATTATGTGTCATAATTATGTGCCTGTTATTACTACATACAATACAAATACCATACATCATACCAACATTTGCCTGTGAAATTCATTCCGTGAATGAAATCAGTAATTGTAAGAAAAGAAATACTTCAAATAATAACAAAATAGCAGAATGCCATATTTTCTTTTTATCAGTAATAGTGTGAAATGTAAATATACATTTATTTTAATTCATATATTTATATTATTATTTAGCCTTTTGTGTTATATTCAGATTAATTTTACTTTCAGTATTATAAATACATTTATACATGTAAATAAAATACAAGAGTTGTAATATTATTTTTCACCATTCAGTTATTTAATACTGTTTTGTGTGCATGTTCAAATACATTTAGCTGCTGTAGAATTTTTTTATATACAGGTAGACATGTCATTTGAGGACTTACATGCAAGGGTGCATTTTGTTCATTGATTTTCTTTTCTTCAAGTGTGTGGATGGATGAAGACAAACTTGCAGTTATTTGTATCTGTGTCAATCTTTAAATGATCACTATAGCATAAGTATAATAAATGATCACTATAGTAAAGTGTAAATAATAAATGATCACTTTAGCATAAGTAATAGTAAATGATCACACTAGTATAAGCAATAATAAATTATCACTATAGTATGAGTAATAATTTATCACTGTAATATGAGTATTAATAAATAATCACTACAGTCTGAGCAATAATAAATGGTCACTATAGTCTGGGTAATAATAAATGATCACTATAGTGTAAGTAGTAATAAATGATCACTATAGTATGAGTATTAATAAATGAATGACAAGGGGTCTGCTGCTAAAAATCACATTCTTTATCCTTTTTTACTTTTTAGCTGTTTTACCTGTAGCTTGGCAAGATAACAGAAGTAAGCATCATGTTATCAAAAAGTTGGTTAGTAAGCATATGCTTATATAAAACTTGGCTAGTAAGCATTTGGATGCCAAGCATTTGGCAGATAAATATTTAAATATTTGGCTATCAGTATCAAGTACTTACTACTTGACTATACTGGACTGCATTACAAGCAATATTTTAAAGATAGTCTTGGCATTATCCGCAGTTTTACATTACTACTACCTGTAACTGAAGGTAAAAATCAACAATGATCTCTTTGCAATTAGAACTGAAGGCATTACTAGTTTAGGTAAAAGTCACCATGCTAAAATTATCATCTCAACGAAAATAATTTTAAATGTTATCTTTTCATATTAACAAACTTAAAACCATACTGATTTCACATATAAGAAAGACACATTATTATATATTACATATCTTTTGTATGTTTTCTTACGTTTCGTATTTTTAAAAAATCTAACTCTCTTTGATCAAGAAGTGGAAAGTTTTATACACAACTGATTCTTTGTCCTTAAATATTTGTTTATTACATGTGGATCTGTGTTGGACATATTTGGGCCTTCACTCAAGTTCATTTGGCCTAATTGCAGCAATGATTGACAGTTCTAATTTCATATTCATTTGGTCCTTCAAATACAGCAGTTATAGACAATACTTATTTCATATTAATTTGGTCCTTCAAATTCAGCAGTTATAGACAATAGTAATTTCTTATTCATTTGGTCCTTCAAATACAGCAGTGATTGACAGTTCTCATTTCATATTCATTTGGTCCTGTAATGTGATTACACTCCTAATTTTTCACCCGTATGGTCCTTCAATGTGATTCTCAAACACAACAGTGGTTGAAAATTCTAATTTCAAATTCATTTGATCCTTCAATACGATGCAAATATACAACAATGATTGGACAGTTCTAATTTCACAGAGAGACAGAAAAGGGAAAGCTATAATCCAAGCTTTGTACAAATACATTGCAGATTTACTCATGTACATGAAGTTCAGAGATTAAATTTTCCTGTTGTCTGACATTACTTTTGCTTACACTGAATTTGAAAATATTTGAAAAAATTGTTTATTGTAAGTAATAAATTGATAGAATTTTGTTTTAAAATGATTTCTAAAAGTAAAAATCATGTTACAATTTACATGTATATGCATTAATTATAATGTTAATTATGTGAAACACTTTTGTGAAAAGGGTATATAAGTAACGGACAGATATTTCTTTTAAGTTTTCTTTTTAAATAATGTTTTCTAATATATAATTAACAAGGTCATGCATTAAAAAATACATAACGAACAAAAAGCCCATAATATATTTTCTAAAACTGTAGTTCAAGTGAAGAAAGATATTTTGAACAACCAATAGTTGTAGTTCCGGCTACACTGATCTGTTTTGGTATTCTAGCAAAAGGATATAATTCATTAGATTAGAGAAAGACAGCAGTAACGTAATATAATTCATTAGATTAGAGAAAGACAACAATGCCAGAGAATCCATCATAACATCTAGAACTAGAGGTGTAGACAGTTTAGCAGAACCAAGAATTGTAGAAAATGAATCTTTCCAATCTAATGTTTTCTGAGGAAATTAATACAAATGGCCCGGATTTCTTCCGCCAGAGTCGCAAAATCCTCAAACTTAAACAGAAAATCTTCTACCCTTTTCTCCCACAACCACACCTCAACAACAACATTAAATAACCAAAACAAAAACTACCGTACTTGATTGGTTCATGCTCTTAGAAATACGTAAACGTAATAGACCACGAGAGTCTAGTGGTGTAAATACATTTATTGTTTAGAAATACGTAAGTTTTAGAGACCTCGAGAGTCTTGTGGTGTTAATACATTTACTTTTCTGAAATACGCAAATGTAACAGACTACGAGTGTCTAGTGGTGTGCAACAAATTTACTGTTCAAAAATATGTAAATGTAACAGACCACGAGTGTCTAGTGGTGTGCAACAAATTTACTGTTCGGCAAAGTTCGCAGCGTAATGAAGTACATGCTGTAGAAGCTGGTTAGAAATTCTACCAATTGCTGATTTTGCATAAAATATTGTAAAAGTCATCAAATCTATTATTAATCCCGCAAACTGAAAAATAATTAATTAAAAAACAAACTCGAATTAAAAAAAATAAAGCGTCCCGTTGTAATATGTTATCTATTAAAGAAGTAGAAAAGATTGTGTTAAAAGTATTGTGCAGTCGTACATGACACTTTAAGCGGCTTTTGCCGTTCTGCCATTCTTAGAAGTCTAAAGCACTCCACAACTGACAAAGGACCACTCTAATGCTGCTTTGTGTTTGCTGCAAGACTGACCCCCATTCCTAGTGACCAGGCCGTATCCCCACCATTACCACACCCCTAAATATTTTTGTGTGTGTAATTTAGTTTTATATTCGATCGTTATCAATTCATTAATAATAAATGACTGAAAACTAGTTTAGAAGTCTAAATATAGAATGAATATAGACTCATATGCTGGTCTTTAGTTCCCACCCCAACATTCATCTACATTACTGATTTTATTTTGTTGTTGTTGCTTCCTAATTGAAGAATTATGCCATTCAAGTCTGAGGATTATTACATTACATTGTTAACGTTATTTTTATAAAATGTCTTCGTAAATGCTAATAAAAGTAATCATTGTATACTTTTGAAAAGAAATTATTATAATTCCGGTATTGTGTAAATAATTTACAGTTGGGTATCACAGAAATGATTTGTGGTTTTAGCAGAAAACAAATTCCTGCATCACAGTTAAAGCTAGTTATTTTCATGGCAATCGGGTGTCCCTGGTGCTGGTTTGTCCTCCATCTGGTACGTCACCAAAGGCAACAAAGGGTATGAAATTGCCACTGTCCGGTGTGGGATCTACAAAAACAAAAAATATAATTGAATTAAAACCAACAAAAATATTTCTCTATTACATATCATGCAAAAGTTGTAGCAAATATGTCAAAACAACAGAATATCGAAGTAGCAAGAAGGTATATAGTTTAGAATCTGTCAGTAAAATCTACAGAATTTACTACTCATTGAGCAAAGGACAGGGCTGCATTCAAAGTTTTGCCGACTGGCAGTAACAGTGCATATATTCACCTGCACAGCCAACCACGAACAAAACTAACCACATTGTGGCATCAGAAGTAACATGTAATTTCTAAAGTTGACCAAATCTTAGATGCTTGGAGTCTGGGCAATTCTCATATGGTAATCTTGTTCCCACCCCCACCCCACCCCAAATGGCTCTTTTAATAAATAAGAACCACTCAACCTAATCTCATTCTGGAGTAATATTATAGATAATTGTTGTTGTATATAATGTTTCAGACTTGGCTACTTGTATTCTTTGGGGTTTTCCACGTCAGTATTTGCTGATTGAAAACGATATTCAGAGGGAGTAATAATGGTTCACGATGCACTTAATAAATATAGGGAGAGTCACTCTAATTGATTGCACTTAATAAACATAAGGGAGAGTCACAGTGGGTCATGACTGATTGCACTTAATGAACATAGGAGGAGTCACAGTGGGTCATGACTGATTGCACTTAATAAAGATAGGGGGAGTCACAGTTAGTCATGACTGATTTCACTTAATAAACATAGGAGGAGTCACAGTGGGTTGGGATTGAATGCACCTCCTTTTTACTTTTCTCCTGGTTTCTTTGTATGCTTGTGGTAGATTAGAGAAGTATCCATCCTTGCAGGTGGGAATTGTGGTGATTCACTGCACCCTGCTTGTTTGCATTGGCCAGTCTCCACCTCCTCTGTAGAACTTTCTAGCAAAATGAGTGCTAGCTATCGTTACTGTGAGTGTCTACTCTAGAAGCTATTAAAGCAAACGTGTGTCTAGATTAGTCGCAAGGGATCTACAGTGTTGGAACATTCTACAACATACTTAGCAGTGTTGAGGCTTACATCATTGAACAGATCATGTACAAAATATTATCATATCACTCTATAACTCCATTTCTTCTATGATAAGAATAAGCCTGAGATTTATTTTTGATATTAATCTGACTGCTGAATCATATGTCAAAATATGAGACTGAATAAGTATAGGAATTACTTGAACATTGTTTCATGGAATATTGTTGTCAAATAACCTCATTATATTTGTATTTATGTATACTTTATTGTTGATTAATAAATTTATTGTTAACCTTCTTGCACATATTATTAAGCTATATGTTGGAGTAATAGTGGGTGAATGTGGGCTCGTTAAACATAAATAAAGACGGATTTATATTATTCCTTTAATAAGAAGTTTCTACCTATGAAAATATTGTGTAACAGTAAAACGTATGTCTTATTTTTGTAGAAGAGAGAAGACTTTACTACACCCGCCAAATGAAAGACGAGTGGTGTCTCCTGGGAGAATTATCAATAAACATAAGTTAAGATTTCTCCATCAATCATAATTAGTTATGAATGATTAATAATAATAATGATACCCAGTCACAAAGGGATGCATCTCACACTAGATATAGTCAAAGTAAAACGAAATGTGATATTCAAGAGATCAATAATAGTCAAGGACATTCAGGAAGGTCAATGCTAGTCAAGGAAGGTCAGTGCTAGACAAGGGAGATCAGTATCGGGCAATGAAGGTCAGTGCTAGTCAAGAGAGATCAGTCCTAGTCAAGAAAGGTCAGTGTTAATCAAGGGAGATCAGTGCTAGTCAATGAAGATCGGTGGTAATCAAGCGACCAGTGATATTATCAGATTGAAACAGAAATAAAAGTCGGTGGTATCTTAAAGTTTACACAGATTCCAGAAGAATTCAAACTGACTTTCTTCGAATAATTTAGCAGTTGCTGACATCACAATACTAACTGTCAAACTGTATTTGAATGAAAGTTGATCATGCTTACGCCATTCGGAGAAGTACTTATAAAGTAGAAAAACCGTTGAGTGGCTAAAAATTGGCTCAGTCGCTTATAATTAAGAATCAGAGAAAAAGTTCTGGAGTGACAGCCAAATCAGCACTATAAAAAAAAGACATCGCTAATTTACTGTCTTCAGAATGTTCGTGAGCAAAATTTAATGTCTTTTGTAGAAATTCTCACACCACAGTTAACTCTGGCCAAGATGGTAGTCATCGGAAAGATTTTTATCACATGCTAAATGATATTCGCTTGATTAAAGTGTGGTGCCAAGACGTTCTCATAACTATATTGCTGTTCATTTCTTATGATTTTAAATTTCGAAAAATATGAAATATTTGTAATTATTTAAAATTAAACAATGACATTTTCTCATCACCAATTTACTGTGTACTTCTCGCGAGTTGATTTGCTCGATAGAAATGAAGGGAGGTAAGTGAAAAAGCCTACCATCATATCTATTTCTTGCATCCTGTTACAGCCACCCAACCAACCACTGGTCTTGAAGTTGGCATTGTCAAAGTAAACTTCAAATTAAACAACAAAGTACCTGCAGTTATAGACACATCGTCAAAAGTTTGAATTGCATCTAAACACAGCGTTGACTTGGTAGCGTATGAGAGAATGGTGAGTGAATCTTATCAAATCAAACCAATTACAAGCTCAGGGTGTTGTTACCAGTGAAAGTGTTTTACCTCCATTATCCGGTTGGACTTTGTTTTTCTTGTAATACAGGACCGCAAAGATAATGCCGCCAATAAGGACTAGCGCGACCAAACATCCAACTATTATCCCAACAATGGCGCCTGTTAATGAAAATGAATTGTAACAGTAGTAGCGGTAATAGTAACGTATTACAAAAATTATTGTAATCATACATGCAAAAATATATACAATCGATATAAACTTCGTCCTTGTACAATACCTTGATGAAATGAAAGACGAGATTTCTCAAACTTTACCCTCCTTTGCAAATAATAGTAAATTCATGTCCTGACTAAAATTATATGCAAAACACTGATTTGTTAAGATGATACGGTTCTTGCTTAGGAGTTTATATGGTTGTACAAGAGTCTTAATTTAGCATTTGATTTGACAACACACTTTCTTTAGAAATAGATTTGTACATCTTAACCAGTGGATTTCTTGCGCTTGCTGGAAGAGGGGAAATACTCCTGTATGGGTCTCAGATTTATACTATGCAATCAACAATATTTTTAAGTAAATGCTGATAATCAACAATAATGTAGTATTTTAGCAAAACTGTCAATAATAATAATGTAATATTTTATAATTCTGTCAATCAATAATAATACTTTTACTAATAGTGTCAATCAGTAATAATGCAATGTTTTACTAATATTGTCAATCATTAATAATGCAATGTTATACTAATATTATTAATGAATAATAATGTAATATTTTAGCAATACTGTCAATCAATAATAATATATTTTAGTAATATTGTCAATCAACAATAACGTAATACTTTTATCTACACTGACAGTCAACAATAATATGATACTTTAATAAACACTATCAATAATAATTATGGATACTTTTAGGAGTTTAGTGAATACTGATATTCACACAGATGAAAATTGATTTAATTATTCGTTAATTTGGTGCAGTTCAAATCGATAAATGCAGTCCTATCATAATCACTTTCTCACCTGTACTTAATTCTTTATTGCCTCCGTGCCCTGTACTTGATCCTGGACTGCCTCCGTGCCCTGTACTTGATCCTGGACTGCCTCCGTGCCCTGTACTTGATCCTAGACTGACTCCGGACCCTGCAGATACAAATATATTTTAAAATCATTATAATATGCAAAATTAACTTTTCGTGTTTAATTTATTATTTTCATTCACTTACGGTGCATGTTTTAAACCAATAAATTAAATTCACTATTTTGAAATACCGGATTTGTAAATGAAGCACGTTGTGATATTATTAGCAATAAACCAAAATAGAATTCTTCTAACCATAGTTGAGAGTAAATCTACTTTAGCAATAAATACAGTGATTTATGTAGCATTCTATTATACAAGTTGAACAGACTGTAAAAGCAAAGAGAGTTGGGTGATTTGAAATTGGCATGGAGGTCGATTTCCTCAGAAACTAAAACTGGAAGCAAATTCATTTTGTGCGTGTGTACGTGCGCGCGTCTGTTACACTGTGTATACTTCCCTGGGAGTGTGATGGATCCTATATCGACTGAGCATCCTTGTGACTTGAGTCAAACTTAGCTATTGGCATTACCGTCAGGTTGTGCTTTTTCATAATAGTATTCTCAATTTTCATTCTCGCTAAAGTTCAACATTACTAATTATAACTATTATTATTTTCTCTGAACTTTAGCATATAAAAGCGATAACTGTTAAAATCACAATCAGAGTCTTTCAAATGTAAAAAGACTTCTTTCTTTATTACGATGATACAAATTTCCGGCTTCCGCCGATTTCACTGCTTGGCCCGAGGTGTGCAGCTGTTGGTAGAGTTGAAGATTAAAAAAGACAGAATGGAGGGTGTAGTTAGGAAAATGGTAGAGGTGATGATAAAAATGGCCTGTTTTCAGGTGCGTTCATGTCTGGTCGCCAAAGGCGGACTTTAGCCCGGTATTCCGTTTTTAAAGTCTTGGTGGATGTTGCTGTTGTTTCAGATGTTGGAGTGGGAGAGTAGGTGGGGATGTCTTACAGAGCCCAGACTAGTAGCACATCAAGTCTGTACCTAGTGTGTACATACGCCCGGGATGTTCAACCCGTCTTTCTCACTGGTGGTGTTGTCGTTGTTGCTGATGTCGCGGCTGTTCCCGGTGTCCGTTGGAATGCACGAAGATGTGCGATGGTGGCCAGTAAAGTGGGTCGAGCAAAAGCTGGATTATGTCCGGAATGAGATGATTAAAATATCTTCACTCCGGATACTGTTGCTCATTGTACTGCAATTGTTGTCGGTGGTGGTGTCTTCGGCGTTGTTGTTGACGCTTGTCACAGTCTGATAAAAATGTCCGACTTGGTGACCCACTTGTCTTGTTTACTTCAAATTTGAATTTTGAAACCCTTGGCTCCTTTGTTCAAAGCTCCCTTTTTCGAGACGCTTCTAGAACAGGTCAAGATGTTATGTAACTTTAGGACCATTGTCCAGTTCTCGAACCAACTACATGCTTCGCGAACAGTCACGTGATACGCATTATGCTTTTCTATAAATATGACCACGCGCTTCCGCTTCCCCACTGCGAGCACACATTAGCTAGATCCATTCAGCTAACTCGGGTCATGTGGCAGCCGACAAGCCGTTGAGAATCAAGATACCCTTCGACTTCTCATAAAAAGGTATCATTTTATCTAATAGTATTTTGCATATATTGTTTAAGTATGTATTTGTGCTATGTATTATATGATTTCCATATAATCTTGAGCATGGTCCAGAGAAATGGCTGAAAAACCTATAAGTTACGGAATATAAATTTATTGTAACTCTTTTCCCATTTTGTACTTTAATTTATATTGTTTTAATTCACTAAGAGCCAGAATGCTGCGCTCGATATGAATTTCTCATGTAATTCAATTATTGCGTGTAATTTTAATTGTAAATTGTGAAGCGCTTTGTTGGTTTGAATTACCCCTTTGTATGAACATTAATTTAACGTTGTAACTATTTTTATTGCTTCATACGTCATGCTGTTAAATGGAACACGCGTGAGACGATTACATTTTTTCTAAATCTAATTGTAAAACGACGCGAGGTCGAAACTCTTATTCAGCGCATTTTAAACTGGGTCATGCTTTAGTAGGAACGTGTTAGATTGAAAATTATATCCGAGCACGTTGCTTCAACAGGTCGGTCCGTGCCTTATCCTGGCTTTACCCATGCCTTACCTTACCTTGCCTTGCTTTGGCTTTACTGGTACAAGCTGGTTGAGTTCTACGAGTGAACTTTACTCTGAGGGTCCATGCCACTAAAATTCAAGTTCCTTAGCTACATAAAAAGGGGCGCCTTTTCCTATGCACCACGTGCGTCGCTAGAGTGGGACTGTGAAAATAGACTGGCTGACTGAGTAATGAGACCAGGATGATACAAGCAATCCAGCTGAGTATACTCCAGGGTGCAAATATCTAAAGGACAAATTGATGGCAATTCATAAGTTGACTGAATAAGCATGTACGCGCAGAGAACAGAGAAATAGACTATTCGCGCTCGTATTTTGATTATTGTTAACTTGTTAAAACTTTATTAAATCTTATTTTCTTTGTTAATACCTCTTAGTAGTTAATTTTTATGCATAATAGACCAATAGATTCTTAGATTGAATGGGGGCGAATGAGCAGGATGTTGACAACGAATGCATATTAATTTAGAGGGATTTAACGGTTTTCAATCTAGCTAAAAGTTCGCAATTTATTAGTTTGTAAATTTGTCGTCTGACTACAAGACACACTTTTAATTAGTCAAATAGTAAATTGAGCAACCAGTCTGCCTAGGATATGAGAGAAAGAGTTAATTACATTTAAAGTCTTTTAATTATTCTAAGCAGGGTCTTTAAATAAATACTGGAAACGTAACAACGCTTTTGTTGTTTTCTCATATGCTGTGGTGGTCGTTGTCTTTTCTTTCCTTCTCGTTCTCTGTAGTTAGAGTATAGATCTCCGGTGTTGTTGATGTTGCTTGTTGTTGGTGGTGGTGGTGGTGGTCTTAGAGGATTCTCTGGCAAGGGTGAGAGCGGTGGGGCCTCAAGCAACCTTGCGAACTCGTCCAGTGTGACATATATTTTGGTCTGTTTGTCCGATTTCTTTGTGTTGACCAATTCTGTCTGTACTATTTTTACCCTCAGCTCGGTGTTGCTAGTTTGTGTGCTGGCAAGTTTATGTTGTTTCTTCGTACTGGATTTGTCTGGTTTCCTTTTTGTCCTCAGTCACAGTAGTCATTGTATAGAAATATCCCCCCCACCGCACTGTTTCAGTTGTTGTAGTCTTTTAAAAATAGTTAACCTACTTTTCTGGAGCAGTTTAAAACTTAATTCCCCCTCCCCCCTCTGTATTTTGAGAATACGAGTAACAAAGAGGAAAGAAGAAAGGAAGGAAGGAAGGAAGCAAGCAAGGAAGGAAGGAAGGAAAAGGGAAAGGGAAGATAAGGAAAGAAAGAAAGAAAGAAAGAAGAGACAGCGGGAGAGAAACATACTTACAAGGATACAAAGAAGTGCAGAGAGTGAGAAGGAGAGAGAAACCGTGTCAGAGGTTTGTTAATTTTAGTACAGACATCGTATGGAATGAAAAATCAGTAGTAAATCAAAGTTCTATTCCATTGGTTGTAATATTGACAACAGTTGTCAGGCATCGCAATACAGTTAGTGATGGCTGTACAGATTTGAAATGGGCAAGTGTGTAATGAAAGATATTGCATTATTATATGTACTTACCGGTGGTAGTTTCTGAGCAATGATTGTAATGGACAGTCGTAATATAGACCTGGGTTGCTGGCGGTATGGGTATCACAGCCGGTTGAGATGGCCTGGCAATGTAATATTTCTGACATCGTTCGGAGCTTTTGGTAGTATTATCATCAGTGGAAACGAAAATTTTCATCTCGCCACATGTAGAATTCACATTCTGGGGATGTAAGTATTTATTTTGCATTGTTCGTTGTCAAAAATTAAAAGAAAAGTTAACCATGTTTACGGGATTCTACAAATAACCGCAACCAAATTTTACAGTGGAATAGTAAATGTATTATGGTTATAAAATAACAATTAGCAATGATTAAAATAAACAAAATGATTTTCATTAGTAATAAAAGAAATAACAATAGCAACAACAATAGTAATGATAATAATAATAATAATAATAATAATAATAATAACAACAACATCTGAGTTGGAAAGTTATCTAAATAATCTACAGGAAGCCAGAAACTCTCCCCACTACTAAAAGTAGCACTCATCGGAAGTACCCACATCCCCCGTAAAATCTTGGATCTCTCAGAATCTTACGAAGATTGGTTCACAACCAACTCTTAACAGAAGTTGTTGTAAAATATAAAATTAAAAATATTAAGAATAATACATTTTTATGCTAAAACAGGATTAGAATGCAAAATGAAACCAGGACAGGTTATCAGCTATTTACTGTATAAGTACGATCTAAATCTAAACAGTAAAAATGAATGTGACATCATTTCACTGAGCAATGCCGTCAACATTTACGAAAGCTAGTTATGAGTAGTTACAATTGTGCTTCCTTGTCCAGCGTTGACAGTTGTCGTGACGACCTGGTAAGAACCATCAGGGATATTTCCATCGATGGTATTGTTTGGCAGGGCTTCTAGAGTCGACCCTGCAATAAAAGACAACTCATAGACCACCGAGTAATTTTACTGCCAAGTATATATAAAATCTTTTTAAAAAAATAACACTGAATACAAACGTTTAGTCTAAAAGGAAATACTGCAGCTGATAGAAATAACTCTAGATTCACAAACATGGTGAAAACCATATAATAAATTTATAATAAGATTGGCTTCAAATTTATCATTCGCAAATAAAAGTTATAAATACGAAACAAATGTGTTAATACTAAATTTTGTTTTTCCTTTGAGCAAATTCAGTTGAACCCGGATACAAGTGTGTGTGACAAATCAAACATTTATGTGTCACTTTTTTGAGTGAATGAAAATGTGTAATTACTTATTTACATAATAATCTTATTAGCCGTAATTAGAAAGTACAATATTATCAATAAAAAATGTGTAATTACTTATTTATATAATAATCTTATTAGTCGTAATTAGAAAGTACAATATTATCAATAAAAAATGAATATAAACATGTTCGTGAATCCTACAATTAAACCACACTTTCATAGTTTGGCAATAAACCGCTTACGATCAGCGTAAGTAACTCACATTATGGAGAATGTTGAATTTAAAGTTCTGAGTAAAATAATGGTCGCAAGCTTCTCACTAAACCAACAGCATAAACTAGTACAGAAGCTTCAAAGGAAATTCCTACATTGATATCAATTATTCATCTGAAGTTATTAGTCCAGTATGTAACGTAGCATCTATATCTGTTAAAGAATCCGTTACAACAGAAACGTGAAAAAGTGATTTTCGACTACCACCTATTCCGATCGTTAATTAGTAATTTGTAATTCAGACCAAATTTCATCAAAAATGTTTCTTGCTCTAACCTTTACTCTGCCAACTAAGGTTATGTGAATAAATAATTTAATTACTGATCATGGATTACACATAATCGTTTATCGGTGTGCCTGTTAGGCTACCTACATATATTGTATATAAATAAATAATTTTATCTTAGCATGATCAAAAGCTACTAGCAATAAATTGCCATTTGTAATGATTTTTTAAAATTACTTTACTTCAGATCCTAGCAGTTGTCAATAAATGGTTACTCGTTTGTAAATACAAAATCGATCTTACAATGGTCCCTCGTGACATACTACTTACCTCCGCATATCATGTTATGTAGGTCATAACGAATAGATTGCACGGCAGAAGAGTCCTGTAGTTTGAAGACATGGGTGCAGGAGGGTTCACTAGCCACTTGATTGAGCTTTTCCGTTATTTCGGTGTTCACTCCAATCACAAACATCGTGGTACCTATGTTCTTTTGCCCGCAACAGTTGAAGAAAGTACATTAAAAGAGGAAGAGGGTAAAGGGCATATATTTGCAGTATAACATCTATTTATTCTATATGAAGCAACTAATGAAATTTGTACACTTCAAGTTTTAGAATAGAATTTCATTTCACTTTGTATCTCAAACATTGACGAAATAATAGAATTCACCCCTTTCTCACTTGCAGCCAACTACACTACAGTGAGTGAGGAGGGGCGGGGAATGACTTTATTAATTTAGAAATAATATGAGCAGAAACCAATATATAGGACAAAAAAGAAACAAGAGAGAAAAATATTTAAAATCAATAATGTTCTTGGTTTAATATTTAACATATAAATAAAGTATTGAAATTTAATAATAAAATATATTATATGACAACAAAATTAATGATTATGACTAATTGTTATTTGCCGATTTGTTACACATCTATAGTCTGTAGTTGTGGTACTTGTCATTCTTCTTCTTAATAGTTGAAATCTTACTCTTAGTGCTTTACATGTTTTTCCATGAAAAATAACGTGTCTGATTTCTAACAATAACGATACACACAAATATAAACAACTGCAAGTTTACGTAATGGCCTTGGAAATCAGTCCACAACGTCAGGAATGTTTCTTTCTTTAATGAGATATACAACCCGCAAACAAAAGAGGCCCACTATTAATTTATTATTTAGCTAATAAAGCCCCCAAACTCACAAAACTCATTTGGCCTTGTTGACTACATCTGGAATAACAACAAAGATGATCCACTGATAGAAGCAGTAAAGATGAGTGGACTTTTCCAACCCCCAGAAACAGACAAAGAAACATGGAAGAAAACAACGAAGGAAGAACTAGCACATACCTGGAGCAGGAAACCTCTGCATGGCCAATATGTACGACAAGCCGACAAAATATCAACAAAGCAATCAGCGTACAAATGGTTGAAAGAGGCAGGATTGAAAGCAGAAACAGAAGCACTCATAACAGCTGCACAAGATCAAGCACTCAACACCAAATCACACAAAACGAAAATCATGAAAATTTCAAATGATTCCAAATGTAGACTCTGCAAATCCATGGATGAGACAACAGAACACAACTATCTGGATGTCAGGTTTTGGCTGGAACAGAATACACCAAACGACACAATGAAGTGGCAAAACACATACATAGAAATCTGTGTGAGAACTATGGCATACAAACCCCAGAAAGAGCACGGATGCATCAACCAGAAGCAGTCACCGAAACAGAAGAAGTCAAAATACTGTGGGACATCGAGATAAGAACAGGCCGGGTGATTCCTGCACGAAAACCAGACATTGTAGTTCTCAATAAGTCCAATCATTGATGTCGCTGTTCCAAGTGATAGAAACATACAAACAAAAGAAAGAGAAAAAATAGAAAAATACCAATACCTCAGATTAGAAATCCAGAGACTGTGGAATGTAAAAGCAGAAGTGATACCTATAGTGATAGGAGCCTTGGGGAACATAACATCTGAATTGGAAGGCTACCTGAATAAACTCCCTGGAAACCACAGAATCGCTCCACTACTCAAAGCAGCGCTCCTCGGAAGTGCCTACATCCTCCGTAAAACCTTGGATCTCCCAGAATCTTGGTAAGATTCCGAGACCTTGGATCATAACCGACAGTCAAACAGAAGTCGTGGAAAGAGGCTGAATAATAATTAGAAAAGCAATAGACAAGAGCAGTCCGAATTTCAAGTGCCACACTTACCTTTAAACGAACGGTTACATTCATGGTTTTGTTAAAGTCACCATCAAAATGGAGATCTCTGGTAGTAAGGATGACTACTTTTTTGCTTCCAGTGTTGTGATCAAATGTTTCATACGCTTTCTCAAGTGCTACCCACGTCTCTTTACTTGTATCTGGATCTGTTTTTTGTGGACATTATATTTTAAAATATAATAATAATACAATGAAATGGCATAACAAGATTATGGTGACCAAAAATTCTAAGACTTCTTCCCTTACAAATATCAGTACAGAGGCAATGAGCTTAACCGAGTTGTGTGCAAAGAGTGATCTACGTCACACGCCATTTCTCCAGACCTTACCCCCGTGTTGAGAAAAACGTGTTCACAAAGAGATACCTCTTGCCCCTGCCATAATCAACATGGACAGAAAAGAAGAAGACATTTGGGCGCATCAAATATTCTGTGTGAAAAATGGTAAAGGAGGACAAGAAATCCTCGAAATGTTAAGAACTTCCTTTGATAATGACTGATTATGTATGGCTTATCAGTGGATAAAACGCTTCCAAGATGGCCGGAAATTGGTCAAACGTTCTGTACAACTGTCGACATCGTTCACTGGTGAAACGATCACTAAACTGAAAGAAAAAATTCAAAGTGATCGATTATTAACTATCAACTATTCGTACTTCATGGACAGACAGTTTAATCAGGCGTTTTATAAACAGATCTTAATTCGCTTGAGGGAGAAAGTTAGAAGAAATCGCCATGAACTGACGGAGAATGTCACTGGTTTCATCAATATGACTACGCCCCTTCAATAACAGCAGTGTCTGCACAACAACTTTTGACAAAATAAAAACATTCCTCTGATACCACATCCCTACGTATTCTCCCGATTTTCCTCCGTGCAATTTTTTTTCTGTTCTCAAATATTAAATTAAGTTGAAAGGAAAGAGAGTTGATGACATTCCAAGCATCTAGTATGACAGCAGAATTTAGTCGCATAACATTTGAAAACTACTAGCATTGCTTCTGAAAATGGCAGGAACATTGAAATTTGTATGGGTGAGATAGGATTCCGAATAATAATGTACATACATCAGCATTATATACTACCCCTTTTATATAATGCTGATGTATGTACATTGTTATTCGGAATAAAAGTGAAGTCGTAGAACATTTTCATCACACTTCGTATTTTAAAACAAGAATAAAACTTCAAGTAGGACAAAATCGAAATACAATTAATCAATCAAGAAGAAAGAAAGAAAGAAAGAAAGAAAGAAAGAAAGAAAGAAAGAAAGAAAGAAAGAAAGAAAGAAAGAAACAAAGAAACAAAGAAACAAAGAAACAAAGAAACAAACAAACAAACAAAGAGAAAGAAAGAAAGAGAAAGAAAGAAATAAGAAACGAAAGAAAGAAAGAAAGAAAGAAAGAAAGAAAGAAAGAAAGAAAGAAAGAAAGAAAGAAAGAAAGAAAGAAAGAAAGAAAGAAAGAAAGAAAGAAAGAAAGAAAGAAAGAAAGAAAGAAAGAAAGAAAGAAAGAAAGAAAGAAAGAAAGAAAGAAAGAAAGGAAATATCAGCTAACCATATTTAAAACCTAGCAAAACTGCTTTTGTTTCTACGCCTGATAGAAACTATCCCTCACACCAACACATGATAAAAATAATAAACTAGCCACCCACAAAAGACACACAATCAGAAATACGCAACACCCTTCACCATCCCACACATACAAAAAAAGAGAAAAGCAAAATCAAAGCAACGCAGACAGCAATAACAAGAAAGCAAAACACGAAGCTCCTACAAACAACTAAAGCACATACTGATGAATCAAATAGAAACCAAGCCAAAGCAACCATAATAATCAAGTTGTAATATTTCCAGAGTATCACGTTTTAACGTGCTGCACAACAGAATTAATATTGCTAAGTGAGAGCACTTGACAGTGTTTCTGAAAAGCAAATCTTTATGTGGCAGTAAAAGAACATGCATACTATCTGGAAAACAATAACCCTAGCAAGATTCTTTGGTAGTTACATCAATTTTAATATTTATTGTTTAAAAAATCATCGATCCACCTTTGCACGCTTATCAGATGGCTGACCTATAGACCCATACCACATTTTGGGGGCTGTCATTGATTTGTATGCTAAACTCTACGGGATATGCATGCATCTAATAAACGCTTACTTAGTAATAAGTCATTTTTCAGCTTTTCCTGAAGATTGTCCATGTCTGTGTAACTGCCCGGCGGCACTGCTTCGTAAATACCGAGGCTGTACTGTACACAGCCCACGCGCACTCTATCCGGCCCGAGATTCAAACCCGTAACGATATCGACTGCGAAGGAACTCATCTGCGAAATGTTTTCCCTACTGACTCCTGTCGATAAGTCCAGGGCAAACATAAGGTCCAGCTCGCCTGTGCAGTCTGAAACCAGCTTGTGATTAATTATTATTGAAAAAAGGTACATTATTAGCATTGCAAGTAATCAAACGAACTGGGCAAATTCATGTCGGTATCATCACAGAAGTACAATAAATTGACATTGTGTGAAAAAAACAATTTTGAATCTGTAAGAACAGGAAATACTTTAATTGGACAGTGATGCCATTTCTTAATGTACGTGTAACGGACGCCGCTGCTGGTTATGGTTATAATTATTAATATTTTCTAATTAATAATTTATAACTAAATACATGAAACTGGAATCTTAATTCATTATTAATAATAAATCCAAATAAGACGCCCAACTTGTCTTCCAATTGTCGGATCCGGGCGCTTCAGAACTCTCTCCTTTACTCACAACATTTAGATGAACGCTCTACTGACGCATAATTTCTTCTGTAGGTGGAACTTCTTACTGAAGGAGTCATTAGATTCGTTTTTAAGTTATTTTAAGAAGCCCCCATTCACCCACTTACTCCAAACATATAATTTTGATACTATGCGAAAGACGGATAAATAAGAAACAACAATAAATGTATTAAATCAACAATCAAAACATACAAACGAATACAGTTGAAAAAGAACACATACTTTTATATTACTAATGGAGATAAATGTAAAGATAATGTCCGCCAGTTATCCAGTCTCTATCCTAAAAATAAAATAGTCAAGTTTGTAATCAATAAGCACATAGTGAGTCTATTTATCATCCTTGAATTAGTGGGGAGTGAAAGAAGCAGCAGTTAATTTTACAAGACCTTCATATGACGTAAGCTGTCAATGGGCGGGTTTTCCAACAATGTCACAGGCTCACTTTGCCTACTTGGATAATGGGTTTAACACGCGCCTCTAGGCACACTACCCGAACTTTTCCAAGAATTCTGTGTGCAATCTCTCCAGAGTAAAGCTGGACTCAATTCTGCCATATGGTTCTGGAACTGAGATTCATGTAACCAATTGCCAGCAGTACCAATGTAATTCAATTAGAGTGCAGTAGTTCACTGAAGTCTTAAGCAGGAAACATAAAAAGGCGTGCTCTTCTCTAGAAAAGTCAAATCAAGGGACAGAGAGTAAGATTCAGATCTAAAATATTCTACACTCCCAGATTTCTCCACAAGCATTCTCAAACTTACATTCCTGTAATAAAATTCATGTGCCTGATTCACACAGTGAGCATAAATATAACATAGTCAAATAACAAACTGATGACTGAAACCAGGTGAGTATAAATTAATTTAACGTTACTTTACTCTAAAACTGACACACTGTGACAGAACAAAGTTGCCTGCACATATTTATGAAATAATTATTATAGTTATGCTGCTAATATTTAATGTAGCAAGAGTTGAAAACAGATTGTGTGCTCTGCACCTTAAGAAATAGGTAAGGGAGTCAGAATTTTCCTGACCATAGCTGAAGCAAAGTTACCAGAATTTTTCATGGTCGAAGTTTCTTGAAGTGAGCAGACCAGACTAAAATAGTAAACAACTCACCCAGTAATGCAAACTAGTTCAAGCGCTGATTGTTATTAGTAAATTTTATAACCGTTCTAAAAATTTGTATGTCATTGTTTTTTAAAGTGGATTTTATAAGTGTCTAATGATAACGATAGCTTTAGGCATTATTTATTAACAAAAGCACACTCTCTCGTACTTTGTGTAGAGGTGCAAGTCTTTCTAACGTCAGTTAACTCCCTTGCTCGCGTATATCACGGACAAGCATTAATAATTTTGCAATTTTGTGTGTGAAAATGTTGCATTTCTTCCAAAATGAAGGTCAACAAGGGTTGCACAGATTCAGCATACCAGCTGTGCATTATTAATTTTGTGCAAATATATCCAGTGAGAGACATCATACGTAAGAATGGGTTGACAGAGTATTGGCAAGAATTGGTTGACAGAGAATTAGCAAGAAATGGTTGATAGATGGTTGGCAAGAATGTTTTGACAGAGTTTTTATGTCAGTCACTAGGAATTGAATGAAATATTAAAAACTACTAGACACGGTGAAGAAATCAGAGAAAATTGGAAAATAAGATGTTGTGGAAGACAAGAACAAAATGCTGGCTGATTTACCAAAAACGTCTGTTTCCGCTGTTCGTTGCTCTGCAGACTGATGCTAAGCGCTAGGTAGACAGTTATGGTGAAACAGATTTAGAGTTTGGGCAAGCGGGGAAAGGGGTAGATAAGTTTGGAAGAGGGCACGATTAATGGGTGAATTTCATGACCTCCAAATTAGTGCTATTATGTCGGAAAAATTGTATTTACTTTGCTGAGACTAAACATATGGTTCAAGAAGGAACTATTTAGTTCAATCTGCCAACATATTTTCAAGAAAACGGATCGACATTTAATTTTAGACATTTTGAGAGCTGTAAGATTTACAGAACTGGTAGGAATAAGCCAACAGTTTGGTGTAACTTACAGTTTAATTCACTAGGTTTGGAAAGTAATTGTACCAATACTACATGAAAGAGTGAAGGATTATTTCTATGATGAACGAGAATTTTCATTACTTGCTTTGATTAAATGCAGGATTTTGTAAACAAATATATTAAGAATGGATTATTGAATTGAACTATCAGCATGAGTTTTGGAATTATAAACATAATTTCCAAAATTATAAACTGAATTCAGTATGTTTAGCATATTTTCATGGTTTAAATATTCATATTTCCAGTGTTTATTCACGTGTATCCATATTCAAGAGCACGAATATTCTGACACTCCATAAAGTTCAAGGACGACTTAATGTGAAGCAAATTAAATTTGAATTTGAACGTGTTGCGTATCAGTAAGAAGGGGAGGCAACACGGACAGTGTTCTTGAGAAATAAACGGTCACCAAGGTTGCCATGTGATATACAAGAGCAAATAAGTCTTCTACAGGGAAACTTAAGACTATACTATTCCGATGGAAAGCTAAAATTAATCTGTTTAAATTGACATGAACTAAATACACGAAGGATTTAATAGGGAATCTATGCTGCTGTATAAATGACCATTTTGATTAAAGGCAGGTCTCTCCCATGGAGACGGTTATCGATTAAAATTTTAAGAATGGCAATTATTGAAATGTAAAAAGCCTATCATTTATATTTCCTTTGTCACATGATAAAATCCAATTTAATGTCATTTAACTGAATGTAATATTTGTTGAGGCAAATTGTCCTTGTAGTATATTTCTCTTTCATGTGTGAACATTTTTCCGTGGGGGCTAAAAATAAACCATATTTTGAGACAATGATTTGGAGCAGGCTCATGAAAACAGGAGTCAAAAGAGTGGGTTTTATTCATATGTTTCACCCCATACTTACCCCCAAATGACAATTGTAATTTTAGTAATAAAATAATGAGAAAATAAGCACGCCAAGCATATGAATCAATCTTTCTTCTGTCATGAAATGGCAATTAACAATGTGTAGTGAGCAAAGTCTTTAATTGAACATCAAAGCTGAATGAAATTTCACTGCAGAAGGTTCCTGTTTAAAACTTAAAATAATATATGGACATGAAGATTAAAGTGAATTAATATTGTACTACAAATACTTAGATAATACACTAACAATTAACTACATCATATATTAACAATTACTTTAATAATTACTAAATAACTAAATAATACTAAAGGCAACGTACCCAATGAAAGTATGTCTTCTGCATTTATGAACTCCCGCTCGGGTTTGTTAAACATGGCATACCATAAATGTGCCTGTGACGTGATGTTACGTAGGTCTTCCCGACAGTCATTCTGATCGTTACACTGCAGACGGGTATAAAGGGCCGCCGCAATCCCCGAGTATAGGGGTATGCTCAAGTCTGACCAGGTAACGTCTGACCAGTTGATGTTGAACTCTTTTGAAAGGATATCACGAGCAGTTCTGATAGACGGAAAGCTACTCTCCTGTGTTGCTTTAAAATCACTTTCATTAATCTGTAAAGAGAAAATACGTTACAAAGATGTTGGTGACTTTTGAGCTTTAAATAAATAAACAAATGTAAAATAAAAGTAAAGAAATAACTTAAAGATTTTTTTTAAAAGGAAAGAGTAGGTTTAATTACCTTCAGGACAGTTGATTCACAACGAATGTAAAGCAAATGAATTTACATTTTCCCCATAACTTACAGAATAAGATTTATATAAATTAAACTTCATAAATTTAAATCATATGAATATTGTAATGCTTATGTTGAATACCAATTGTATCAAAAATTATTAAACTAGCGAAAGTTACATTGCAGAAAATTGAATGTTATTTTTAAAATGCTATTTTCAAAGCATGCAAACTCAATCACACACATACTAGCACCTTCACGCATGCATGTGCACACACAAACACGCTCACAATTAACAGTTTTTCTTTCTTCTGCAGTACGTATTTTATGTTGTTTTAACAGGTTGTTGTTCATAGATATGAGACAAAGTTTACTTTGGAGTTGATAATATTATCTCCCTTTGTGAAAATTAATATTTCCGATAAACGGGTGTTATATAATGGGACCGGAGAAGTGCGGTGTTTGGTGACAAGATGGATGATGACAACAACTAAACTCACGTTAACTATTGACACGGCAACAGAACACTACACGTTGGCCGCTTAATCGACCATAGGCAAAATTCAGCAACAGCTTTACCTGCCATATTCCTCCATTGAAATTCTTTGGAACAGCGGTCCCATCGTGCGACTGAAGATAGGCAAGGCGCCGTAAATAAGACCCGCCATTCGGTAAAATGCATCTGGACACACCCAGATTTTAGATTATAGTTTAATCAAGCATGAAAATGCAGTAACATTCTTATTAAGAGATGCGCCGGTGTAGATTAATTGTAAAATCATTTCATTTAGGTCAACATTGACATTGTATCACTGGTAAAATGAAATTAAAAAATATCTTACTAGTCAGGCATACACGCGTTCTATTTAATTGTAGGACACACGGTACACTAATTAAAATTAATTAGTATTGCATAGGTAAATTATGTATTCGAAAGTATAGAACCTCGCCCATACAAGATTAGGAACATAGCAACATGAAGAAGAAAAATGTCACCCGACAGAAAAAGACCCAGGAAAACAGTTAACTCTAGAACATAAGATTAAAGGTGAAAAAACTATTAGAATATTGTTAACGAAATCATCAAAATGTTTCATAATGTATAAACTGTCATACCACACCACTCTATCAATAGAATAAGTACGTTTGTAATGGCATGTATTTAAAAGTTTCTACTTGGTGGAAAACTTCATGTGTTTGAAAGACTGTAAACATGTATGCGTAAATATTTTACTGCTAGTTTGTTCGTCAACGTGCACATTATCGAACGCCTCTCTGCATAGTGCGTTTTGTAGTCATGACCTGTTTATTGACCTGAATATGTCTTCGCGGTTTAAGTTTGATGCAACTTTAAAAAAATAAACGTTATCTCTGACGAAGGAGAATTTTGACTAAAATTATTTTACTAATAATGTCTAGCAGAAGGTCTGCTAAATTAATTAAATAATTATGTGATTTTGTCCAGTCAAGTGAATTATTGCTACATAAGCAACGCTTAGTCATCTATGTACTGTAGATAATCTTGCATAACTTTTGTAAAACTATCCATTATGCATCTTCTTTGAATATATCTATCTAATTTAGCTATCTCTCTCCACACCACTACCATCATACATCATTAGCAGCAGCAGCAGCAACGTCACGTTTATTTATTGTGTATTTATTTATTTGTCTCCATTTGGCAGGTTATTTGCTTAAAGTGACAGGAACTGAGGATTATTTACTTTGAGCGAATTATGGATATGACGTCTTCAACCACCTGTGAACCTCGAGCTCCGGGCGTCACGATCCTATCTATGCACTGTCCATTCGACGACGTCATCAATATGGCCGTCCAAATTAAGGCAAAGTGCAAACCCACCATTTTCCTACCTTTACAAAAAAAAGAATAAACATAATTTTTGTTATGTAAGTTTAGTTACAGTATGACAAAAAATATCGAATTGAATTAAATGTTTCAACTAGTACTTTTAAGTAATTTGTCCCGAGTCAATGTAATTTGCTATTACTAATAGTTGTTCTTAGCCGCGAAAATGCCTTCACGATCGTCAACGAATTATCTATGCTTATGTCTTTCTACTGTCGAAAATGTGAAAGACCAGCAGAGCTTCGAAATTACACAAAATTTGATTAAGTAATTAGGCTCCACCATAACTTGTGCGCTTTTAAACATACATGCACAAGACGATGACCTAATATAGACGCCGCGCGAAAGTCTGGATGTATAGCATCGACTAGTACGCAAAAATTACCGAGAAAGTCTGGAAGTATAGCAATCGACTAGTACGCAAAAATTACCAAGAAAGTCTGGAAGTATAACAATCGACTAGTACGCAAAAATTACCGAGAAAGCAGTGATAGAACTGAATTACGCTACAATATCTTCCGCCGATTGTTTAGAGTCAGACTAAACATTTCAAAAGGCCCTCCTAATTAATAATTATTCTCTTAGTAAATAAATTTTAAGTAAGAACAAATTGAATAGAAAACGTTCGTCATGTCGTTTTGACCATTCCATTGTCGTGTGAAAATATGAGTAAATAAGAGTATTAAAAATATGAGTAAATAAGAGTATTAAAAATATGAGTAAATAAGAGTATTAAAAATATGAGTAAATAGGAGTATTAAAAATATGATCAAAACCCTCACCTAGTAAACATTGTCAAAGAGATTCAAGAGGACCATTAGAGAAATCTTTAAATAAAATATAAATTAAGTTTACAAAAATCATTCTAAGTGATAGATGAAATCTCTGTATAAAATTTAGAAATTTTGCGGTATTTTTTCAAGGTAGTTGGATAATATAGGAAATAACTTTATCCATAGAACACAGAACACCAGATCTAACCGTGAGGACAGGAAGTGTTAATGGTTCAGATGACAATTCTATCATATAGATGAGATCAACAATACTTTTATACTGCAAGTAGGGAACAAAAATTACAACAAAGAGGAGACGTTTTTTGTTGGATTCAGTATCTATGGCAACCAGGTAGCCAGCGAACACAACAAAAGAAACGTGCTTTCTGTTGGATTCAGTATATGTGGCAATCAGGTAGCCAGCGAACACAACAACAGAAACGTGCTTTCTGTTGGATTCAGTATCTGTGGTAAGGTTCTGGAGAAGTAGAGAGATACTCATAATGGCGTTGCTCATACAGCGACCCTAGCTGCAGTGTTATGGAAACTTTGAATTTGTGTGGAGGAGATAATGTGACAAAGCCAGAAAGAAAAGAGTTACGAAAGCCAGGTCGGGAGAGGACCCAAAGAACACACCATTTCTGTTGCATCAGCTGACATTTTGTTTTCCTTCCATTAAGTCCGTCAAGTGTTGAGATGTGTCGGTGCAAAGGAAAAAGATTACCCCAAAATATATCACCATCAATAGTTAAATGATCATTTAAATTTAATGGAACTGAATGGTGTATTATTTTATTTAGAGTAACTTTACAAATCTGTTTGAGGCAACAATTTAGATTCGGTTTTTTATTTCACCATTTGCAATTATTCGAAAGCAAATTAGATATTTTTTTACATTGTTTATTGTTATGGTTTTAAAAGAAAAAATTGTAAAATTTGAAATGAGGTGTTTCTCATCTGTTGAAGGCATTGTTCGCTGAATCAGTGTTTAAATTGAATTCTTTCACTTCTAGATTACATGTATACACGAATATTCAAATTAAATATTAATTATGCGTTCGTTTTCAGACGCCTAAAATATAGTTTATTTGTATAATATATATATATATTATGTGTAATAGCCGTTTTTTTTTAATATTGATAACTCATTACAGTTCTTGATGCTTAATGTCTGTGTGACTGTGTACATTCTGTGTTAATATACTTGAAGTATTCCAAAACAACCAATCGTCTCACTTACCCAGATCGTTGGAACACGTGAATTGCAAGTCATCGAGAGGTTTTCCTTAAAACGTTTCTTGCAACAATGTAAAAACACTTCTCGTTTTGAAAGAATTTATTGTCTTTTAACAACAGGAAGTGACATCACAAGAAAGCAGACGTACGTATAACGCCAGGAAGTCATTGTCTATTTGGAGACTTCCAGACAACACAGAAATGCCAAAAGGAATGCTAATTTGCTATGACCCCCAAACTGTCAACAACAAAAAAATACCACACCCCAACTTTAATCTCACGTACAGTTTAAAGGTCTTACACTTTGAACTCGACCCCTGCCTTTGGCCAGTGACATTTTCTTTTGTTTCTTATCTCCCTTAGGAAATTGATTTTTTTTTTGTCTTCCACCCGCCTTAAAATCGAGTCTATATTTGAGGTGTGATCAGCATGTGACACAATGTGTGTTCTACTTATCTGGGACGATTAGTTCACATTATCTTTGAGGGGAAAGTGTTGATGTACGATTTGTTCTGAAGAGAATAATTTCGTGCATGCGTATGTGTGTCTGAGTGTATGTTATAGAGTGTGTATGTGTATGTGTGTTGGATTTAAGATTTATAGCTTCTTCTTAAAGAATTTGGTTTGAAACCAAGACGCGCTTGCTTACTGTTAAAGCTGAAATCAATTGTGTGGTACTATTATTATCGTCAGTTCGGAGAAAAAATATTTCTCAAGTGTGCAATATAATATTTTTTGTTCCAAAATTGATTAGAATAAAAGAAATATAATGGTCATTACATTTTTAAAGAACGCTAATGGACCTGTTCTTTCAAATATCAGAGTGTGCAGTTTTTTAATCCGCTCGTTAAATATTTCGAATGTCAAGTATTATTTTGAATCGAGGACTCCGTGGTCAGTTGTACACACTAATTGTATTTGAACTTATATAGAAGGCAGACGTATTAAAATACAAATTTAGCGACAAAGGTTAAATATTACAATATTTTTTTCAAATCAGTTTATTACTTGTTTTGTATCTATTAAAATTGCATAACAAAATGTCACATTTGCCCAATAGTAACACTAAGTAATTTTATTACATCACGTGACTGTATTAGAGAACATCCTCGATACGGCTTTGACTCGAAATGGTAAAGAAGACAAAATTGTGTAAGCGTTGTCAAGTAAACTCATATTACTTTTTTTAAATCGCACCGTGACTAGTTTTTGATGTGTCCTATACTTAAAGGTAGGCCATTGTCATATATTTCCACCAAAAATATATTACCTGTTTAAATGTCCATCAAGCACATGTTAACTTGTTTATATATATCCATCAAACACGTCAACCTGTTTATATATAAATGTCCATCAAGCACATGTTAACTTGTTTATATATATCCATCAAACACGTCAACCTGTTTATATATAAATGTCCATCAAGCACATGTTAACTTGTTTATATATATCCATCAAACACGTCAACCTGTTTATATATAAATGTCCAATTAACAAATGTTGCTCCGATTATATATGCCCTTTTAAAAACTTGTAACTCTGTTGTTATATATGACTTACCTCAGCGTTGTTGTTCACCTACGTCCACAACACCCACAACACGCTCGCCATCTCTGTTCGTCCTTTATATGGGCTAGAGGTTCTTGAGAACTGTCCCCTTGCTCGCGAAATCAGTGAGGCCGGGAAGTGAGCGGCAGTAAATATCGTTCAATCAATCCGCTTAGGTCTGTGACAGTGCCGTATTAGTGCTGACCTTACAGCAAAGACGTCACACACATTTTGACCTATTTTTTTTTAAATAAAAAGACCCACAAATGACCTATGACTGATGGACGGAGTACGTGAGTTTTATGTTTGAATGTGTGACGGAGTAAATTTCCCTGTCCCTATTTTTAAACTTAATTATTATTTAGTTTGTTAAATGTCAACGTGACGCGACCTTCGGGTACTGCGCAAAATGATACTTTTGTTTAAGTGCCAGAGTTAAAATACCAGCTGAAGTTTATGTGTGTGCGTTGGCCCATATGTGTGTATTTGCGCGTATGCATATGTTTGTGTATTTTTGTATTTGTATGCATGTATGTATATATTTATGTATTTGTGTATATCTACATTTGAATACACAAACGGATGTGTGCGTATATGTATAAATGTATGTGTATGTGTGTGTGTGTGTGTGTGTGTGTGTGTGTAGATGTTGATGTGTATAAATGCATGTAATTTCCGTGTGTACACGTATTTTGTGTGAGCGTGTGTATAAGTATGTGTGTGTGTTTTTAAAAGAGAGAGGGGGGATGCTGATGGTGGCTTCATTTCATATTGTGAAGATATGTCTAACTTAATTCACTTTTTATATTTCCCATTAAATTATATTTAGTCTGAAGATGTTTTAAATATTAACAAATACCTCGATGATAATTATATAATCGAAAATATACAAGACCCTTTCAGATATTAGTTTTAGAATGCTCTTAATTTAATTGTCATTCGGACAAGTGCTAGATAATTTTTATTATTATCTGAAAGAAAAAACCCAGCATTCACGTAATCACTGTTCATAATAGTACACCAATACTGGTCAAATAACTCTGCATGAGATATTAAGATAAGAATTACCCTTTAGGTGTAACTGTGGTGCGTTTGGATACAAATAAGTAAATCATTACCTCCTCACACTCTCCCTAAAACAGACGGGCGAAGCTTATATCATCGGGATTAGATAAACAAATCACCTTAAAATAGAAAGTTAAAAATCCCGTGCGCTATTTTTCAATACGAGCACTGCTTTGATTCCAGTACTAACATTCGGCAAACAAGCATTGTTTATATTCCAGTACTAACATTCGGCAAACAAGCATTGTTTATATTCCAGTACTAACATTCGGCAAACAAGCATTGTTTATATTCCAGTACTAACATTCGGCAAACAAGCATTGTTTATATTCCAGTACTAACATTCGGCAAACAAGCATTGTTTATATTCCAGTACTAACATTCGGCAAACAAGCATTGTTTATGTTCCAGAATAATATCAGCAATAGTATTTCTTTAAAATGTATTTTTCAATACATTCTTTTGATTCCAGTTATAATATCCGCAAAAGCGAACACTGTTTTGATTCCCGAAATAACATCCGGCAAATTATCCAAGAGTCATTACATCGCAAGTGCAGAGGTCAGTACGTGAACGATAAGAGGTTAAGCGATTGATAAAAAATCAAATGGAGGGGAGGGGCAAATGATTCACATTCTGATATTTGTCCTTCGTTCAGAGCTTTATTAAAATGCGTCCTAAAAAAAAAAAAAGAGAAGGCAAAATATGTAACTATGAGTCGATGTAACACTCTAGGACACCTCTCCAGGCACCCTTCACTCATTAGGATTATTATTTATTAATTAATAACACATAACTAATTACAAGTGATCGAGAATTTTAATTTATAGTTATTAATAATTTTCCCACAAGGCAAACATGTAACTCACTTTGTCGTAAACCTCTACTCCTTACACAATAATAGATGTGGTGTAGTGCCGCTTGAGGTTTCTGCAGGTGGAAATTTCTTACTAAAGGAGAAATACAAATTTGTCTTTTATTGATATTTAACGAGTATCTCTCTCTCTCTCTCTCTCTCTCTCTCTGTCTCTGTCTATCTGTCTGTCTGTCTGTCTATCTATCTCTTTGTCTATCTATCTGTCTATCTGTCTATCTATCTATGAATGTGAAGTATAGGTAGTATTGTCGCCACTAAAAAAATGGATCAGTGTTTGGAAATTTAGCACAAATAAAATCATTAATAGAAGTAATAGTGCTTGACTGAAGCTGAAGTTAGCACAACCCTGAAGCATGCATACAAACACATGTGATCACGCACACATACACACGCGCGCGAGAAAAAATAAACAGAGAGATGAAAGGAGGGGAATAAGAAAGAGATAAAAGAGATGTGCATCTAGCATCAAATTGCATGAACGTATAATGCATTTCATGCAAAAGCAGATTTGGGGGCGAGGGTGGGGGTTTTGTAAAGTGATAATAAATAATAAATACTCACATAATTTTTAGTATATCATATTAGTGAGTATTCACAGAACTTTATAACATTTGATAGAAAATACTCATAGAATTTAAAACGTTGGGTTATTAGTGAATACTCACAGAATTTATAATATTTGATAGTAGTACTCACAGAATTTATAACATTGGATAATTTGTGAATAATAACACATTTATAACACTTGATAGTTGATGAATGCACACACGTTAATAGAGGTAAATACAGACCTTGTAACGTTTACTAGTTAGTGAATGCACACACGTTAATAGCAGTAAATACAGACCTTGTAACGTTTACTAGTTCGTGAATGCACACACGTTAATAGCAGTAAATACAGACCTTGTAACGTTTACTAGTTAGTGAATGCAGACACGTTAATAGCAGTAAATACAGACCTTGTAACGTTTACTAGTTAGTGAATACACACACGCTAATAGCAGTAAATACAGACCTTGTAACGTTTACTAGTTAGTGAATACACACACGCTAATAGCAGTAAATACATACCTTTTAATGTTTACTATTTAGTGAATACACACAGACATGACATCTGATGGTGAATGAGCTTATTATAATTGACATCTGAAAACAACTGTGTAATGACGAATATGTCTTTTGTAAATGACCACTGGGATTTTGTCTACTCCTCACCATTGAAGACACGCTGAAATCTATAATGCAGATTGAAAATGTAAACTGCCTCTTCAGTGCAATAAAAATGCCTCTACAGTACCAATATGGTCCTTTTTTTAAAACTGTCTTGGAGTACGCTCTGGTCAGTCTTGTTTTCAAACAGGTCACTTGAAGCGGCACTATGGTCTGTCTTCGATCAAATTTGAAAACAGTTGTAATTTTCAAACAAAACAAAAAACGATAACATAACAATGTCAAATTTCTAAATGTCAAAGTTCGATCAAAGGTTAATGGAGTGGCGGTGGACAAAACTATAAGATTCAGGAATGTATGGAAGTAACGGCTTGGTGCACTTTTACAGAAATCTTCAATCTCTTTCAATGTAGATGAAATGTTTCGTGCCCACCAAACAGATAAAATGAAAAGTGTAGCAAAAATGACTTTTATACATGGTGGCTTAACCCACGTTTTGCAATCTGGATGTCTGTATACAAAACCATTTACAGCTCGTCTACACAACTTTGTAGAGTGGAATGAATGTTTGGTTAAACAAACCATTTAAACGATCGTCTACGCTAAATATGGATGGATGGAATGTATATGTATCTAAAAAAAAATTTTTTTAAATCGTCTACGCTAAATATGGATGGAACGGATGTTAAAGATCATCCGCTATGTGGATGGAGTGGCTCTGTCCCTAAAAAAGCCATTTAAAGCCATCTTTTCAAGATGTGGATGGAGTGGCTCTGTCCCTAAACAAGCCATTTAAAGCCATCTTTTCAAGATGTGGATGGAGTGGCTCTGTCCCTAAAAAAGCCATTTAAAGCCATCTTTTCAAGATGTGGATGAAATGGACGAGTATCCAACAAGCCATTTAAAGACTGTCTATGCAAGATATGGATGAAATGGAAATATATTTAACAAGCCATTTAAAGACTGTCTATGCAAGATATGGATGAAATGGAAATATATTTAACAAGCCATTTAAAGACTGTCTATGCAAGATATGGATGAAATGGAAATATATTTAACAAGCCATTTAAAGACTGTCAATGCAAGATATGGATGAAATGGAAATATATTTAACAAGCCATTTAAAGACTGTCAATGCAAGATATGGATGAAATGGAAATATATTTAACAAGCCATTTAAAGACTGTCAATGCAAGATATGGATGAAATGGAAATATATTTAACAAGCCATTTAAAGCTAGTCTACACTATATGTGAATGAAATGGATGAATGGATGTAAGACAAATGCAGCTTACCAAATGCGGAAATTTCACTTAAACCTAAATTGATCTTGTGGTAAACTGGATGAAAGTGCCTGCGACCTTCAGAATGATTGTCAAGTCTCCATTTAATTGCTGTATAAGTAATGCTCTTCATAACACTGGAGATAACGTCATATTTGAAAAGGATTTATCCGACTGTGGAAAGCAATTAAACAAACTGTGACACTAAATATCGGCGACATATGCGAAGATAATGTAATACATGAGGACAATTTTCTTTTAATTGTTTGGTGGTTCTAATACTGAGTCAGACACTATAAGCTACTACTAGTCATGCTTGTGCTAACAGTAAGAGGGTATTACTGTTTTATCGTTTCACAATAAATTCCGCTTTGTGCACAAATTGTTGTGTTATTTATGAATGCACGGTGAATATTTCTTGATTTTCCTTTATGACACGTGGTGGTGTGAATGAGGCATATTGCCTGAATCATATCGAGTGCTTTGTTTTGCCACGTTTTTCTTAATTGGGGCATAGTGGGGGTCGACTTATCCGTGGTTAATGCACTTTGTACTGTATTGAATTCTTCAAGTAGTGAGAAGGGGGATGTTGTTTTATATGCCGACCGGCTTATAAGTGAGTAAACAATGACCTGACCCCGGGAGACGCTGGAAGGTTGCACGAGATACGGGACGATTTAGAGTGAAACAGCATGTAGTATCGAACCCTTGTGAAGAAATTGTTTTAGCTTGCCGGTTCCAAGTGTGACAAATATATTCAGCAAATTGAATAAAATACAGCATTTCTAACAGTATGGTAAATATATTCGGCAAATAAATAAAATAGTTCGTTTATTGCAGTAGGGCAAATATATCCATCAAATAAAAAGTACACCGTTTTTAAAATAGTGTGGCAAGTATTGCCAGGAAATAATCAAAGCATATTGTTACTTTTGTTTTGCAAATCTTCCTAGTATATTCCTTCAACACACAGTTACTAATACATAAAATAAGCGTTTCTACGCTGATGGCTGGCATATTCCAAAGCACATAATCATGCGGATATTGACATTGTCCTCTTTCAGTTTTTAAAATAAGTACGCTGTAAGGAGAATGTTAAGTTTTAAAAATAAGTACGTTGTAAGGTGAATGTTAAGTTTTTAAAATAAGTACGCTGTAAGGTGAATGTTAAGTTTTTTAAATAAGTACGTTGTAAGGTGAATGTTAAGATTTTTAAATAAGTACGTTGTAAGGTGAATGTTAAGTTTTTTTAAAATAAGTACGTTGTAAGGTGAATGTTAAGTTTTTAAAATAAGTACGTTGTAAGGTGAATGTTAAGTTTTTTAAAATAAGTACGTTGTAAGGTGAATGTTAAGCCACACGCATAGAATATATCGGGTACAAAAATATTTGTGACACTCAAATCTTGGCAGCAGATCGACAGGAGAATTTGGGGTTTTGTGCGATTCAGACGGGGATTTCAGAATTTAAAGTTACTGGCTGCCGGTTTGTAACGATGTACCTATGTCTTTATCAGTCAGGAAGTTTTTTATTCACTGTGAGTGCAGTAGGCAATACGGCTTTGTTAAATATAGATATCAATTTGTAGATATAGATATCCATTAGCGACGTGCCTGCTTATTGGCAGAGCCATTCGTTTAGATAACAAAGACAAATTTCCACTTCTATTTATAGACGTCTCAAGCAAAGGAAAAGCGCTGGTAGATTGATATCTTATATAAAAGTGTGCCAGATTCAAGTCTATGAAAGACTATTGCAGAAATTTAATTGGGCACTTAGATCTATGAAAGACTATTGCTGAAATTCAGTTGGGCACTTAGAATCTACATTACTTACAAAGTTTATGACCGTGCTAAGATCCTTTAGAAACATGAAAGTAAATAATTCACGAATGCATGCAGATATTCGCTTTTCATATTTTAAGGTAATACAAAGGTATTGCTAATTTATTTTAATTTTAAAATACAAATTAATTACTTTCTTCATCATTTCCATCTTTTTAACACCATACCCCAACCCAACCCTACATACACACACACACAAATGAAACCAACCCCTAAATAAAGCATCAGAACAAGCCTCCACCTACCCTCCCTGAATACAAGTAAAGGGAGGAAGGCTCCACGGGAATCATTCAAAAACTGAGAACATCTAGATTCTAGAAGATGAAAAGTTTTCAAGCGATTGCGGTGGAACAAAGAAGTTATCGAAACAACAACAACAAATGTGCCAGATTAAAATGAACTTTGACCAGAATAATTAGGTGATCTAGTGCTGCATTCCCCTCCAAGTTAATTCTCTTTTCTCATTCCTCTCCTTTCCCACACACTTTATTTGTTAACAACAATGTTAAACTAAAGTTTATCCCAATATATTCATCATCTGCTGACCTACCTATATGGGCTATATAATATTTACAAACTTCATATACTATAAATAGTATGGAAGGCATAACATTGTTTCGAACATAAAGTCAAATGGCACAGTCTAAAGTCAGTCAGGAAATACAGAAGTAAACCTAATATGTTATGTAACTGATCAAAGTTTGATGTTAATGTTGAAGTCCACATCAGAATATAGACGCTAAAAGTACAACGCTGTAGTCCTCAAAGTAAAGAAGTTACTTCTCTCACCCAATCAACAAGTAGTGAATTGATGTGGGCAGTATATCTACACTCCAGAAGAATTAGCTCTACTCCAACCTCCTTATGGTCAAAGCTGCTAAACATTCATCTGTTCATTACTGTCAGTCTTGGTTGCAGAAGTCTCTTTCCTGAGCCATGACAATATTTGCTGCAGAAATTTCAGAACATTCCAAACACATATGCTCACTAGAACTCGACAAACTGTTCCTCTTCACTCCATACATTGTTTGTTCACTCCACTCCGTACACTAGCTCCCTTTTCACTCACTAGACTGGCTACATGTTCACTTTGCTCACTTCACTGGTTGTCTTTCACTTCACTCATTTATACTCCCTGCCTGTTCATTCCCTAACTTGTCTCCCTATTCACTTCATTCCCTAACCTGGCTCCCTATTCACTTCATTCCCTAACCTGGCTCCCTGTTCACTTCATTCCCTAAATTGGTTCCCTATTCACTTCACTCCCTAAACTGGCTCCCTATTCACTTCACTCCCTAAACTGGCTCCCTATTCACTTCACTCCCTAGACTGGCTCCCTATTCACTCCACTCCCTAAACTGGCTATGTTCACTCCACTTCTTACACTTGTTGCCTGTTCACTACAGAATCAAGCACACGCTCTGATCACTGTTGTGTTTCACTGACTGACTCCAGTCCAAACTAACTGCCCAGCCTCATTCCATCACGGCATCTGTTCTCTTCCTCTGGCACTGGTATCTTTAGGAGGGCATTATTTATAACATAAATTAGGATTCTCATCACTTGTAAGTAGTTATGGATGATTAATATTAATAATAATAATAAACATTACCTAGGGTGGCGTTGTGTCACAGTAAAGAATTGCTAACTATTAAAATCACGTCACGTGATATAAAATGATATGGTAAATATTAAAGAACGACATGAATGCGACTGTCAAATGGCGAATATCAAGTATATGATGCACTACAAAAGTCGGCTGGTAAATGTTAACAAGCACAATACACAATGTAAAATTCCATTGTATGAATTGATAAACGTTCTGAACAACAAATGTAGAATGATAAAATCTAGAGTATGTGAATGATAATACAAAGAAACAAGGGAAAAAACGTTACGTTCAAACAACGTATTGAATTGTGAATGTCGAATGGTAAATATTAAACAACGTATTGAATTATGAATGTCGAATGGTAAATATTAAACAACGTATTGAATTATGAACGTCGAATGGTAAGTTTAAACAACGTATTGAATTATGAATGTCGAATGGTAAATTTTAAATAACGTATTGAATTATGAATGTCGAATGGTAAAATATAAGGAATGTAAAGGAATACAGAGATTAGGCGGTAAATGTTAAAAGTACACTTTGAATAGAGTAAATAAATTGGAAAATGTCGACATTAGCCAAAGAAAAATTCTGTCTGTCTGTCTGTCTGTCTGTCTGTCTCTCTCTCTCTCTCTCTCTCTCTCTCTCTCTCTCTCTCACACACACACACACACACACACACACACACACACACACACTCATAAAAAAATAAACATAATAAAAATATCATGTCCTTTAATTTTTTTTATTTTGACGCATTGAAAATTAACAGTAAACCTATGCACTCGACTGGAGCGGGCCAATGTCGACAGGCGATCAGAACAACAACAGATCAATTCAGACGAGCTAGGCAGACAAGAACAATGACGCAGGTATTTTCCCTTGAAACCCGTCCTGGTGGTAAGAGTTATCTCCCGCCTTCGAACTTCCTGGGAAACATTACTGGTAGAGGTCGGGATTTGTGTTGGAGATTGTCGTCATGGCTGAAGACGCTCTGGAAGGACGATCATTCATGCCTAATAGAAGATTAAGGAAATCTTTTCATAAACGGAAATATGTGTACATTGCTTTGTTCTGTAAGATTATCAAGCAATCATACTGCACTTTATTTATGGCTGATACGAGTATAGGATAATATTTTCATGAACGACAACTTGTGCGATGTGCTCTTTTCGCATGGATAGTGTGACACATAATGACACATAATGACACATAATAACACATAACAAATACAGGTGATCGAGAATCTTAATTTATAGTTATTAATTAAATAATTCTCCCACAAGACCAAGATGTCTCACACTTGGCAGATTATAAGGTTTCGTAAAACTCTACCTTTTATACAATAAAGACAGTGTTACAATAAAAATATATAAGAGAAGAAGGAAGAAAAACTTTATTGAATAATATTAAGTAGAAATAGAATCACTAATACCAAAAACAACAGAAAAAGGAAACAAACTAACAAACACTGAGCGACAACAACATCGGAGTTAACGAGGACACGAAAAGAAAATGGAATAAAACAGAGTGAACTAAGAAAAAAAAAACAAAGCAATTTAAAAAAACAAATAACCTATAAATAAACGAATTAACTGAACACATACGAAGGCAGGAAAAAATAAACTGTCAAACAATCTGATAAATAGAAAAATTAGAAAAAATACGAACTATCAAACGAAGTAAGAAAGAAGAGAGAAAACAAGTAACAGACGAAAAAATCAACTAAATAATAAACAAACATGAAACAGGAATTTGGAAGTAAGATACAAAGTAAGTGACTTACAAAATAATCAAACTAACAAACACTATCTATGAAAGAAAGAAAAACAGAAGCGAACTATTTAATAATCAAAGTAATAAACAAACAAATAAAGCAGAAAAGAGAAAACTAACTAAAAAGAAAGGTTGAAAGAAAGAAAGAAAGAAAGGCAGATAGATAGCTAAATAAATAGCAAGATAGCTATCTAGCTTGCTAGATTAATAGATAGATAGCGTGACAGCAAAGTTGCCTGTCCCTAATTTTGAAGAATTAATTATTATATTATGTTGCAATGTTAATGTGACCCGGCCTTTGGGCACTGCATATGATGACCTTCTTGTGATGCCAGACCTTAATTTAGCTTTAGGCGATGCCAAGCTGTTGATGTAAGCTGAACCAGTTCTAGGCGGATGAGTAATTTTGCCGACTAATGGTTTAAACTTTAATGGTTTAATACCTACTCATAATAACTTCAACTGATAGGGATGGACTAAAAGTTACCTGTTGGAAGAATCAGTTGTTCTAATCACATTTGATTTCGTATGTCATCAGGTCCTGTCATAAAAGGTGATCATTAGCTTATGGTGAGTTAACTGACTGCTAAAGAGAAAATGGACTTGGAAATATTCAATGCATTTCTTTGCTATTGATTTATGTTTCTGTAATTTAATTTAGAGATTCTTTATGTCATTGAACTATTATTTCTACATTCATCAATTTGATTATTTTAATGATCTCTACACACTTAAGCATCACTGATCTTAACGTACGTTAGAGAAACAATGATCTCAGCATACCTTACAATAATACTGATGCTCAACTTACATTAAAGTAACTCTGATCTAAACGTAACTTACAGTAACATTGATCTAAACGTAGTTTACTGTAATACTGATCTAAACGTAACTTACAGTAACACTGATCTAAACGTAGTTTACTGTAACACTGATCTAAACGTAGTTTACTGTAATACTGATCTAAACGTAGTTTACTGTAACACTGATCTAAACGTAGTTTACTGTAATACTGATCTAAACGTAACTTACAGTAACACTCATCTAAACGTAGTTTACTGTAATAGTGATCTAAATGTAACTTACAGTAACACTCATCTATACGTAGTTTACTGTTATACTGATCTAAACGTAGCTTACAGTAGGACTGATCTAAACGCTGCTTACAGTAGGATTGATCTAAACGCTTCTTACAGTAGGATTGATCTAAACGCTTCTTACAGTAGGACTCATCTAAACATAGTTTACTGTAATACTGATCTAAACGCTTCTTAAAGTAATTCTTATCTCAGATTATACATTTGCCCTTAAAGTGATGTGAAAGCAATATTTCCCGCGGGAAGAGAAAACTGCTGGATCACGCGTTAGCCTTCTTACATGTGATAGCCTATATTTTCCTTGGACCACACCGTTAACTTAAATTAAATGATTTGATACCTCTATGCCCTAAGAGTTGAGGCGTGGTAATTAAGTTGAAAATGAGTTATGTTAGTTATCTTTCGAGCACACCTTATTACTTTGGATCCGCAATCCCCCCTCACCCCCGTACAGACACATTCAAATTTAACAGTAATATAGAACAATATACAGTCAAGAGAAAAGAACAAAACGAGCCTCTGAGTATTTTTATCTGGAACGGGATTAGGGCAAAAATGAGCAGGGCAAATAATAGGTTGGTAGCAAAGTAGTTCAGTAGTAAGTGCGCATGTTTTGTGTGTGTGTGTGTGTGTGTGTGTGTGTGAGTGTGTGTGTGTGTGTGTGTGTGTGTGTGTGTGTGTGTGTGTGTGTGTGCGTGTGTCGCACGCCTGTCAAGTGGAAGGACAATAAATCTACCGCAAATACAGGTGTCCGTAGCTTCTTGTAAGTGAGAGGTCTATTCATTGAATCCACTTATTTTAGATAGTTTGGTTCTCGAGTCTTATTTACAAAGTGCCTCTGAATCTCCATTGAATTAAAATCAGCTATCCTTTTATGATTGGTCAATCTAATGCAGCTCTTGGTTGGACTGATTGGTCAGTCTAATACTGATCTTTCTAAGAAAGCCTTTGGATGGCAGAATTTGGTTGCTAAGATGACGATTTTTATTTATTTATTTTAATACAAAACCAAAGAGTCCCGTTCCGTAACTATGTGCACACACACACACACACACACACACACACACACACACACACACACACACACACACACACACACACACACACACACACACACACCGTTGCCTTTTTACTTAGCAAGACAATTCATATATGTTATCTCGTTTATGCTTAAAGTTTTTATTCTCATTTGGTTACAAATTTAAACAAATCTTAAACTTGGTCTAACATTGTATCAAAAGCATTTCCTTTCTTTTCAAGAATGTAAACGCATCAAGAAAGAGTGTCGTCTATCGTATTAGCTTGCTCGATTTAATACATTCTATTGTATTAGCTTGCTCGATTTAATACATTCTATTGTAGGGAAGGCTTGTTTCAATGTGTCTGTTTAAAAAACAAAAATGCTCCAGAGTCTAGAGTCGTCTGACCAGGACTGCGCAATTTTTGTGTTTGTATTTTCTTTTTTTCTCTCCTTTAGATGAACGCTCTGCATGACCTCCCTTTTCCTTGGACAAAATGTTAAGTCCTTCTACTACTGGGGCACTATGATACAGATACACATACACATTCGCATACAAACATACGTACACATGCACGCATATATGCATACAAATATACATGTATACATACATATAAATATACCACAACCAGCTATACATATATATAAAATTTCTTGGCCTTCATTTATAATACTTTTGCATACTCTCATGTTTGGAGACTGTTTTCCCACACAAATGTAAATTAGATATATTCAACAAAATGTAAGCATGTTTAAACATATTCATTCACGAAACATATCACAGCTATAAATTTAAATACGTTTCAGTCACAAGTCAAATTTGGATGAAGTTAACTTCTAGCGTCAAAGTGTGTCTAATGTCAAATGCAAGAAATTCAGATTTTCAAGACCAAAATTGTTATTTTATAAATGGACGGTCAGACTGAATATATTTGTTTTCTTTCAGTAAAGGACAGCAATAATTACTGAATTAATAGTTTTATGTCTTGCTAAAGAAAACAGTTAAAATATTTAATTTTCATCGAAGGAATGTACAGATATTTTTCAGTACAGAATAAAGAAAACAAATTATATAAATCTAATTAAATGAACTTTGTACAATTTAGAACTGAGAAAATCTAGCCAAAAGCAAAGAAACTTAAATAAAAAATAAAATAAATATTTAAAAAAATAAAAATGCATGATTTGCCATAAATAATGTTATACGATTTGAAATATATAGCTTAAAATCTTTCGTCAATGAAAAACTGGACGCAATTTTTCAAAAGTAAAAATGCAATATTTACATGAAGATGCTGTATTTAATCAATAAACACAAACGGTGACCTGTAAAATATTCTAGCGGAGTATTAAATAGCAGTTCGTATAAAATGCTGTCTGTACATGGAAATGTAGTACTGAAAACTTGACAGGGTTAGGAGAATAAATACATAGTCCCGGTACAAAAACTAACAGTGCCATTGTGCTGTACGCTTGACAGGGTTAGGAGAATAAATACATAGTCCCGGTACAAAAACTAACAGTGCCATTGTGCTGTACGCTTGACAGGGTTAGGAGAATAAATACATAGGTCCGGTATAAAAACTAACAGTTCTACTGTGCAGTAGGCGTGACGGGGTAGTGGCTTTGAGACACTAGAAACAAATGTCCTGTCACATAATATCAGAGGACAGAAAACGATTGTTGAAGTTATATCAAATCCCAGTCGCTGAAGCACTTATCCACAGATGTAATTAAACGCAAACATTAAAAACACACTCACTATAATGTTTACACACTCTCTCTCTCATTATCTATTTCTATTTCTCTCTGCATATCTTTCTTTCCCTCTCTCATTATCTCTTAATCTCTCTTACTGCTTCTCTCTCTCTTTTTTTCTCTCTCCAACGAATATTTGGTTCAGTGCCATCATTTTCTATAAAATGGTCTCAGTAAGAATATAAAGACTACCATTGCTCTTGGACAGAAATAAATATATATATAACTGTATCTTGTTTTATCTCAGCAGGCGGATTACAAAATATGGAGCTAACATTACAGTTACTAATAAATTATGACGTACTGCTTCGTATTGAAAATCAGATTAAAATTTGAAAAGGATTTTTAAATTTATGAACTCCTGGACTTCTGGTTGTGTATATGTTTTTGCCGAAGAGAAAAATACATGAGTAGAGGATATGGTTTTAAATTATAGATTAGCCAAAGCTCTTAATAGAAAATGTCTGAAAGCAATATAAGTAGCAAGCAAACAACAACACTATCAAGAATTAACTATTGATCATCATCATCATCATCATCATCATCATTATCATCATCATCATTATCATTATAACTATACGTCTATTGCACTTCTATTGCTTTTGTATTCTTATTGTTTCTTAACGTTGCTTCAACCGAAGTTGTTGCTTAGAAAAGTAATATTTACATTTTTACTATTAATGTTCTTACATGCTGATTGTTATTTTAATTGTAATAATTTATGTTAATTTTTGCACAGAAGGCACTAAATTAAACATATCTATCGACTTTTTATAACTGCACATTTTAAATTAGAAATGCGATAAACAAAAATTACAATAACAACAAAATATCCTATTTCATGGTAAGGCCGCGTCTCGAATGTAGCTCGTATGTCACGTGATATGCTGTTCCCATTCCGGTGAATCCATGAGCGAGATCGTTATGACCACTGGATGACCAAAAGTACACCTGACTTAATTTACACAGTAGAAGTTTATAAGCAGGAAGCGTCGTATGTCACACCGGTACTGACGTCACTGATCGAGTACTGTGGTAGTGTGGCTGTAATAGACATATGTATACTTTTAACACACACGAATACAAATATGTATACATTTAACATGCACATCTACACATTCATACTTTTAAAATATAGGCATACATTTTTAAATCGTAAAAATTCACGTATACATAAGCATAAATTTCACATATATATCTCGTAGGCATTTTTTTATGCATACGTAATTATGTTGATATTTTATCATTCATACATTCATGTGTACTTTCACAATACATGTGCACTATATATATATATATGCATATTACAGACAGTTTTAGAATAGAACTCTTCACGTAAACATTGTGTTATAAGTGACACAATTCCACATGAATAGGTTCGGCTTAACAGATGTACGAATGTCGCTACCCCATTAAGTCATATACTCATGCATCAACATTCTTCCGTCAAACTGGATGTAACTGTCATCATTTATGGCACAAAAAGACATGCACGAATACGGCCCGACATAAATACATGAACACATACAGTGTGTTAATCAGGAATCAAAATATTAAAACACTAAATGGAATCGAACTCTTTCCACATGCATGAAACGTCGACAACAAACAAACAAACAAACAAACAAACACACACACACACACACACACACACACACACACAGACCACCAATCCCTTACATGACAGACAGAAATGTATTCAGTCATGCATAATTATGTACACACCTGTATAAACATAGAGTTAGATAGGTTTTTGTAATTCAGTCTGCAAGAATATTCGATCGTAGAATAATTGTGTCTCTGTTTACTCATTCAAAGGCCCCTAGTAAGCACAGTTGTGACACATGACTGATTACAAACTTTACACAGTGTCACAGGACTGACTACATATTTACACACTGTGTTACGTTTCCAGTATTTATTTAAAGACCCTGCTTAGAATAATTAAAAGATTTTAAATATAATTAATTCTTCCTCTCATATTCTACGCAGACTGGTTGCTCAATTTATTATCTGACTAATTAAAAGTGCGTCTCGTAGTTCAGACGACAAATTTACAGACTAATAAACTGCGAACTTTTAGCTAGATTTGAAAACAGTTAAATCCCTCTAAATTAATATGCACTCGTCATCAATCTTTCTGCTCATCCGCCCCCATTCAAATCTAAGAATTAATCTAATTGGTCTATTGTGCATAGAAATCAACTACTAAGAGGTATTAACAAGAAAATAAGATTTAATAAAGTTTAACAAATTAACAATAAATCGAATGCAACGCGAATAGTCTTCACTCTGTCTTTACGCGCCTATGCCTGATTTTTGTCAATCTAAATTGCCAGAAAAGTGTTCCTTTGAGATCTGTACACTTGATCTTGCACTTAGCTCTATTCTTGTATCCTTGGTCTCAACACTCAGTCATGCTGATTCGTTCCCTCAGTCCCCCTTTAACGACACACGTGGTGCATAAGGAATGATGTCCCTTTGTTAGTGGCTGGGAACTGGAATTTTTGCAGCATGGCCCTCAGAGTGGATTTCGACACGCTTATACCAATAAGCTAATGCAGGTGAGGCATGGTGAAACATGAACCATGAGCCGACCTGTGGATGCAACGTGTTTGGATATAATTCTCAACCTAACAGGTCCTACTTAGGCATGGCTCAATTAAATGCGCTGAACAAAGAGTTTCGACCTCGCGTCGCTTACAATTAAATTTTAGAAAAATATAATCGTCTCACATGTGTTCCATTTAACAGTCATGACGTATGAAGCAATAAAATAGATACAACGTTAAATTAATGTTCATACAAAGAGGTAATTCAAGCCGACAGAGCGCTTCACAATTTACAATTTAAATTACACGCAATAATTGAATTACATGAAGAATTCATATCGAGCGCAGCATTCTGGCTCTTAGTGAATTAAAACAATATAAATTAAAGTACAGAAATGGAAAAATGGTTACAATAAATTTATATTCCGTAACATATAGGTTTTCAGCTATTTCTCTGAACCATGCTCAAGTGTATATGGAAATCATATAATACATAGCACAAATACATACTTAAACAATACATAGGCAAATACTATTAAATAAAATGATACCTTTGAGAGAAGTCGAAGGGTACCTTGATTCTCTATGGCGCCGGCTGCCTCTCACGACCCGAGTAAGCTGATGGAATTAGCTAAAATGTGCTCGAAGTGAGGGAGCGGAAGCGTGTGGGTACATATATAGAAAGGTATATTGCGTATCACGTGACTGTTCGCAAAGCATGTGGTTGGTTCGAGAACTGGACAATGGTCCTAAAGTTACATAACATCTTGACCTGTTCTAGAAGCACCTAGAAAAAGGAAGCTTTGAACAAAGGGCCAAGGGTTTCAAATATTCGAATTTGAAGTAAACAAGGCAATGTGGGTCATCAGGTCGGACATTTTTATCAGACTTGTGACACCCCCTTGCTTTTGAGGCGTTTATCTTACCAAAGATAAAATGCCTCCTACAAATTATGTATGATAAAATGTAGAAGTCCACAATGAAGAAAAATTTACACAAAAAAAAATTTCGACATTCCTAGAAATAAAGTGTGCAACTATATTTCATATTTACAGGAAGGAATCCGTAGGGTTCAGTTAATTGATTAAACAACATTCTATCAGTACCGGCACTTGATGGCATCAAGCACGACTCATGTAATCTGCGCCAACATTCAAAGACCCTTTGATGTAATGAATATTTGCGTCATACTGTGTCAGAAACAAAGACCAACGCATTAAACGGCTGTTCGTAAATTGCGCCTGTCCGAGAAAGGCTAACGGCTGGTGATCGCACTCAATGACAAAGGTTTTTCCGTACAAATAGTTTTCGAACTTTTTTATGGCCCAAACTATTGCAAGACGTTCCTTTTCACTGGTGGAATATTTCTGTTCAGTAGTTGTGAGTTTACGGCTTGCATATGCAACTGGGTGTTTGGTGTCATTGTGTTCTTGTAATAACACTGCTCCTAATCCTGTGTTGCTAGCATCAGTCCTTAACAAGAATGGTTTTGTCAGATCTGGCAGTTTAACAACTAAATCTGAAGTCAGTCTAGATTTCAGTGTGTCAAAAGCGTTTTGGCATGCATCAGTCCACACTACTTTTGTAGGCATATTCTTACGTGTCAAGTCAGTCAGAGGACATGCAATGGCACTAAAATCTGGTACGAATTTTCTGTAATAATTAGCAAGACCAAGAAAACTTCTAACTTGTGTTTTTGTTAGCGGTTGTGAAGTGTCCTTAAGTTGTGCTATCTTAGCTTCACTTGGCGACATAGTTCCATGACTCAACTTGTGTCCCAAGAAGTCTAAGGAGAATTGTGCTATTTCACACTTCGTAGGGCGGGCAGTGAGGTTGGCTTGCTTTAATCTGGCTAGCACATCTCGTAAGAGTGTTAAGTGCTCCTCCCATGTCTGGGTGCCTAGAATTAAATCATCCATGAAGTTCTCAACTCCACGTCCGTACAGTGGTTCTAACAATGACCGCATCATTTTAGAAAAAATGCTTGGAGCGTTTGAAACTCCGAAAGGCATAACTTTCCATGTGTAGTTTCCTACTGGTGTAGCGAAAGCTAGTATGTGTCGATCAGTGTCCTTGACCTTGATTTGCCAAAAACCGCGTGACAAATCTATTTTGGTATAGTAATGAGCGTTAGCTAGCTTAGTGAAGATGAGATCCGGATCAGGAAGAGGTTCGGCACAAAACTCTGTCACTTGATTGAGTTTGCGGTAGTCTACGCAAAAACGGAACGAGTTATCACGTTTTTTAATCAACACGATGGGTGATCCGTAGGCACTGTCAGTCTTCTCTATGACCCCTAGATCTAGCATAGTCTTAATCTCACGTCTAACGTCATCTATCTTAGCGTGTGGCAACGGATACGGCTTCAAACGTATCGGTTTGTTGTCAGTCAGCTTCAGTGAAAATTCTATTAAGTCTGTCAACCCTGGTTTGTCTGTCAGAGTAGATGAGAACTCATTAAGCAATTCATTCACTTCTTTTTTCTGTCTTTCTGTCAAGGCTTCATTTACCCTAACGTCTTTGACAGTTTCGTCCGTCTGTAGAGGACAGTTTGGTAAAGTACCAGTGACGCAATCAGTATCCCCCTCGTCTTCTGTAACTATCGTCGCTACGACAAAATCAGCTTGAGTGGTTTGATCCTCACGGCTTATGTACTTTTTGAGTAGGTTAACATGAAAGATTTTCTCTCTCTTTCCTGTCTGCACCTTATAGTTCAGTCCCCCTAGCTTGGCGGTAACTACAAAGGGCCCCTTCCATTTCATCTGAAGTTTGTTATGTGCTTCAGGAAGCAACAGTAACACTTTGTCATTAACTTCAAATTCTCTAGGTTTGGTGTGCTTATTGTAATATTCTGCCTGTCTAGACTGAGCTATCGTCAAGTTTTCCCGTGCTATCTTGCCTATAGTTTCAAGACGGTTTCTTAAGTCAGTGACGTATGTATAAGTTGTCTTAACTTCGTCATCTGTCTTTTCATCAGTCCAAAGTGCCTTCAAAATCATCATCGGTCCGCGTACAGTACGTCCGTAAAGTAGCTCAAATGGTGAAAACCCGGTGGAAGATTGTGGCACCTCCCTATATGCAAATAGTAGGGCAGGGATGTATCTGTCCCAGTCTTTCGGTTTATCTGTGGCGAGCTTTTTAAGTGCTGTTTTTAATGTCCCATTGTATTTTTCAATCAGACCATTTGCCTGGGGGTGGTATGGTGTGCAAGTAAGATGTTTGATGGAAAGTAAACGATTTACTTCCTTCATTACGTTGCCTATGAATTGACTCCCCTGATCTGTCAAAATTTCCGTAGGAATTCCAACACGACTCCAAAGACCGAAAAGGGCTTCGGCGACAGTTTCAGTATCAATATTTTTCAATGGTACTGCGTCGGCGAATCTTGTTGCGTAATCAATAGTGGTCAGCACGTATCGATTACCTCTCGTTGATGTGGGTATTATAGGCCCAATCAAATCCAATGCTACGCGCTTGTAGGGTTCACTGATCAGTTCAGGCTCTCCTAACGGTGCGGGTCTGATTGAATTTTTAGACTGTGTTCTCTGGCATGTGTCGCAACTTAACACGAATCTACGGATATCGGCAGTGATGTCCGGCCAATAAAACTCACTTGTAATACGACTAGTTGTTTTTTGTACACCCATGTGTGCACCAAAAAGACTCTCATGACCTAATCGTAATACGTCATTTCGTTTGGTTTGTGGAACGACTAATTGTTTCCGAAATTCGTCTCCCACTTTCGAATAGCGGTACAATAAACCCTTTTTCAGAATAATGCACGCTTTCTTATTCGAATCGTCAGTGTTGACGTCACTAACAGGTACAGCTTGTCTGCGTAACTTGTCTAGTGTTTCGTCCTCAGCTTGTAATATTTTAATCTCGCTAACTGTTGCTTTATCTACGGCTGGTGCGGCAGACATCGGTGCAGTTACAGATTTGTCTTTACTACTCGCTGCTCTGGTTACAGCGTTAACCAGTGGTGGTTCAGTTGAAGTTTGTTTTTTGCACGGCAAAACATACTTGCAACCAAGGATCACGTCATGCGGTGAGTTTTCCATAACTGCCGCTTTGACTGTTCCTTCTACAAAGTCTGAAACAATCGAGACTTCAGCTACTGGTAAAATGTCTTGTTCGCCGTTTGCAAAGGTGACAGAGATTGTCTCCCCTGTGTAGTCGGTACGGTTAACTAATGATGCATTTACAATAGCGTCTAGCTCACACCCTGTATCAAGCAAAGCGATTGTATCGTGACCGTTTGCCTGTACTGGTGTTCGATTCGACTTTTCTGTTTTAGGTGTATGACTTTCTACTGCGTAAACTTTAGCTGTTTTCTTTTCAGGACATGTTCGTGAAAAATGGCCACTATCACCACAAGTGTAACATGCAAGATTCTTTTTATCTTTCTGTTTGTCGGACTTGTTTTTAGTGTCGGGTTTAGATGTTTTATCATCACGCTCACTATGTGCCTTCCCGTCATTTTTCTTATCCTTTCGAGTCTGCGGTTCGTTCGGTCGAGACTTGTTGTTCGCGTGTGCGTTCGAGAATTGAGAATGTGCGTCATCAAAGCGATCGGCGGCGTTGCCTATCTCCTCTAGCGTAGATTTTTCCCTTATTGCTAAGTGAATCAGTAGATCTGATTTGTATGACCCGAGAATATGGTCTTTTACCATTTCATCCCTAAGACCTGCGTACGTCTGTGGAGTTTCGGCTAGATCTATCCATCTTTGGAACAAGTCAGCTACGCGTCGTATGTACTGTGCGTGCGTCTCTGAACTGGCTTTAGTGGCCTGTTTAAACTTACGTCGGTATGTATCTGCTGTGAGTTTGTAACGTTTCAATAATGCGGCCTTGACTGTGTCGTAATTATCTGACTCAGAATCGCTAAGCTTATTGAACTCGTTTTTCGCACTGCCCTGCAATAACCCCGATAAATTTATCGCCCAATGTTCCGCTGGAATGTTTGTTGCTCTGGCTAACTTTTCAAACGTTTTTAAATACGCGTCTATTTGATCTTTGTTCTCATCAAATGGGACCATATTTATCTTTGGAATGATGTTTTCAATTCTACTGTGATTATTTCCATCGCTAGAACGCGAATCACCACTGCTTCTGCGGTCACGGTTTGGATTAGTAACTTCTAGTTTCTTTACTTCCCATTCTAACCGTTTTATTTCCGCGTCTGCGGCGATGCGTTTGGCTTCTGTATCCGCTGCGATGCGTTTTGCTTCTGTGTCCGCTGCGATGCGTTTAGCCTCGGTTTCAGCTAGTCTTTCAGCCTCTAACTTCTTAGCTTCGCGGGCAGCTAACCGTTCTTCCCTTTCTATCTCTTGCCTTTCTTTGTCCGCTTTTTCTACTCTCTCCTTTTCTCTTTCTTTCTCCTTTTCCGCTTTCTCTAGCTCAGTTTTGACGTAGTTCGTCAGTTCGTCACCCTGATATCCTATCATGATACCGGTTTCTTTCAGGTCTTCGATAACCTGTTTGCGATCCATTTTACTGTCTTAGCGCGCTGGCTACAATAAGAATGTATCTCGTGAATTGTGTGTTTTAACCGTCGGCGATAACTCCGCTTATCCCGAAAATAACTTTTAGGCTACAACCTTACAAAAATTATTTAATTTACTCAGAACACCTTCCGAAATAAATTGCGCGTTAACTCTTACACGTTTCACCTGCTTGTCACAGTGTCCGCTGTTCCAAGACTTTCGTAATGTCACGGCTCCTACCATACAACATTACACATTATATCTAGCACCCTAAATATAATAGTCCGAAGTCTGTTACTACCGATAACTCTCCTAGCTGGCGGTATAACCTTCGACTCCTCACAATGAAGTACTCAGTAACACAATACTAAATAAATCATTCAATAGCTAACATGACATATTTAACTACGCTTAAATATATCAACATTAACTAACATGCACGCTACTCTGCAAAAGAATACATGCACATGTCACAACAAAAGCAAAGAAAATCAGTGATACAAAAATCAAAAGAACAATTGGCAATTCTGTTCGTTCGTTCGTTTCTAGGTTATGATGCGCCCTATGTATAAAAATGTTACAATTTACAATTTAATACGTATCAATCCCGGACGAGCCCCCACTTGTTACGTTTCCAGTATTTATTTAAAGACCCTGCTTAGAATAATTAAAAGATTTTAAATATAATTAATTCTTCCTCTCATATTCTACGCAGACTGGTTGCTCAATTTATTATCTGACTAATTAAAAGTGCGTCTCGTAGTTCAGACGACAAATTTACAGACTAATAAACTGCGAACTTTTAGCTAGATTTGAAAACAGTTAAATCCCTCTAAATTAATATGCACTCGTCATCAATCTTTCTGCTCATCCGCCCCCATTCAAATCTAAGAATTAATCTAATTGGTCTATTGTGCATAGAAATCAACTACTAAGAGGTATTAACAAGAAAATAAGATTTAATAAAGTTTAACAAATTAACAATAAATCGAATGCAACGCGAATAGTCTTCACTCTGTCTTTACGCGCCTATGCCTGATTTTTGTCAATCTAAATTGCCAGAAAAGTGTTCCTTTGAGATCTGTACACTTGATCTTGCACTTAGCTCTATTCTTGTATCCTTGGTCTCAACACTCAGTCATGCTGATTCGTTCCCTCAGTCCCCCTTTAACGACACACGTGGTGCATAAGGAATGATGTCCCTTTGTTAGTGGCTGGGAACTGGAATTTTTGCAGCATGGCCCTCAGAGTGGATTTCGACACGCTTATACCAATAAGCTAATGCAGGTGAGGCATGGTGAAACATGAACCATGAGCCGACCTGTGGATGCAACGTGTTTGGATATAATTCTCAACCTAACAGGTCCTACTTAGGCATGGCTCAATTAAATGCGCTGAACAAAGAGTTTCGACCTCGCGTCGCTTACAATTAAATTTTAGAAAAATATAATCGTCTCACATGTGTTCCATTTAACAGTCATGACGTATGAAGCAATAAAATAGATACAACGTTAAATTAATGTTCATACAAAGAGGTAATTCAAGCCGACAGAGCGCTTCACAATTTACAATTTAAATTACACGCAATAATTGAATTACATGAAGAATTCATATCGAGCGCAGCATTCTGGCTCTTAGTGAATTAAAACAATATAAATTAAAGTACAGAAATGGAAAAATGGTTACAATAAATTTATATTCCGTAACATATAGGTTTTCAGCTATTTCTCTGAACCATGCTCAAGTGTATATGGAAATCATATAATACATAGCACAAATACATACTTAAACAATACATAGGCAAATACTATTAAATAAAATGATACCTTTGAGAGAAGTCGAAGGGTACCTTGATTCTCTATGGCGCCGGCTGCCTCTCACGACCCGAGTAAGCTGATGGAATTAGCTAAAATGTGCTCGAAGTGAGGGAGCGGAAGCGTGTGGGTACATATATAGAAAGGTATATTGCGTATCACGTGACTGTTCGCAAAGCATGTGGTTGGTTCGAGAACTGGACAATGGTCCTAAAGTTACATAACATCTTGACCTGTTCTAGAAGCACCTAGAAAAAGGAAGCTTTGAACAAAGGGCCAAGGGTTTCAAATATTCGAATTTGAAGTAAACAAGGCAATGTGGGTCATCAGGTCGGACATTTTTATCAGACTTGTGACACACTGACACGGGACTGATGACATACATTACACAGTGACACAGGACTGACTACATATTAACACATTGACAGTGGACTGATGACATATTTATACATTGACACAGGGCTGATTCTATAGTTTACACTCTGAAACACGACTGATTGACGACTTAAACATATGTCTATTCTAGTGGTATTCTGTGTGTTTTACATTCGTAAATGTTAGTGTTGTCCTAGGTTAATAATTTTCATTCCCACTAAAGTAGCGAAACCCGACAGGTCTGCGAGTCTTTGAAATGAGATCACATCAATAGATTTTACTAATAGAGAGGTGGAGTACACCTTCATTAAATCTCGGCTTTTTTTTTGCAAGTTCTTGCTTTGGACTAACTAGTAAGTGAACGGGAGATGTTCATAAAGAATATTATCAGAAAGGAAATATTTAAATTATATGTGACAATCATCTGCAATCTGTCAATAATCCTGAAGTTGCATCAGACTTAATTTCACAGATTTATATACCTCCTACAAAAAAAAAATATTGTAAAACATTTATCTATACACAATAGATAGAAAGTGATTGATACGACTGTGCCTACAGGCATACGTAGGTGTGCATGTGGTATAAAGAAAGATAACTCTTATTACCTCATTGTACCTGAGAAAGATGAGAGTTTTGCAACTTGACAAGTTTGCTTCCGTTGAGACGAGAATTTTCCGACCACAGTTTCAGTCTCTTGTCCATGTTGGACAACGCCACCTCGGACATGTCTTCCGGCGGAAGTGATGCAGCCGTATCACGAGGCATGTGAAGACGCTTCATCAGCTCAACCAACGACTCGGAAACGTCCTTATCGTTCACGGTCGGCTGAAAGACTCCATTGGCGTCGAAGACCTGCTTCCCTTTTCTTAGTGTCGCCAACAGCGAGGCGTCAGCCATTTTCATGTTCAGAAACCTGAGGAAGGCGGAGTCAGCGACTGGGCACTGGTAGATGTATAAGCAGAGCCGTGAAGTCAAGTTCTCTTTCAGCCGTTCGAGCGTGGATACTGCGAACTTCCGTTTTAACATGCGGTCATATTGCTGTCTGCGGACTTTCAGCAAGGTACAGGAGGACCGGGCTGTGGCGGTTTCGATGTAATTGTCGAGTCCCATAACCATCTCCATGCAGCCTGTAAAATTAAATTTCTACATTGTATGTTAGGAAAGAGTTGTATTTAAAGAGTATTTAGTGTAGTTTCCTTAGATAGTAAAAGCATAATATAACTCATTCATAGTTTAGGAGTAAGTTACATCTAAACAAAAATAGGAAAGCACAGAACAGACCATAGCGTGTGATGTTTTGTCGTTTCATCTCGCAGCAGATGGTGACCCATAACTCTACACTTGATACCCCATTACACTATTATCAGGGGCATTTCAGAATGCGAACAAGCAGTAGATCAATCGTGGCACTTTGTGATGTCAGTGAATGAAATATAATTAATGGAGAAGCTTTGTATCACCAATAGAATTTCTGAGTATTCAAATGAACAACTGGCTGCTGCAGACAGATGTGCGTCTATGCCACAAACGTACATACATAAGGACGCCGCCACACGCAATGCAAGCTGTACATGCTGTTCTGCTGATTCAAGACTAAATTAACAAGTGTATTCTGAGATTGTATATGTAACCCCTTTTCTTACGAGCTATGGTACTTACCTTTTATCCTTCGTTAGCTAGGCGTTATTTTCTATTCAACTTCCAGTCCTGAGTATTAACATTGCTGAAACTTTTGACAAGGTCAAGGGTGTATGCTAGTTAGTCGTGTGTTCGGATGTAAATAATAGTGCATTCTTGATGTAGATTGGTAAACTCTTGTTAAAAAACAAAAACAGTATGTGCGTGTAAGAGTGAATGCGTGTATGTGAAAGTGTGTATGAGATCTGTGAGAGAGTGTTTGTGTAGAGGGGGTTGGGTGTAGTATATATCCTGTTGGAAGCGCTTATGGTACTCTCCCTGTAAAAATTCTTTGTTTGACAACTGTTATATTTTTTTTTCAGTTTTCAATTTCGAGTATTAATATTATCAAGGTCAAAGTAGATGAGCGGTCTGTTGTGTAGGATATGAAATTAATTGTTTACTCATTGTTAATCGGAAAATGAAATACTATTCATTAACCGCATGATTTAATATTGCTAAATTCTTTAATAATATAGTTTAATGGTTTATGATAATTATCAATTTAATGAGGATTCTTGTAAAATAATGCTTAATGGAATGTAAATGGCGTTGTTGTTGTTGTAATATTGTCGAGACCTTCATTATTTAAGCACGTGCTTAGGGCTGTTAAAATTGCTTTATTCCAATATTACTGGAAACTTTGCTGGCATAAAGTTCGAAAACTGAGCATCCATTTTTCTTGTCTCTTGAATTGTTGCGATGTCTTTTAAATTTTAAAGACTTTATGTGATTATTAAGAAATGTTACAGGTACAAAGACTACTATAATTTTTTAGAGCAATTTATTTTAGAATTAATTAAAATAAAATGAGTGCTGACCAAGACTTTCGTTTTCTCCAAGAATGCAAATTTGCTGCGGTTTGTGGACGGCTAATCTTTGGTTTCTGTCTTCATGCGGTGCCAGTGTGACGCCTTTAGCCCTGCAAGAGTTACAAGACGTGTATTTCCAGTTTAAAAGCCCGTGAAGAATTTCACCTATTTAGTACACTTACACACACACACACACACACACACACACACACACACACACACACACACACACACACACACACACACACACACACTTCTACGAATGCACACGCAGACATACACACACGTGTGTCTGCGTGAAAATGTGTGTACTGTATAATACATATTGCAAACAAACACACGCGCAAGCACAGAGAGAGGGAGAGAGAAACAGGCAGGAAGGGATATAATTATGTGTGTGTTTCTGTGTGTGTATGTGACAACACAAACACTTCTGTTTTTCTATCTCTCTCTCTGTAGTCCCTGTCTATCCTACATATATCTCTGAGTCTGTCTGCAAGAAACAGACATTAACTGTGAACTAGATTTACATGTCTGTCTGTCTAATAGTGTACCTATGTATGAAGCTATCTACATGCAAGACAGCGCTTAACTGTGAACTAGGTCTACATGTAGGTTTGTCTGTAATGTACCTGTGTATGAGTCTATCTTTATGCATATTGGTATATCTGTAATGTACCTATGTATGAGTCTACTATATACATGCATGCAGGTCTGTCTGTAATGTACCTATATTTGAGTCTGTCTACATGCATGTAAGGTCTGTCTGTAGTGTACCTGTTTATGTGTCTATCTACATGCAAGAGACATCACTAACTGTGAACTGAGGTCTGGCAGCAACGTCTCCATTTCCGACCAAACGCGCGGGAACTGACTTTTGTACTGTCGCGGCTCAAGATGTATTTCAACTTCGCCACTGTAAGAAATGAAACAAAGAACGGAAATTATGATGTTATTTTAAAAAAACATCTCTTTCTTCATATGTAATGAGCACTTAAACTAAGCATACTGCAAAATGTACGAGGAAGTAGTTTATAAATTAATAAAGTATTGCATTACAGCAGTACATAAAATGGATTTATACCGAATCGCAGTTTTTGTATTATATGTCCCAAACCACGTATTCCACTGACAATCTGAAAGGGTGAGGCAAACATGGCAGGGCTTTCATCAAGATCCGAAAGGTTGAGGCGAACATGACAGGGCTTTTATGATGGGACTGATATGATGAGGCAAAACATGGGGAGCTCGTGTGATAGATTGAAATATTGAGGCATATATGACGGGGCTTACAAGGTGTGGCCTAAATTGAAACTGACACTCACATTTTGACGTCAGCGTCAGCCTATACATGACGCATGAGTTGTCAACACCAGCTTAGCGACACTGACGTATGAGTTGTATGCCATGCGGGTGAGTTTAACCACTAAGTTGGTTAGAAAGGGTATCATGTTTTCTTATTTCAGTGCACTATCAATGGGCTTGAAAAGCTATTGTTTTAAGAGCTAATTCTTTCCAGTTTTCCCAGCACCCATCAGTGAGTGATTTAAAAACACTTTTGCACACATCAGACTTGGGCAGACATTTTTCATCATTGCCATGAGGACAGATGGACTGCCTCCGTTTGATGATTAATAAATGTGCCAGAGTCAAGTCCTAATGGATTTAATTAAATCTGCCGTATGAGGGGGAGATAATCTATTTCATTAATGCAATGCAGGAGTTATAACTTATGTTTTAAACACATTATTATTTCATTCTTAGTAATTCAAGATACATGAAACTCTTTTGTTCTAGTACCTTCTAGATCAACATTTACTATTTGTTTCATTGTGTGATTAATATAATCAACCAATTGTCTTATTGATAACTTCAAACTATCTGACACACATTGATTATCTTATATGAATTTAACAATATTAATAGCTCTATTGATTGTGTTTAAATACTGTAATCTTTTTAAATACTGTGCATTTAATTAACTAATCTAATGATTGGGAGGAGTGTCATGTCATGTCACATCATGTCACATCAACTAATGTCTTATCTTTTCATGTCACCCATCCTGAATAACGTTGTGTGTTAACTAGTAGTTATCATGTATATCGTTGACTCCAAGAGAGGGGGAGATGGCAGTCATTTTGTGGCTAGAGTGAACTCATGGTAAAAGGGTCTTCTTTTCTTCAGAGGACAGCTGTGGCGACTATTACAGCTGTACACCAGCATATACACCAAGGACTGATCCATGGGTCTGTACCAGTGCCAAAGTGTACTTGCAGCCATTGCATACGCTAGATCTGCAATCATTTTGTCAAATAAAGACTGAAGGAGAGGCCTGACCTCTACTGAACAAAGAGATAAGTCAGCAATCTTGCTGCTGTCCCTGAAATAATTAACATTCATTTTAATACTGACATTTTGTGAGTTACATGCCAGAAGTCCACAGCTCTGGTCATCTTGATGATCAGTAGAAAACTGGCTATTATAGTAAAATAATTATAGTACCAATCATAATCGCGCTTATAGCTAATGTTTTATTCATTAATAAATAGTTTGCCACCAGAAACACAGAGTAGCTTATTTTATTCACATCTTCTATCTTCTAATCTAAACAATCAGGATTGTTGAATGGCTGGGGGGCTAGAGCTGTTAGACTATTGTCTACCTTATATCTATCATCCATAATTACTCACTGTCCAATCCTGTAATATGGACTGTAATTTCAGTTAATGCAGGGAGAGGAGGGATGTATTCACACTAACTACCATTTATCGTGACCATCCACTCCACCAGAAGTATTATTCACCGCATAAGCAACGAAAAGCATTGCGTGTTAAATCCCCTTTAAGCCTGTCGGATCTTTTAAATCTTTCACTAAATAAAATAAATAAATACTTGGAGACGAGCAAGTTAAAAATATTTCAAAACAACTATTTTTTTTTCTTCTTCGTTTCGTCTTCTTTCGTTTTTAAATGACATTCACAATTTAGTTTTGAGTGGCAGTTAGCGGAGAAGTGTGATTTATAGATAAGCTTAGCACCAGCCATCATAAATCAGCTTGGTTCAAAGCCTGGTTATCACTGTCAGTTTGTCTTTCGTAAACGAAGTGCATGGAACAAGAGAGAGTACGGTTACACTGAAAGCATAAAGAACACGTTCGTGTCTTATTATTTTCTTTTTACCTTTACAGTGCCCCCGGGCACTACTCTTCCAGTAAAAAATTAAACAATCACAAGAATTTATTATATTTAGTCATTCTATTCTTATGCACCCAACCGAATCTTCTCACTGGCCGTGAAATGTAAACATGCGGTTTGTTTTTCTCATGCAAGGTCACCTTGTATGTTTATTTAATCTCTGCAGTGCTGATGTCAGACTGTGGTTGATATTTCTGCTGAAAGTTTTAATTGTCAGCGGCGGCGGGGCTATTTCTCTCTCACACATGCACACACATCTACACACATGCACACACATGTACACACAGGGTGAATCATTGTAATATGCTTTGTTAACAAATCGCTCGAAATGTTTCAATCAGTCTAACTGTACTAGTCTAATCGCTCAGCGTTTAGAAATGGAGCGTGAACTGTTTCGATGACGTCATTTGAACTTACGTCCTCAGGAATGCAATGTAGCATTGTATTATAACTCACAGGGATCTATCAACTTTAAATGAATTAACTACTTTTTAGTGCATCGTACTGATTCTTGTACGTACTTCGCCCAATTCAGTCAAGAGTTTGGTCTGGAAAGGTCTAAGGGCCGTAATTGTTACAGAACTTCCGTGCACGGCCAGTTATTTTGGAAGGAAGTTCACAGTTATCTGTTAGGTGATTTGGAAATGGAATCTTCATTCATTATTACCTGGTCTTTGGTGCATCTTTTCTCGAAGTCTATATCCAATTGCTGAATAATTCCTTAATTCAAAGTGGATGCTTATCTTTCGAATATTTATTCTGATTTAGATTTTATTTTATTGTCAGACAGACATGTAATGGGATAATAAGACAGAAATACATGAGATAGACGCATGAATGGATGGATATTCAGACAACCATATCAAGACAGACATACAGATTTTAGATGAAGAAACGGACGGAAAAAAGGGATGTATATAGATGGATATGTAGACAGACATTCACATACAAATGGAAAGATATACAGATGCAAAGAAGTTTTGGTTAGGGTAGACGATAGATGGACAGACGGAAGAAAACACTGTAAAAAGATTCCTTCTGCAAGTAAAGCAAAGAGGAACATGGTAAAAATAGTTAAGCAGAATCCCTTGTGCAAACTGAGCAACCAAGTATGCAATTCTTTCTACTTGATCTTACAGAAAGGTCATAACAAACTGCCAACAAGCATATAACTCTTTCTACATGAACTTACAATAAGGTTATAATAAACTGTGCCAACAAGCATTAACTCTTTCTACTTGATCTTACAGAAAGGTCATAACAAGCTGTGCCAACAAGCATATAACTCTTTCTACTTGATCTTACAATAAGGCTATAATAAACTGTGTCAACAAGCATATAGCTCTTTCTACATGATCTTACAATAAGGCTATAATAAACTGTGTCAACAAGCATATAGCTCTTTCAACATGATCTTACAATAAGGCTATAATAAACTGCAGACCTGCTGATTAAGTAGATCTGGGAAGCCTCTTGACCCTGACGTGTGATGCGCGCGCCGTAACTGACCTTCTCCGTGGTCAAGCTAATGACCAGTTGCTTCCGCTGTCGTGGCGGCCATGAGCGAAAAGTGTGGTTCCGTTCAACGAATTCCGTCTTAGCCTGAAAGAATACAAAAAGTTCTTGACGGACTCCAAGACTGTGCCTGAAAGTACGAAGAGGTTCTCAAAAGTCACGATCATCATGGCCGTTGTCTCGCGCCATGGATTAAACAATAATATCCTACTACGTAGGCGATGGCCGTGTGTCTCTCGCCATGGATTAAACAATAATATCTTACTACGAGAGCGATGTCCGTGCTGGCTGCACTGACGTAAGGTTTTCAAAACAGTTAATGTTACATATTTTGCTTTTAATTTTACATCGGTTACTGAACATTCTGTAACCATTTTAAAGCGCGTCCAACCTTTTCACTTATAAATAGAACGTCTTTACACTCTCGTACTTAACCCGCCATCCCTTTTCAATAAGACTATTTAAATCCGTAATCCACATCCCGTATCCCTAATTAATCCATCATCCATAGACCTATTTGACCTACTATCCATAATCCATGAAGCTATGAAAACCACCACTTCCATAAGCCATAGCTCTGTACAATCCATCGTCTATAACCCATATCCGTATTAGGCTTTAAATCGTCATCTTCATCTTGAAGGCGATCTCAGACGTTGAGCATCCACACAGCATCACACTTACATAATAATAAATATGTCGATTTTACAAATTAATTTTTAACATTATTCTTTCTTTTAAACACTAAGTAATAACAATTACATAATGACTTCACTGTTATGTAAAGAAAATACTATTTTTGTAGCTAACATGACGTTACAGATATATAATGAAAATGCTAATTTTTCTAGCTTAATATAGTCACAGTTATTTAATAAAAGTACTATATTTCCTAGCTCTCGTAACATCACAGTTATATAATGAAAATACTAAGTTTTCTAGTTCACATGGCTTCACAATTATGTAATGAAAAAGCTACGTTTTCTAGCTCACATGACGTCACAGTTAACATAGTGAAAATACTTTTCCTACCTCATATAACGTCACGGTTATATAATGAAATACTAAGTTTACTAGCACACAGTTCACCCATGACAGTCACAAAAGCAACTCTGAACAGTTCAGCAACCAGATGACGTCACAGTTTTTGATTGTGACCAAATGAATATCACCCCATCTTGCTTAAATCGAATGGAAACAGGTCATCATGAAAGTAATGTCACAATGCAAGTTTACCTGCATGTCTTCGGCTACAATTCCGTGCAGACATCGATTGAAGAGGTTACGGTCAATGGAGAGAAGGTCGAGATGGGTGTCCGCCACGACTGTGGCCGTCCGCACACAGTCTGTTTCGATCAGAGCCACTTCTCCGAACGTGCTGTTGTCTCCTGCAAAATGACGTCATCAAAACTGTGTGAACACATTCAAGATCATGCGCATAGTGCTCTTTCCCCACTCACGTGAGGTCCTGAGCATACTATTTTACAAACGTCATTTTACACGAAGTTGTTCATTTGATACAATGCTGACATCTCAAATGAATGGTCATCGACACAATACCTTCAAAACTGTTGCTATCTCTTATGAATATTACAACAATATTGTTATGATTATTGCTTCTCCAACGAAAGTCCCTCTACCCCCCCCCATCCCGACGCGTACAAAAACAGGAGCATTTCTAAATTTTAATTCTGCTGCGTGATGCTGTGCAGAGTAATTTTTCAAATGGCAACTATTTATTATAAAAGTCCTAAAACGCAATGCTTTTTGTATAATAATTTTACAAAGCTAACAAAAAATAACAACAAAATCGACCCCCTCCCTCTAAATAACTGCTGTCTTTTACATTAAATAGCAATGTGTTGTCATTTCATATGCTAAATTGGTAGTTTAAATCACTTTAACCAGTCCAACACAATGAAAGAATATCAACGAAATATCTTTAATCCTCTGGTATTCGGCCTACAAAGATAATTGTCGGAATACTTTGATCTCATGGTATTTAGCCTGGAAAGTTCGCAGTACAATTAATCCTATTTGTCATCAGTGCAGAAAGGTCATGTTATAACGTTTCTATTCAATTGTAATTCTCGAAGACTTGAAAGACTCAGCACTTTGAATTTAATGTCCTTTAAAATAACCGACAAACAATGCCACTTCACTAAGTCTTAAGGTCACTTTTCCGTTAATCATTTATTCTGTCAGTTGTTGTTCAGCTCTTGTCAAGCCGACAAATAATTCCAGTTCGGTGAATCTTAAGTCACTTTTCACTTAATCAATAGATGATGTTCAGACGTTGAAGAGCATAGTTTGAAAAGGACATGCACGAGGCAAATAAAATACTAATTTCTCCGAAACCAAATTCCTTAAAATATAGAGGAGATAGTCTTGTCTTCCAAATGCTTTCTTGGCCTCCACACCTACCCTCTTCGCCACCACCCAAACCAACTTCTTTCACTCATTTTGTTACGTTCTACATGTCAAAATCTCATATAAAAATATTAAATTGCTATTTCTTATTATTTTAGCACAAAAGCTATAAATGAAAATACTATTTATTAGAAATAAACCGGCATGTTTAACAAATACACAATATTTCGCTTGAATTCTGACTTACTGGCATTTAGGACATTGACCGTTGACGTCAAATTATAGGTCAATGAAAAAAAAATTTTAAAATAGGGATGAGACTAGAAAAATAAATGTTTACATTAACTTCAACATCCACCACTAAGCTTTGCAAAATAGCTGTGACTGGTGATAAATACTCAAAACCCCCCGTTATCTAGAAATCTAACCTTGGCAGGTCGAAAACGTGACAAATGTATAGCGTACAGCCGTACACAATCGAGAATCATCAACAGACGGTCAATAACTCTTGCTCTTTTCAAATTTCGTGCAGTGCTCTCCCCTTTGTTCTTCCTTTTCGACTCGTATACTTTCAGAAAATTTGCTCCTTTTCATTTGAAGTCACCGGTTTTTAAACATATTTACTTTATATCTGAACCAAAATTTCACTTCTTTGGTAAGTGAACCAAATATATTTGTCTTTCATGTTGAAGTAAATAATTGCGTCAAACTGACGATACTTACTGATCGTGTTAAACATTCTCAGCAAATTAAAGAGTAAATGCAGAGAGAATCCTGCTACAAGTACATTAATTTCACCCAAATCAAAGATCAAGAGAAATCTCAGTCAAGACAAATCTCGAAAAACAGATCCATCGGTCAGATTTTTATTTATAGAATGTCATTGCCCCACTGTAAACATAAATAATTTAATACTTCTCACACGCGTGGTTTCTTTCTCCATATTAGATTTTTCTTACATGCCCATAGTGCAGTATCAACTTTTTATTTGATATACTATCAGACATAACTTCTTATTAGTCAATACAATAATACTGAGAACTTCTTAACTGATCATAAAACATAATCCTTTCATGATCATACTATAAATCTCAATTTTTTATTGAATCATACAACAATATATAACTACTTACTTGACAACACAAAAATAGCGCTAACTTCTTATTTGATCATAGGTTAATAGATAATTCGTTCTTATAACTTCTTATTTGATCATAGGTTAATAGATAATTCGTTCTTATAACTTCTTATTTGATCATAGGTTAATAGATAATTCGTTTTTATAACTTCTTACTAGAGGATACCATATCCTATAACTTCTTATTTGATCGCAGGTTAACTGCTAGCTCTCTGCTTAAGATAACATATAACATTTTACTTGATCATATAATAGCTAATTAACTTTTTTCTTGATCATATCAAAACTGCTAACGTGAAATAACTGTTACCCGCTTATTTGGTTAAGTAATGAAAACAATTAATATTTTCGTGATCATTTACAAACTATTAGCGTCTTAAATGATGATAAAATAAGAGCTGAATTCTTACTGGAAATGAGATAACTTTTTACTTGATCCTATGATACAGGATACATTCTTGCTGGGAGGTGATATTAAACAACCAATCACTAATAAAGAAAAACAACCTTTTTTTTTTTAAAGAAAAAGTGTAAGATTGTGGAAAGGAAGGATGACAACTTGTTGCCAAGCAGTACCCCATCTTGTGTATCACATCTTTTTTCTCTCTATAGAGGATACATATGAATCATCAACATTTAAGTGCATTGTTCCAGACATGTGGCAGACAATCCCTGAAGTCTGACCATATATTTTCCCATTTTAACTGCATCCCATTTACTGTGGAAACATCACAAACAGCTCCAACAGTCCATAGCTTTCTAAATAGTCTTTCTTCCTTGTATTTCAACCATCTAAGTTACACATCCTGTCAGACTATGCTTTGAAGTGATGCCTACACACACATCCTCAGTTTACCTATTGTTGTGCTATTATTTCACCTATTGGAAGTAAGGGAGACTACCGTTGTGCTATTATTTCACCTATTGAAATAAGGGAGACTAGTGTTGTGATATTATTTCACCTATTGGAAGTAGGGGAGGCTATTTTCTTGTCCCATTTCTCTACATCAACGTTTGTAAATATTTGGTTAACTTTTGTCCTACTTTCTTACACATTTTCTTTAAGTAAATGTCCATACACATGAAAAGAACAGCTTGTATGTATTGTGTATCATTATGGCTTTCTTCTGCTTATATAATGTTATGCTGTTAATATAATTTGTAGTAGTTTTCCATTGCTATTTTATTTGCATTGAACAAATACATGTGTTTATTCAGCTCTCTATGATTGCAAGAATTATTTAATTAAATTTTATCTGCAAAAAATAATGCTACTTTATGATAGAATTTATAGTAAAGCATATATATTATTTGTAATAAAACTTTGCAAATGTAAATACTATGTATAATACTGTCTCATGACACAGGTTGTGCTAGATCATTTACATCTCATTTTTTTCTTACAAGAGTGTACCTGCAAGCCCTGTTTGTAACATCATTAAAGTGTTTCTGCAAACTAGTAACTGTTGTAGTAAACTACTAAAGTACACAGACTATACCAAGAGTATACCATATCAATGGAACCTCAAACATTTTACAGTAGTTCTGGAACAATAGACTCTTACCTGACCAGACCATGACATGCAATCTGTTACGTTAACAATAGACTCTTCTCTAACCAGGCCATGACGCGAAATCTGTTACGTTAACAATAGACTCTTACCTGACCAGACCATGACGCCCAGAGCGCCTCTGTCCAGTTTTTTCTTGCTGCATGCGTCGTTAACGATTCCCAGGATCTCAGCGTTGACTGAAGCATTGTCTCGTGAGCCATCCTTCGCCGCTTCTTTGATGATGACATAAATACTCAAGTGACCTTGAAGTGTGATGTACAGCCTGCAGAGAAGGAGAGAGAGATGTGGAAACAAGAATGGAATACGTTAGATAAACTCGTTAAATGTATAAGAAATGTCAAAAATAACAACTTAAAGATAGTTATGGCTCCCAGGAGACAAGTCTGGGCAGTCGAAATAATTAACGAGAGATCAATATAGAAGACCACTCTAGTTTATGCACTGATCTTTATTATATCAGTGAGTCTAAATGATCTGATTTATTTCAGTGCAGGTTGGGAGGGGGGGGGGGGCGCAAGTTTAATTGTTCTTTGACTCCCTTTTCTGCATTTAAATTACCAAAGGTACCGCATGTTTAAAAGACTGCTCAGATAAAATGTATCAAATTACAAGATTCCAATGGATCGGAGTGTGCGAGGTAAACGCAAAGATCAGTTAGGTTATGAATTAGTATGTATTTAAGAAAATGAATATACGATACATCTACATTTTTATTTATGTAAATAAGATAGATATCTTGCTATTCAGAGAACGTCTTTCCGCTTATCTCTGTATGTATGTATGTATAGAGAGAGAGAGAGAGAGAGAGAGAGAGAGAGAGAGAGAGATGAACCTTTCGAATCTTTCTGTAGTATGCCAATGAGAACAAATTGCCTTTTGTAAGCATTATTTTGACATCATCATTATGACGTGCCACTTACGTGTCTCCTCTGTCGCCTTGCTTTACTATGACGTCATCAGGCTGCCGCGTCTCAAACGTACTGTACCTAATAACCTCTGTGATGACGTCTGCAAATAAAAAAAAAAATGTAAATACATTTAATTATAAATTCAATTAATGTGTATTATACAAAAAAAGAAAGGGAGTGGGGGGGAAATATTGTTATTGAAAACGATCAATTTAAATGAAAGAAAAGCGAGATATTGATTCTGTAAACTCCTGTGAAAATAACAGACTGAAGTGCTATTGGTCAAAGAGTGCATGTACATGTATATGTTGTACCCTAGCGTCAGGGAGAAAATAGGATATGAAAAGAAAACAGCGTAAACTTGGCTATCTGAAAGCAATAGAAAATTATAAAAATGATTTTGATGAAGTCATTTACATCTATGTTTTGCTGCTGCTCCATTTCAGAATCAGAGCCGAAAGTTTCCTTTTAAATTATATTTAATTGTGTATCAATCAAATATCTTCATGATTTGGGCAAATGTCTATGTTGTCCATGTTTATAAAAGTCACAAGTTAGGTTTAAATTTGAACAAAAATCATACTATTAATCTTATCGCCGGTTATCAACACAGCGGGAAATCATCCTCTGTACACATTATTGCCGGAGGAATGTGGTTTTGCTTGCCTAATTAATATTATACGAACTAATTCCCAAAACACACCTTCTGGCTGGACACACGTGTTAGAAAGATGAAATTTTAGATAATGTGAATAGAAGTGTGATAGTTCTAGAAGATAGCTCGAGTCTCCTGATACATACAGCCAGGATAGTAAGTAAATACAGGTGACAGACAACATAACGTGTAAGTGAGTCACGCTAACACCAGTGGTCTACGAATCACAATAAATGTATAAAACAAGAAATAAGACAGCATGATTACATAAAGCGAATAGTTTAACCCTAACAGATACAATTAGAGTTTATAAATATTTATAGGTCAAATCAAACCATGTGGTGTCATAGGAGAATGTTCATTTTGAATCTTATGGCACTATAGTAGTTATTTAGTTCGTTCTTATGAGCGAACTATCTCAAAGCAAAACGTCACAACAATGAACATAAAACTGTAAAGGCTGCACTCTTGCTCAGTCAGCAATTAAGCTGTTGGGCGTACTAGTCAAATGCACAACAGCCATGGCACGACAACAATGCTAATTGCGACAATACTGAGGAAGGAAAACGGTGTTCAAGGACACAAATAGTGACAATGCTGAGGAAGGAAAGCCGTGTGCAGGACGATAATAGCGGCAATGTTGAGGTAGAAAGGTGTCAGGGCTCAAAGTTTGTCACGTCTGAGGTAAGAAGTGCCAGGGCTCAACGTTTTTCATGTCCAATGTCAAAGATGTGTGGGATTGCTAATACTACATTGCTGAAAGTGAAGTGGAATGTGAGAGGTTGATATAACGACTATGTGGAATGTAAGAGGTTGCTATGACGACATTAAGTGAATGGGAGAGGTTGCTATGACGATATTAAGTGGAATGTGAGAGGTTTCTATGACAACATTATGTGGAATGTAAGAGGTTGCTATGACGACATGAAGTGGAATGTGAGAGGTTGCTATGATGATATGAAGTGGAATGTGAGAGGTTGTTATGACATGAAGTGGAATGTCAGAGGTTGCTATGACAACATGAAGTGGAATGTCAGAGTTTGCTATGAGGACATGAAGTGGAATGTGAGAGGCTTCTAAGCTGGACTAGTAGGAAGTGTCAACAGATAGCCCACTATGAACCGACAGGAAGAGGTCTTGAACTAAGGACATGCTTTAAGACAGACATAGCATTAGCACTTCATAGCCACCCGACTTCTTAAGAGCCGGGTACAAAAGGGTATGTAATTATATCAGATAGGTTAGAACACCTTTAACTAAAGAGTGTCATTTCAAACTGAATACCATGATCATACTGACATGAAAACAAGAGTAAGAGGTTGGGATAAATTATTGTATTACATTCACTATGAAAACGAATATCAGGTGCGGAGGGATGAGCTTGCTGTAAACAACTATGAAAATTTGGGGAGGAAAAAACCTTCGACAAACTCAGTATTCACTACACAGAATCGAACCTGGTTTGATATCAACAGACACAGCACTGAACCACTGATAGTCCAAGTCATGGATTTGCGATATGCGTCTATACAGCAGTCCATTGCCTAGGCTATACGATCAATTAAAAATCAGAGAGAGAGAGAGAGATGGCTGAAATGAGTAGCTCATTGTCTCAGGTCATGACCCTAACAAGCAAGATTAGCACACAAGAGCCGATTGTAATATTTATGAAAGACTTCTCTGAAGTTGCGAAAGCTGACAATATGTTAAATAAATAAAATATAAAAAGCAAAATTTAAACTAAAATGTAAAAGTATGTTATTATATTGATATGCACGTTTTTGTGTATATATATATATATAACATTTCAGGCGTTTTAAGTAATCTTCAATAAGACATCTTTTTATATAGGATCATGACAAGCACACACACACACACACACACACACACACACACACACATATATATATATATACACACACACACTATCTTATTCAATGATTTAATCATTATACTGCAATATGTTTGCATAATAAACTGGAATTGCACAATATTAGGGGCTTCATATTCTTTATTCCATTCCAAAACTGGGAACACTTCTCAATAAGCACTTTTCTGTTTGGCATAAGATCGAACAAGGTAAAAACAAATTCTAGAGAAGCCTTGCAGACCATTCGGTTCATCAAACAAGAGAGACAGAGAGGGTCTAGAGACAGAGAGGGAAGTGGGTGGGTGTTAGGACTAGAGAGAAAAGATCCAAAATGCTTTTCCTGTAGCACCAATCATAGTGGACCAGATTTGAATGCCAGATCAAGCATAGTTCAGAAGGCTACACTCCGTATGTTCCTCCATTTCCTGCCCCCTTCATCCCACCCCCAGCATAGCATACGACATGAACTGTCTCGCGTTTTCTTTCAGATATTTTGGGGTGCACGATTAGCTACATTTCTCGCATAAACCTAGATAGCCATTGGCGCGAGAGAGAAAAGTAATGCAGCACAGGCATAGATATCCATTGCGGGTCGGGGGGTGGGGGGTGGGGGAGAGTAATGCTAACTCGAAAAATCAGCCAACTAGGAAAAAAAAACTATCTGTAAGTGAAAGACATCCTCGCGGTTAGATGAAAATAAAGACATGAAAAAACTTAAGTATTCCTCTCCAGTTTTGCATCTCTGGAGATCCACTTAGCCATGCCTTTTGCAGCCTCGCTTTGCATTCGGCAATACTGCTGAAGGAAGTATGACGTATAACTTGCAATAAGTGAGACTATATAACTCTTTTCTTCGTGAAAACCGCAGGGCTGCTAAGCAACGGTGGGTGCAAGCGGCTCAGAGACTTCAGATTACGTTTCGTGCGAATTTATTCAACAATGGACAATCGGCACCGTCTGCTCTAACGTCGTCCATAATTCTCGACAACGAAATGTCTTCCCTTATTTCTCTCTCTCTCTTACCTCCCCTTAATGTGCGCCTCCTTGTGAACAGTCACGAACAAAAAGGCAAAGTAAATAGCAGACAGATGGCTTCCAATAAATTCTGGTGCTTATTTCACAGCCATAGTGCGCGCGACAGATATATTGTATAAAACTCAAATATGCTTCCAGAGACATAAAGTTACAAAGTAAACAAGCGAACGGTAGAAAGAAAAACTGTTTCAGATTAGGTGTTGAAGATTGTGTTTTGTGTGTGTGTGCATGTGCGCTGGTTGATGTATGTTTGTGTGGCTGTGTCAGTTGGCTGTGTATTTACGTTTTGTCGGTGAACTTCTGGATCTAACGGGAAGGAAAGAATGGTCTTTTCGGTCGAGGACTCGAGGATTATCCAATTTAAACCAATCATAAAAAAGCTTTTGTTTGAAAATCTTGACAGGTCCTTACTAGATTCTTTAAAGCCGTAATGCCTAAAAATAATGCACTTGACATGATGAAAGAAAATGACGTAAGTTCTAGTAAGTACACAGCGTATGCAATCAACTCCACGGTATTGTCTCTAAAACAGAAGGGATGACAAAAGTTGTAGAAGGAACGAAGTAAGCGTCGTTGCGTTTTTCTGAGGACCATATCGGCACGAGTTGAATACCTAGGCTTTGCGATCGGCGCTGAAATTTAATTTCAGGCTTATTATACTTATGTTAATGACTGTTATAAAGTTCATACATAACTCCAATTGCACCAACTAATACAGGTCAGTACCTTCGGGTACTGTAGCTCGCTGGTTGTAACAAAGCCCACGTAAGAATCTCTTGTGCAGTATATATAATTATATATTAATTGCTTTCACCGCCACGGACTGAATCAAGATGAATGCTGAAGGCATTTTTTCTTTTGTAATTACTGATAGAGAGGAAAAAAAGTATTTTGTCCTGGCTGTGGAGTTGATTTCTCTTTAGTGATATTCTTTTTTCTGCCTAACTATCTAAAATCTAAAGCACACATTGCAAAATGGAAAAAAAAATAAGAAAAACCACTTACATAGTAAGAACTCGATTGTTGCTTTTTAATTGAAACTTTAACTGAAATTTTATTTGAAAAGATATTCAGTCATTCGTGTCTATTACGGCCAGTTCTGTAGGCATAGAAATGCTGATTTATATTCAGTGTTCTGATTTATATTTAAGGCGAATAGTCACTCTTAACTAATAAATAAATATCGTGTGGTTTTCTTTCAATGTGTACAAATTGCTAAAATTCAAAAATTCATATTTGACATGACCATTTATTTATTCATTAATTTTGCATTATGTATGAATTACTTTTGACTTGTCATTTATTTATTCATCACGCTTGACATTATGAATGAATTATTTTTGCATAAATAAATAAATCCCTAGCAGCGTACTAGCAGAGAAAATGGAGAATAAACCGAGAGAAAGAAAATACGCGCGAATTAATTACGCGCAGACTCACGTAAAGGATGGAATCACTTTTACGTGTTAGATCTTCAAAGAACAACATCTTTCAGTGTATATGTAGGACAAAAAAAGTTACATTTTGAACAGTTCTTTTTTAAGGCCCAACCGAACGAACGAGCCATTTCCTTTAAGATCTGTTGAAGAAAAAGGTGGGTGGGCAGAGATTTGTGAAAATGTTGAAAACGAGAGAGGGGGGGGGGTAGAGAACATTTACTTTTAAGGACGAACTGCGGGAATGAACGAGCCCTGTTTTGAGCAATGTCGTACCGAAATCGGCGCTCGTTCATACCGATCTGCATGCGTTCTGAAGTGCGTTTGAAACAAGTCTTTGTGATTTATGAGCAAACTGCCCTTGAGTTAAGGACCCTAGTATATCAGTAACCTCCATGACTAGATAGGATCTATTACCGATTCTGCGTCACATGTACTTCGGCGCAAATACAGATCTGTGGCCACGGGCAGAAAGAAAAGCACACACACACACACACACACACACACACACACACACACACACACACACACACACACACACACATTGGTACGTATTTGGTACTCGACAGGTTGACAGGCAAGCAATAGCCATGATTTATTATAATTATCTACGCCACTTCAGTGGCAGAACTATAAGAAAATTATGCTGGCACTGAAACTGTAAACGGCTCGGTCAGGTCTGGTGGTTTAAATGCAATCAACAGTTAAAGGGAAATGCTGCTATTCTTTCTGCAGTTCAGCTGCTGATGGGTACTGGGTATCCGAAACCAGAGTTCTGTCGCATTGTTCGCCAAGCAGAAACTTAAGAGTCGGTATACAGGTTGATGTGAGAGCAGGAAGGTGGGTGGGGGAAAAGGCCGCAAAGCACATTAGAAAATAACCAGCCGGAGAAAGGACGAAGTGCATGTCTTGTTTCAGGTGAATGCAGCAGTGGTTATGAAAAGATATTTTTGTAAATGATAATTATTTTACACTAACTTTGTTTTTACTTTGGTGTTGTTGTTTTCAAAAAAATAAATATCCAAACATCAAGCTGCTACTGTCAAAATGTCATTAATGTTTTCCTTCTACGCTGATAGACCTAGTGAACCATTATAATATATATCGACAGTTTTTTTTTCCATTTTGAATATTAATGCAATATTTTCTGTGATCGATGTGGATCAGGGTACACAACTCACAAACCTGTCATCGATGCAAGCTTTAATATTCTAGTGTTAATAATTAAATTGATGAAAAAGTCGAGGAACAAATATGCATACTTCATGTGATTGGACGAGTACAATATATGTTTTAAATAAAAAAACAATAAAAGAAATTGTTGAGCAATGAAAGTATTTTATTTGCATAGCTTAGTTACTTATAGGACTTTAGTTTTTGGACTTATAGGACTTTAGTTGTTGGATTTATAGGACTTTAGTTTTTGGACTTATAGGACTTTAGTTGTTGGATTTATAGGACTTTAGTTGTTGGATTTATAGGACTTTAGTTGTTGGATTTATAGGACTTTAGTTGTTGGATTTATAGGACTTTAGTTGTTGGATTTATAGGTCTTCAGTTGTTGGACTTATAGGACTTTAGTTGTTGGACTTATAGGACTTCAGTTGTTGGACTTATAGGATTTTTGTTGTTGGACAAAAGTTAACACCTGTGCTAACATACTAAATACATTTTTCCTTGACCTCCAGCTCGGTAACTGAGAGTATTATGTTTAGTTATTGTAGTGGCCTGTAGTGTGAAATCCCATTTAATATTCATAATTGTTTAACTATCATGTCTTCCACTTTAAAAATAAATAGCTATTTTCAATTTCACTCTAACAAACGTTCACCCAATTTGACTCTGAGAAGGTTGTTCCTAATGTAATAATGTAACGCAGTGAACAATTTCACTCCAGTAAACTTTAATCCATTTGATCATGGGTAGGTTGTTCTTAATGTAGTACAATTTCTCTCAGAATGTAGAACGTTGCTACGAAGACATTCGGAAGGCTTAAAATCAACAAATGGCGGATGAATAAAGAACAGTAATAGCCTAATAACCATATTAGCACAGATAGAGTGATCTCCGCCTTGCTGCATTTGAATCTTTATTCAATCATAACGCGCTGAGGGGTAAAGAATGGGGTATTGCGATCGTAAAATCTTTCGGGGGCTTATGCTGAATACGCTTGTGGGGTGGTGTTACCGCGCTTTTTGTAAAACCGCGATTACCGTAATGGCTTTTTAAGTCAGATAAAATTAGCAAATACACAGAAAGAAAGGAATCAGATCAAAATGAACCAAGACGTTAAAACGTGCAGCATGACTGGAAAGACTGAATGTTGTTTTCACCCCTGACTAGGCAGACACGCACGCACTTAAGCGTGCTACGAAAAATTATCCCTACTGGTACCTAAGCAGTCCGAACATCAACTTTCTAAGTCAGTCATCAGTCGGACGCATGATTACTGCGAGTTTTATACAGTAGCAAAAAGGGAGCATCAACCATGGTTACTGCGAGTTTTATACAGTAGCAAAAAGGGAGCATCAACCATGGTTACTGCGAGTTTTATACAGTAGCAAAAAGGGAGCATCAACCATGGTTACTGCGAGTTGTATACAGTAGCAAAAAGGGAGCATCAACCATGGTTACTGCGAGCTTTTAGAATAGCAAACAGGGGACACCAGTTGGTTAGTGAGGAGCTAACTTCAGCAAATTAATGATCTGCACTAACAGATTGTTTGAAGTAACTTTTTGAAACCATACACCTAATTGATTATATGACCGTACACAATTTCCATGTTTAAGAGACCATACACTCGATGGGTGTTGCCTGAAGTTGCAATGCACAAAGTATGAACTTAAAATATCATTTTATATGCGCTTTTGTGTGTAATTCGGTGTGTGTTTGTGGTCTATATGTGTATGTTTGTGTGTAATTCGGTGTGTGTTTGTGGTCTATATGTGTATGTTTTTGTGTATTCGTGCGCAAGTGTCTGCTCACGTGTATGAGAGAGAGAGAAAAGAGAGAGAGAGTGTGTGTGTACACTTATTTATTTTCTTTTGAAATAAGAACGGAATTGAAACGATCTTTGTATTTCTTATTTTCCATAGAATATGTAAATACACGGAAATATAGTTTGTTTTCTTTTAAAAAGGGAAAAGCGCAATCATGCTTCTTAAAAGCCAGTATTACATTTTTTGTGTCATCAGCTTTTAGGTATATATATTATTGCCACACTATCACATGCTACCAGGTTCATGGCAGTCAAGCAGTTTCAACAAATAGCACGAGTATAAAAGTATGTGATTTAATTTCACTTATATTTTAAAACATGCCGCGCCTAGCCACCAATACTAAAGCAAAATACCCTTCCATAAGTATTTGAATTGCAGGTAGCTGTAGCAATACCTAACTAATACGCTCGCTTAAAAACTGTAAATATTTTTTATAAATGCAGTTGGGGCATTTTGAGTGTGTCATTAACATAATATGGCATGTACTGACACTTGTTTAACAATTTCTCCCTCTCTCCGGTATGAGTAATGTGTGTGTCTTTTTTCTCTGTCCACTTATAAGTTTTATAAATCTGTCTACTTATCTTTCTCTACACTCTCTCTCTCGCTCGCTCGCTCGCTCGTAAGTTTTATAAATCTGTCTCATTAAAAATGTGCGCCAAGTGTAAAGTAAATATTTCTATAGAGAAGGATAAGTAAACATAATGTGAATGACTAAGAAAAAATACCCAACAACAAACAGAAACAGTACTGGCCCTCTTAAAAGCATTATTTTTTTTACTTTTACTGACAGGTGGTATATGACAGGGACAAGGCTTTAAAAAGTCTTTCTTAGAGGACGCGCCTCAGTGCTACTGCACCCAAGGCTGGTTGCGTCACAACTTGCTAGAAATGAGGGCATGTCAGTAAAGGGTAGCATAACCAATGTCACAATAGTGCTGGCATCTGTAAGAAGATCCTGACCTATCAAACTCCAGTCTGGTCGTCTTGAGGTAAAAGTATGAGTCGCGCTTTGTCACGGAGGGACTTTTACGAACTAATTATCTCCGTTATGCTTGGCGTTTCACGACTGCACAAAGGAATGCATTATGCTTATCCAAAGTTAATGAGTGTGAATACGATCTAGTATTGTGCCAAAAGCTGAGTTAATGATACAGTTTTGCATTGATAAGTATTCAGAGATCCACATTGCGTCCAAATGCTAGGATAAACAATCGTCTTAGGACGAAATACAGACTTACGTTTTTTGTGTTTAATCCCCGAGCATTCACTTCATGCAGTGATAGAAATAAATACAATGGACATCATTGGCGCAATGATCGATTTTGTATTTTAACTGGTTTCTGAGTCAAACATTGAAAAACTTTCACATGCGCGTTGGAAAGAACTTCACTGAAAAGATATCAACAGAACCTCACGTTCTATGAAGGACATCAACAGAACCTCACGTTATATGAAGGACATCAACAGAACCTCATTTCAATGAAGGATATCAATAGAACCTCACGTTCCATGAAGGACATCAACAGAACCTCATTTCAATGAAGGATATCAACAGAACCTCATTTCAATGAAGGATATCAACAGAACCTCGCGCTCCATGAAGGACATCAACAGAATCTCGCGCTCCATGAAGGACTCAACAGAACCTCGCCCTCCATGAAGGACATCAACAAGACAAGCGCAAAACAAATTTAATTTCTTTCTCACTTTCAATATTCTCACATTTTCTCCAACTTTCATTTTGACATTGCCCATTTCTGAATAGCTTCTCAAATTTACCATTATCGATCTTACGAACTGCTTAAAGATCTGTCGCCCTCAACTGAGCGTGCTTTAGTAACAATTCTCCCGAAAACAATGGCCAGGATGCAAGGAAGCAGGATATTACTTGAACGATTTTTATGTCTAAACTTTTGTGGCTAATGGTTGTTGAAATCCACTCGATTTGTATGAGGAAAAATATTCTCGAATTAATCTATGACAATTTAAAAAATACTACTGTTGAATGCACTGCCACTAAAAGAAATCGACCCAGTGCCGAACAGAACAAATTTCAATTTTTAAAAATTGCGATTGGCAGCGTTTTGTAACCACGCTGCAGCATTTTTATATCCAACAGTGCTGCACTTTCTGCTGGCCAGTGACATCCCTATGAGGCAAGCAAGCTTGCCAATCTTACTTGACAGCGATCGCCTGGTAACAGAGGCAGTCGATTCCGTTCCTAGCGACTGCCAAAACTGTCATCTTCCATGTCACAAAGTAATCAAAATACCTTGGCAAAGGCGATGAAACACTGATAGTCTATTATGTGGGCAGAACACCCAATTTGTGCCGTTAAAGTTTACTGCTCGGCGCGGGCAAGCTGCGTTACTTTCGATCGCACTTCTCAGGGAAGCGATCTATACTTCTTTACAACCGAGGGGACGGGTTTGGAATAGACGATGTAGTTTCCAGCCCACGGTCAGTTAAGTTATTTCCAGAACCGTTGTGAGAAGGTATTTTTAGCTCAAAATGAAAAGCGCTCTTTTGTTCCTTTGCTATTACCGTATAGCAAGCAGAGACGATTGCGAAAAGAAATAATTTGCACTAATCAAACCGAGCACTTGTGACCTCTTCCGGCCAACTTCCTGTAGGCATTGTTGGCAAGAACTATGAATCATAATAATACTGGGCTACGTTGCTACGACGTAATTATAATTTCTTTGTGTGTGTGCGTGCGTGCGTGTGTTTATGTGTGTGTGTTCCTGGCATTCTCCTCCCTCACAATCATAGCCCGACTAGCGCATTTAGCCGGGCCTTACTTTCTTCAAGAAAACAAGGCAGAGAACTTTTCATTTTGTGAAGAATATATATATATATAGAGAGAGAGAGACACACACAGAGCATAATATACTCTTCTAAAAGATACTCAAACATATAACCCAATCCTAAACAAATAAAAAACCTACAAGGTTATCTAGGAAATCTTCAGTTTTTCATTATTATTATTTATTTATTCGATTAGATGTAAGTTCTGGAATCATGCAAGCATGTGACTCACATCTGTACATTTATGTGTAACTTTTACTCTATAACACGCATTTGTATACTCTTGTGTGTGACTATTACTCTATAACTCGCACTTGTACACGTGCGTGACTTATTCTGTAACCCGTATTTGTACACTTGTGTATGACTTATTCTGTAACCCGTATTTGTACACTTGTGTGTGACTTATTCTGTAACCCGTATTTGTACACTTGTGTATGACTTATTCTGTAACCCGTATTTGTACACTTGTGTATGACTTATTCTGTAACCCTTTTGTACACGTGTGTGTAACGTACTTTGTAACCCCTATTTGTACACTTGTGTGTGCCCTACTCTGTAACCCGTATTTGCACATGTGTGTGTGCCCTACCCTGTAACCAGATTTTGTACACTTGCGTGTGAACATGTGACTTTTTGTGTGTGTGCTGTTGGAATTCTTTAAAATCGTGTCATCATTCAAAGAATTAAGTCCACTGAATGCACTTGCGTGAGACAAACAACAGCTTGCTGAAAGCTGAGCACGGATCGACACCACAAAACCACGTAGAGATTGACATTAAGATATAAGAAATAAGAGAACGTAACAGGTCACACGGTGTGTAACAGACCCGCCTACAAAGAGGTGTTTTATTAAAATAATATATCTACCTATAATACAGCATATAAAAACGATATTGAAAGAAAAAGAATTGTTTAATAATTTTAGTGATGGAGTAAACTATCTCTGTAATAATACAACAAGAAAGTTCTTCGATTTAATTTTTTTTTATTTCTTTAGTTAGCAAATCATTTCCATTTAAGTCCTTGTCTAGTTCAACTTTACATGTCAGAGCTTTGTTTTAAATAATTATATATAAGTAAAAGTAATATATGTTGGAACTATTGCGGTATTGGATGACAATTTTCGAATTCCTGTTAAATTGGATTGCTCTTGCAGTGACAATGTAACATTTCAGGTTAAAAGCCTCTAGAACGCCACGCTTCACTGAATGACAATGTAACATTTCAGGTTAAAAGCCTCTAGAACGCCTCGCTTCACTGAATGACAATGTAACATTTCAGGTTAAAATCCTCTAGAACGCCTCGCTTCACTGAATGACAATGTAACATTTCAGGTTAAAAGCCTCTAGAACGCCTCGCTTCACTGAATGACAATGTAACATTTCAGGTTAAAAGCCTCTAGAACGCCTCGCTTCACTGAATAAAGAATGAGAGTTGATTCGTTTTTCTTATTTGAAAAATTCCCAGAAGATTTTAGATTTTCTGGAATTTCAGTCTATATAGAACTTTTGAAAATACAGTGTTAAAAGCAACTACACGATTCTAAACGAATGTCGACCAGTTATAATAAATCGATTAATAATAATTGAAGTACCTGGGCGCGGCACCTTTCTATAACTTGACAGCAACAAAAGATTTCTTTGGTGGAAAAAATGTCAAGTCTAAAAGTAAGCCATGAAAGCAATTGTCAGTTGAGTGTTTACGCATATTTTACGAACGGAAATAAGAAAGAAAGAACAATACTTACAATATTTTAGAGAAATGCTACTAAGATCAGAAAGAAAACCACTCTCTACAATCCTCAAAAGCTGGTGGACATTTGCATAATTATTTTCTGTACTACTTATAAAGATTTTTCGTACGTGTCAGAATGATGGCACCGTTACAGGGAATGCGAGTGAACAACAGCTAGTTCTTGGACATTTACATAATGGAATAGAAGGACTGACAAATAATGTCAAAATGTAGCCGACTGGCTGGGCTGGAAAACCGGATTAACATTTTGTAGTTTCACAAAAGTGCTTGCATTCAGCAAGGCTGCAACATTCATGGCTTTATCAGCCGAGCCGATTAGACGTCTTTACTCTCTGTTCCACACCTTCAGCAGTCCACCGAATACAGGATGGACAGAAGACGCGCCGTGCCAAGCGCCTATCAGGCGACACTGGGAGAACATCCCTACTGCCTACTCCTAAGCTCTTTTCAGGGCGACACTGGGAGAACAGCCTTACTGCCTACTCCCAAGATCTTTTCAGGGCGACACTGAGAGAATAGCCCAACTGCCTACTCCCAAGCTCTTTTCAGGGCGACACTGGGAGAACAGCCCTACTGCCTACTCCCAAGATCTTTTTAGGGCGACACTGGGAGAACAGCCCTACTGCCTAGTTCCAAGCACTTTTCAGGCAGGAGAAACAGTACAACCAGTCACGATACACTTTATCCCGTGACTTAATAAAAAACTGAAAACACAGATTAAGAAGAGGCAAAAGGATCTGCAAGACGATGCTAGTTCAATCGCCTACTAAGAACTACATAGTGTCGAAACTGAAGACGATGAAACCACCCACACATGGTCAGTGACACCTTATGACTATGAGCTAAAAATAGAACACCAAGCAATCAACAATGCTTTCAATGCTCTACTCTGGTCCGTCTTTTACAAGAACCCAGAAGGGGATGAATCAGACCAAGACAAAAATACGAAAGCTCTTGTTTGCACTTTATCACTGTACCAGGCTCTTGAAACACCTCCCTTCATCTTGCAAACCTACATTGAATTCAAGCGAAACTCATCTCCCTTCATCGTGCAAACCTACATTGAAGTCAAGCGACATGCAAACACCCCAAGTACAGGCGAGAAGGAAAATTCTTCCAACTACGAAAACAAACTCCACACAGACGTTAAAACAGGGACAAAGGCGCATTCTCAGACCTCGACTACTACAACAGAGGGGAAAAAACATACTCCAATTACTACAACCAGGGAAAATAAATACAAGCAACAGTCCCAACAAAGGCAGAAGACGAAAAAGAAAAATTACAAAATCACCAGCACTCAGACGATCACAACAGAATTAAAAGAAAATTAATACAAACTGAAGCCGACGATGTCAAGTCAACCGACATACAGACTGAGACAGAAGTAGAAACCGCTCTTAAAGAGCTCACCAAGTTACCAAGTGCTCCACTACTCTCATCTACGCCAGCCACTCCACCACGAGCAGCATCAACGGAAACAGCAACACCAACAAACACATCAACAGAATACCAGGCTACAATAACCACAGAACAAGGCCATAAAAGAAAAAGATGTCCACCACAACACATCAGACTACAACAGCAACAACAACAGAATCAACAACAGTAGCCACAACTACGACACCAACAACAACGCCAAAAAAACCGCCGCTGACAACAACGACAACAATGGAGGTCAAATAAAAGTATGTGGCACAGAATCGGCGAAACGTTTTCACTGGCAACAATAGTAAGAAAAACAATAATATTAACAAAGCTAACAATAACAGTGAGGCACCTCTCGGCACCCTTCACTCGTTATGGTTATTATTTATTAATTAATAACAAATAACCAATTACAAGTGATTGAGAATCTGAATTCAAAGTTATTAGTAATTTTCCCACAAGACCAACCTGTCTCTCACTTGGCGAATTAGAAGCGTGTCGTAAAACTCTACTTTTTACACAATAATACAAATGGACGTTTTACTGTCACATAATGTTTCTGCAATTGGAATCTTACTAAAGGAGTAATAAACATCCGTCTTTTTTTTTTAACCAACCCCAATCAACCCACTATTGCTCTAACATAAGCATTTAATATATATGCAAGAAGGTTAATAAATTTAACAATTTGTTTATTAAATTGACAATCAATACATACAACAATTGATTATATAATAATGGAGCGCTGTATATATAATCAAGTTCGTAGATATAGTTTCATCACAGAAATGAGAGTGGAGTTTTTAGAGAGATAATTATAGTCAATGTACATAACCTTTTCAATGATGGCAGCTGTTGCTAGAACATGTTCACAATCACACACTTTTGCAACAAGACACTTTACTGATAAATGTTTGTTTACAAAACATCAAAAGCATCAAAAGGCATGCACTTTTCTGCAAAAGTCAAATTAATGGCAACCTTAGTTTCAGTCATAATTCATCTCTAAACTCCTTTCACTCTTACAAACATTCTCAACTTACAAAGCCTGCAACAATATTCATTAGCCCGATATACACACAGTATAAGAAATATAGCAACAATCAAAATTCACAAGTATTGTGCACAATGTAATCAAATTACTGAATGTAAGAATTGTTCAATTACATAAGCATTCTCAAATTTAAATCACGGATCAATAGCAAACATGTTCAAATATTCCATTCTTTCTTTATCAGTCAGTTTATTTACCATAAGCTAACAATCGCCTATATGACCGGATATGAGTTTTGTTAAAATCAATGTGATTAGAATATAGAACTTTCTTCAACAAAGTAACTTTTGGTCCATCCAAATGGAAGAAATTGTTATGAGCAAGTATGAGACTATTAGTCAGAAAAACTACTCATCCGCTTGGAACTGGTTTTAATTATTTCAACAAGTTATAGCATATTGGTTACCTGAGTTATTATTTTAACTCTGGTACGTACAAAAATATCATCTTGCGCAGTACCCGAAGGTAATGTCACATTGACATTTAACAAATTATATAAAAATTAAGTTTAGGAATTGGGACAGGCTAATTATAATTGCCACTAACAGCAGCAATAATAATAATAGCAACAATGTTACTACTACTAATGAATGAATGAATGAATGAATGAATGAAATCTAACTAAGTGATTAATGGAATAAGTAAATCATGTAAAACGAGTATTTAAAAAACCTTAAGTAAACAAACTAATTCTTAACCCTTAAAGAAAACCAAATACAACAACAAAGGAAAAAGTAAACTTGTGGGAACAAACCCACAGACCTTTACAAGCTTAACCGACACGTAACAAACACATGGTCAACCACAGAAACATACCATAGAGATCCATTACCTCTGAAACGTGCACACAATCAAGACTCCCTGTTCCTTTTCTTCTGAATTATAATCACTGCTCTGACATCTGTATTCAGGTTTTGATCCTTAACTGCTATTCGCGGGACTCTAGTACTTCTTAGACATCGGTATTGGTTGGAATGTTCAATTAAGAAAATATTCCTTTGCCATCAATGCTTCAAAGCGGCAGAAAATTTGTGAAATTCAATGGCGCACTCTGAATATCATTTTCTATATATAGTTACAAGCCTCTCTTTCTATGTGTCGAAGAAAATTGACCACGATTTCTCATTTATTTCATGAAAGCGTCCCCCGCTGTGGTCATGAGAATCGACCAGAATTTCCAATTCTGAAGTGGATTTTTTTAGAAATGGCTCATATTCAGCTGTAGAACATTTACCAATTTCCTTTATTAGAAAGAAAATTACCATTTTTACTGATAAAATAGGCTGTTTTACCTTAAAAATAAAGCAACCAAAGGGCACCCACCACGCACACCGCAACCACACGTCTTAATTTTCATGGAAGAAATAATATTAAATTGAAAACCTATCTTACATAAAAATTGTATCTGACCACTTTAGTAATGCTTGTCTAACTCATTCAAAAAGGACAGTTTGATTTATACAGCCTGTGATTTATATAGCCTATTAAATTAGTTAAATAGTTTGATTTATAGAGCCTGTAAAGACCTTATGAACAACATGTTAAGAAACAAGGCCTCAGATCCAATTATAAACTGTGGAACCGACTTACCTTCATAATTGTGATTTAAAATAATTTGCTGTTGTCATGTTGGCTTACAATGAAACAGTCTACCACCCTTAAGGTTAAAAATCACTGAAAAATTTACAATAACGAAAAACGGAACACTTTACCATTCTATCGTCACATATGAACAATTTGTCCTCTTTACAATGACGTTAAAAAAGAACACTTTACCATTCTATCGTCACATGTGAACAATTTGTCCTCTTTAAAATGACCAACACTTTTCAATTCCATCAATGTCATTTTTGAACAATTGGTCCATTTATAATGACGTAAGAAAGAACATTTTCCTTTCTATCGATGTCATATTTGAACAATCGGTCCCTTTACAATGGCTTAAGTAAAAAATTTTAAATTCTAGTGTTGCCATATTTGAGCAATTTATCCCTTTTACAGTGAGGTAAGAAAGAACATTTGAAATTCTATCGCTGCCATGTTTAAGCAATTTGCCCCCTTTGGAATGACATAAAATAGAACTATATAATATAATGTATATGTACATATAAATTAAACAATATGTTATATTGGCAAGATGTATGTCACGTGTCCAGTTATGTTTAATGACCCTGTCACTATATCAGACTCCCAAATATCAATATTAGGTATCGATACTCTTCTAATGCTAGCAACAGCTGGACGGCCTGATTTATCTTCTACGAATATGCCAAAGATTAGGGATATTACTCAAATGACATACCGACAGATAAACCAGCTGACATGCCCAAGCTGGTAAAGTTATCTCCCCCTTTATTATTAGTTATGATTATGATATTATTTCTCCAGCTTAGCCCCCATACCAGCTGTTTAGTCAACGATTACAACAAATGATGTAACATGGGTGAAGATAACAAAGTAAAATTTAATAACAACAATAGTAATAAAAAGACATCAATTTCGATCGCAGAAAATTCGAGAGCCCATCTATTCTGCCCCACCCGATTATTCGTATTAAAGTTTGTATTCAACTGATCAGTTCATTTGGAGAGAGTACACTTAACTAGAGTCTCGTGAAGACTTGCAACAGCTCACAGTGTCCTTGACATAAGTGACATCACGTTATGGTTGTCTTCCAGGTATGACCAACTAGGTATCATATATGTGTGTTAGACATTGTCGTCAGAGGATCCTGAGATTGGCATAGTTTCAGGCCTGGAACTGGCTGTAATGAACAACATTCTTCTATAGCAACCTAATCATGAAAAATCATTTAGGTTTCATGGCGACAGCGATAGACTACTCTTTACAAATTCATCACAACTCATTAGCTACATACTAACTTACAATTCATAAAATCAATAAAATATATAAAAGTGTATAGTAAAGATTTTACTCCTCAAAATGCATAAATTCTTAAATACAATATGTCCAGCAAGTGGTTCACAGCGATATTCATTAGACAATCATTTTCTCTCTATTTAGCTCTACCAGCAACAAATAGTTTAACAAGCGTGAGCATGCCGAATACACTTCCTTATGCCATCTCAACATTTCTACATAAATGTAATCATTGCTAACGCCACTTAGTTTCTGTGAGAAGAAATACATTAGTTCACACAATCATTTAACAAAACACATAAATATTTTACACAACATTCTATCAATAATATATACAAATATTTTAGAGAAGTCAATTATATTTACCACTGTCGTAATTCGTGTGCAAGCAGTTGACCCTTGGACATGTGGGTGCCGTGAATGTGTGTGTGCGAATCATTGATCGTTGATACGTGTATATATGAATGGTCTCTACGTAAACTAGCAGATTCTACCACGTCATAACAAGGAATGCAAATGACCAAATATGGGCGTCTCGTATCCGGCTAGCAGTTCCCCCATCCTGCCATTCCTCGTTACCCCTCTGCATCCTTCACCTACATCTTAACAGGTCGTAAACATCTATTTCACCACAGGAACACTACTTACCTAAGGTATTATAGTCTACACCAACGATTAATAAAGTCCTAAGTCTTTCATTTTTTATTCACAGAATAATAAGGAGAATCTATTTGACTTCAGATTGCACTTGATGTCAGAGTATATACAACCAGCAAACAGTACTTAGGACATCAAAGTGAAGATTTTTATCAAACGTTAAGCATTCTCAATTTTAAAAAATCAAATTTACAATTAAATGTGTGTTTGTGTTTTTGTGTGTGTGTGTGTGTGTGTGTGTGTGAATAAAAACGTGCAAGCTCTGATTACATCATAAATAAATAGATAACTAAACATATATTCATTCTATTTTGGCTAATCGGAATATCGACTGAAGCATTCAGTCTAAGCGAGGTCAGAAGAACTCAAAACACCGCCACTTAACGATAGTAAGGACAATAACTCTTTAGACTTGTCAACCACGCACTCCTGGTAAAAGGCTCTTCAAGCCATGAAAGTAGCTGCCGATTTTATTAGCGCGCGCAGAAAGAAGTCGGACACTTTGCGCCTCTACATGGTTTTGCCATTTCCATCACCTAAAGATCTGCTGCAGAGGGAAATATCCACGATTTACATTTAAAGCAGCCAAAGTGTTCATTATTTCCTCTGGAAATAAACTACGGACGCTATATTTTTGTTGTTGTTATTTCTTGAATGGTTTCGAAGATGACGTGACTAGTAACCATTGTTGTGAGTGTTTCAGATCCAGTGACGAAGAGGTGAATAGTCGCTCTCGTAAAATAGTTCTTTTTTTTTTTTTTTGCGATTCGTGGTCTCGTAAGCTTTCTACTTGCTCTCGTAGTCGTTACCAGATGACAAAATAATTCAGTTCATCTATTTACTTTTGACAAGAAAAAAAATATTTTATTACTTTAAATGAAAAGGAATGGACAGAAACTTTATTTAGTTAGAAACTGAAATTCATGCGATATAAATCCAGAAATTGGAGCTTTAACATGTACATATTGTCCTTTACGTAGGTTATTTGCTTCACAAGAAGTAGGCTGTGAAAGAGGTGAAGACTGCTATGCGTTTGTGGCAATCGTTCTTTGTTCCTTAAAGTAACTCCTTCGACATTTGAGAAGTGGATCTTTCATGATGAAAACTTAAAGTTAAAAGGAATGTTGTAACGCGATAAAGTAGCGGGTGATTTAGGGGCTTTGGCATTTGAATGACGTTAGGAATTACTTTATTGATATTAAGGCGGTCCAGTTTGAGTATATTTCATTGGAACTGATTAGTTCGAGAAGTCCCGTCAGAGATCAATGTACTGAGTGTGAATTTTATCTCTGCGTTCACTTAATTTCATTTAATAAAGCCTGCATACAAATTGCCTGTGAATATCATTTGCTAATATTTGTGTGCCACTATCCAGTAATAATAATAACAATAATAATAGTTGTAGTAGTAGTAATAGTAATAATAATAACAACAACAACTATAAAGAAGCAGTAGAGTTGAGTGGATTATACCACCCACACACCTCCACAAACAAAAAAACAACGAAATAGGCATTAGAAAATACTTGAAGCCCAAAACCTCTCCATGGCCTGTATGTGCTACAAGCTATGAAACATCAACCATCACGTGCACTACAATATCACTATCTTGTGACCATCACGTGGTGAACTGTCAAGTGCACTTTGTAGGCTTATCAATGACTAATGATGAACTGACTATCAAGTACGCTTTAGTACGCCTAACGAGATTATATTGAGGTCTGAATACCATATGCCCCCTTGTAAGCCAATCAAATGTTTTCTGAACTATCACGTGCACAGTATAGTACACCAACACTTTGACCATCCAGTGACAATCACTTGCTCTCTTGAACACCACTGATGTAAGTCTGATATGTGATCAACCATCACGTGCACTACAGTATCACTATCTTGTGACAGTCACGTGCACTACAGTATCACTATCTTGTGACCATCACGTGCACTACAGTATCACTATCTTGTGACCATCTGATTATATCTGTTGCTTAGAGAATGTGCTCACCTCCATATCCACACAGGTTTCATAAAGCAAGATTCAGAATGGCATTTTCAAGTACAACTGTTTTCTAGTTTGTTACATACTTCTGACAGTTTGTACATTGTTTTGAAAAACACCTTCTATAAGCATGGTCAACGTCAGTAAGCCAGGGACGGTATAAAATACATTAAATATTTGGGATAATCTTAATTTAATCTGGTAGGTCAACAGGCAACACATTTTACTATAATAAATATGTATCCCTCATTTACTGCGTGCAACACATTTTGCTATAATAAATATGTATCCCTCATTTACTGCGTGCAACACATTTTGCTATAATAAATATGTATCCCTCATTTACTGCGTGCAACACATTTTGCTATAATAAATATGTATCCCTCATTTACTGCGTGCAACACATTTTGCTATAATAAATATGTATCCCTCGATCACTGTGTGCCCCAACTCGTCGAACGATACGCCTCACACACCAAAGACCCCATTTTTCTGAAATATGAATGAATTAACGTTACAAATTATTCCAATTTTAATATAGATTATAACTCACTTTTGAATATCAAGAAACTTATTTGACTTATAAAAGTAATTAGATCCTAATATTAAAATTATCATTAATGGTCGATGTTAAACCGACCGTCAAAGAATCTACACAGTAAGATAAAATGCGCGCACGCACACACACACACACACACACACACACACACACACACACACACACACACACACACACACACACACACACACACACACACAGTGTTGCCTAGTTTTGGTGCCCCAATGACATTCTGTATGTTTCTTATTTCACAATGTTTACGGTAGTTAGAAAAGCAAATATGTACGTATGAATAGAGAAATATGACGGCAAGAATACTTACATGATCAAACAAACCTTTTGCCTTTCTATCTACCTCTTGATCAAATAGCTAGCCCTGTCTCAAGACAGAATACACAGTAAACAGGTAAACACTACGCTTAACCGTACCACAATTGACAATGCACTATTGACATTTTTTATAGTGTGTGATATTTGACAAGCATACTTCGATACCCGGCACTTCAGTTGTCATATACGTCATATACTCAAGGTCAGGCAGAGATCTAAAATATCTTATAGTATCCTGGACGTTATCGCTCTCGTCCATTTTCGTATGGAACATCCTAAACTACACAAATGTGAAATCAGAAAACTAGAAGTTGCAGATGCACATAACATCTGCTATTGTCCCCCTCCTGTAATTTTGACCGTCCAATTTGCATCGGAAGGTTACAAATTTAAATTGTAAAAGTCAAGGATTCTGATACAATTAATTCCGAGACTTAACACATTTAAAAAGAGTATCAAAAAATTTCAATGAATTCAGTGGTTCAAAAATAGAAAACAATCATATATAAAATAGAGACTCTATTATTAGATTAATAGGTCCAACAATGTAAACAGATAAATGTATTTTAAAACTTAGATACTTAAACAGACCGTGTGCGATAAACAGGAGTGTCCATAAAATAAAATCCACCCATTTCTGATGCAAACTGGAAGTTCTACATATCCAAACGGTACGCTCTAATGCATACAAATAAGTCTAAATACAAAACAGAGAATCCATGCATGAAGCAGGAGGACTGAAATAGAATTAGACACAGTGTAAAGCGAACAAGATGGTCCAAATACACAATAGATAGACCTTAAAGCAATGAGGGTCCACATTCCCAGTAAATAGTCCCTAAAGCGAACAAGAGGGTCTAAATACACAATCAATATACCTTAAGACAATGAGGGTCCACAATCCCAGTAAATAGTCCCTAGAGCGAAATTAAATTTAAGACTAAGTTCCACGGTCCAATTGCTTTGTATCTTGCCTAGCTTTGTCGAGATAGTTCGGACCATGAGAGATCTTACTCTCTACACACCCCATTTGGAATTCTGACGGATACTTGAAGAAAAACAAAAAACAAAATATCCTACCTGAAAATCAACAGATTGTTTATGTTTGAAAGAATATCTTTCCAAAAACATAGAAGACGCATAGGAGATGAATTTTAGTCCCGCACCCTCAGTGTCCAACAGCCACACACACACACACACACACACACACACACACACACACACACGAACGCACACACACACAATCTGAAAAATATCACATACAAACACGAAAATACAGCATGAGTTTTATGTCATTGCAGCTTCAAGACACTTTTCCCCTGCCTTACCCCCACCTTTCTTCCATCCAGTTAAATTACTGCCCACTGTTCCAAATATAGTACCAAACAAAGTGAAGTGCTTTGGAATGGCTCCGTAAGACAGAGCAAGACGTTCACGCCAATAAATCGAATCGCCCATGAGATATTAATTACTTATAAATTCGTACAAAATAGCAATGAAGTACCTAATTCAAACAAGACGTTTGTGTATTTATCACTATTTGCATTTCTGCACAAGGAAAACGACAAAAGAAAAAAATGAAAAGCAAACGAAATTAACAGCGCTCAGGTGGGCAGTCACAGTACTGAATGCGTCAAAACTCTAGGATAATGACGAATTCTTACTTTATCGTCACTGGTATCAAAGCCATAAAGCATTGACACTCACTGCTTCAAGAAAGGATCCGGATTTGATAACTACTTTCGAGGTTGCATTTATAAATTGCACAACAATAACATATCCATCATTGTTTCTGTCTGTAGGAATATTGAGACAGGATTCACGTCATGTTCTGTCTGGAGGACTACCGAGACAGGATTCACGTCATGTTCTGTCTGCAAGAATACTGAGACAGGATTCGTGTCGTGTTCTGTCTGCAGGAATACTGAGACAGGATTTGCGTCGTGGTCTGCTGGAATACCGAGAGAGAATGCGTGTCTGCAGGAATGCTGAGACAGGATTCGCTTCTTGCTTGGCAAGAAAACTCGAAACGTTTTTGAAAATTTATTTGTTTATTGGTGCAACAAGGAAAATCTAATTGGACATATCAGAGATTGTCTAATTGGGTCAACTCTGCGCCGTTCAATTTATTTGAACAAAATTTCTCCAAATCTCTTTAGGCCAGTATCAAAACAAAATGCCTTCCTGTGATAAACAGGCGACTTGGAGGTGATGTCCATGAATTGGTTACAGACACTCAACTACAAAAGTGCATATATGGTCAAATCAGCGTTCACATCTGTAAACCTTTCTACAAATGCGAATCTCGTACGTCTGTAAATAACACTCAATATTTAACTTTAAGCACTCCTGAATGTTCGTTGAAATAAAAATATACTTTGAAAGAAAACAAGTGGACGGAAGTCGATAACACGAATATTAATTGAAATATATTTATTGCGGCTAACGTTTTCCGTTCATAGTTCAAGTCACATGTAGTCGAATAATTTGGGAGTGTAAATGCACCCTTAAAGTGAGAAAGCAAAATGAGTGCGTGTGATCTAGCGAAATGTTAACATCAAACTGTGTTAAGTGTCTTTGTAAGTATCATTTTGTTCCTATGTAATGTGTTTTCATGAAACTGTATGTGAGTGTGCAGTGTGTTAGTGATAGTGCCTCTGTGTGTATCACTTTATTCGTACGCAAGTGTATGATTTAATCTGTAAGTGTGTGTGTGTGTGTGTGTGTGGTGCCTGAATGAGTATTACTTCATATGTGTGTGCGTAATTGGATCGATACAATTTGATAACCTACAAAAATAATTTTTTATATGATTTTTACTTCATGGAAGTTAAACCTCCGTAGTGACAAACAAGTTTGTTATGTTGGAGTCAAGGAGAAAATACGGCACAGTTAGCAGGATAAGGTGGTTGATTATTTTTCATCAGCGCTTCTGCCATTTTACGTCCATCACACCTGGCTGCAACTGAAATACTAAAATATATGCATTAGATTTCGTGGAGGACAGAGTAACTATAGACGTGATGCTTGGCTGGGAATAATGTGCGTTGGCTGTCAGTATACTTGGTTGTCTGGATGTGTGAAAGTTTTGTTGAACCGAGAGTCGAAAGCTTTCTTCCGTTCTTTGAAATATATCCCCATTGGGGAAAGTTTCGTTCCCCTCACTGAAAGCCGTTTTTTTATTCCATATATTGAAATGTAATGTTTAGCTCTTTCAGACTTGCTGCGACAGGCAATCGAAACTGACATTCATATGTGACCCCGATCTACGATTTTAAGGAATATTTTATTTATTTTGTATGTGTTGGCGTGCCTGCGTCCGTGCCGAGAGTGTGTGTGTGTCTGTGTGTGTGTGTTTGAGAGAGAGAAAGTTCGAGTCTAAAGCTTATCACTTTTAAATATTTAACATTTGAGACACGAGGAACAAGAATGCTTTGTATGGGTGCGTATGTGCGTGCGTTTGAGCGTACATGCGCGCGCGAATGTTTTCACGTGTATTTTTAATTGCAAAATATGACCTGGCGTCAGGCAAAGAAATTCGTATAAACATAGCGTCAGGCAAAGAAACTCGTATAAACATGGCGCCAGGCAAAGAAACTCGTATAATAAACATGGCGTCAGGCAAAGAAATTCGTATAAACATATACATGTGCTTTTACGTACAAAAACATGCTTATCATCCCGTACAAAACATGCTTATCATCCCACACAAAACTGTACTTTAAAATGGCTTCTAGTTGTAGTAATAATAGAACTAGTACAAGCAGGTAGAGAGTAATAATAGCAGTAGTAATTATAGTAGTAAAAGTAGTATTAGCAATAGATTGTAGTCACAGCAGTGTCAACAGTTAATAGTAGTAGCAATAATTAGTAGTAATAGTTGTGATAGTACTTATCGGACTTTCTTTGTGGTACTGCTTTGTTTTGTTTATCAATGTAAATTTCAAACACAACACGCTTAGTGTTTCTTTCTTGTAAAAATTACGCCATAAGCCTAATATAAACATTCTCCTTTAGGTTTTTCTTACGTGATGCTTTTACGGACACGTAAGAGGATAAACCATTTCAGAGGTTTGAAGTTTTCTAAACGTTTCAATAATTTTGTAAAGAACACATTCTTGACAAATTACAGTGTCACACCTAAGAGGAATTGATAAAACTGTAAAACATCAACTTTTAAAATTATTTTAAAATAATCTTATGTCGAAAAGCATAACGCACGAACGTTGGGCTCTTAATGACACTAATGAATATTCAAAATGGCTTTCCTGAGGTAATAATTGTCTACCACAGATTGTGTCACGTTTGAATGCTGCTTAAGCATGTATAAACGTTTTTAACTAGCACTTCGGAACGGAGTGTCAGTAACGCAGTGGGATAGTAGTTTTCAGTAACGCACAGGGATAACAGAGATAGTAGCTTTCAGTGACCCAAGGGGATAGTAGCTTTCAGTGACACACAGAGATAGTAGCTTTCAGTAACGCACAGGGATAACCGAGATAGTAGCTTTCAGTGATACAAGGGGATTAGTAGTTTTCAGTGACACACAGGGATAGTAGTTTTCAGTGACACACAGGGATAGTAGCTTTCAGTGATACACAGAGATAGTAGCTTTCAGTGACACATATGGATAATACATTTCAGTGACACACAGAAATAATAGTTTTCAGTGACACAAGGGGACATTAGTTTTCAGTTACACATTGATAATAGTTTGCAGTGACACACTGAGATAGTGGCAATGAGTGACATACACGGATAGTGGTTTTCAGTGACATACAGGAATAGTAGTATTTAGTGACACACAATGATAGTTATCAGCAACAGATTAGGACAATTATCGATAGCCCACATTGTTAGGAATATTCAGTGATGCACAGGGATAGTAGTATTTGGCGCCACTCAGGGATAGTAGTATTTGGCGCCACTCAGGGATAGTAGTATTTGGCGCCACTCAGGGATAGTAGTATTTGGCGCCACTCAGGGAGAGTAGTATTTGGCGCCACTCAGGGAGAGTAGTATTTGGCGCCACTCAGGGAGAGTAGTATTTGGCGCCACTCAGGGATAGTAGTATTTGGCGCCACTCAGGGATAGTAGTATTTGGCGCCACTCAGGGATAGTAGTATTTGGCGCCACTCAGGGAGAGTAGTATTTGGCGCCACTCAGGGATAGTAGTATTTGGCGCCACTCAGGGAGAGTAGTATTTGGCGCCACTCAGGGATAGTAGTATTTGGCGCCACTCAGGGATAGTAGTATTTGGCGACACTCAGGGATAGTAGTATTTGGCGCCACTCAGGGATAGTAGTATTTGGTGACACTCAGGGATAGTAGTATTTAGCGACTCGCAAGCATAGACATAGTTGAATTTTTCTTCACATCGAATCAGAATAAAATATAATTCATTTACGTTTCTTGCATTCTGCTAAAATCAGTAAGGTTATGGTGTGTCTAGTGTACCGTTGCCATCACAACAGGTATAGATAAAAATGTTACTGTAGACAAGACTACGCCTGCTTACTGAGAAATCGTTGACTTTGGGAACACTTTCTTCTTGTACACTTGAGACATTTGTACAAGGAAAAATCTTGTTCCTTCTCGCTCAACAAACAAATATGTTTGCTATGGAGAAACTACGTTTGTGCTCACTCTAACTGTTTAGGACTTTAGGTATACATTTTTGTTTACATTGCTTTTTGCTCACTCTAAACATGTCTTAAACACATTGTTTCTGCCCTATCATAGACACTTTGACATACAGTGTTTTTGCTCAAACATAAACATTTCTTTTGTACACACATTATTTTTGCTCAATCATAGAATTTTACTTTGGACATAACAGTGATTTTACTCAATAAATATACCAACAAATTAGCAAAGAAACCAGCAATAAAACTCGTTTACCTTAGTGACATTGTTAGCTCGCTTAAAAAAAAAACTGCTACCTACTTCATTTTAACAATGGGTGTGATATTTAAGGGCCATAATCAAAGAGAGACGACTCGGTCAGATTTGCTGAGTATCATTTCAGTTTCTTCTGTCATTTTTATTCAGACAAAAATCAAGGAAGGAAATCATAAAGAGTTGTAAAAGCGAGGCGGTGAAGTTGTAGACATCGCGGCATTACTCTCATTACCATTTATTGGCTCAAGACAGACCGCAAGTTTAGACTAAGGCGGGTCTTAAGTTTAAATCTCCACAAGACGCTTACTTCTCGTCGTTTTAGAGACTAACTTCATGTCACCGTCCTCTGAGAATGTGGAGAGAAGAAAGAGGAAAACAACAGATTATAACTGTATGAGCATGAGAAAATACAGAAGTGCGCTTGTATGATTAGAAGGACATACACAGATTTATAGCATAACAGAAGTGCACGAATAAGAAAAAACAAATTTAATGCGTTTTAAACTCCAGGATAAATAAATATGCGCTGACAGTCTGCTTTTTGATTGGAGCATTACAATATGCGACTTCAAAAGTTTAACGATTTTTCATGTCGCTACAAATTTCAAAATGTTTTATTAAACAATGACACTTACCAAGACATTATAGGACATTAGCTTATTATAAAAGAACAGACAGCTTTATTGGTGCTTTAATTGACTGCTTGGGGGGGGGGGCAAGAGGGGCAATCACATTAATTACGTTAAGAAAATCGAGTCGCGAAGCCTCTTCGCCATTTGTTGTGTGGTGTGGAAAAGTGATGTTGTTTATCGTAAAGGTTTCACTGTGCTGGGGGTTTGTCTCTTTGAGACTAATCTAAGATTTGTTATACTGGTGTGGAAAAGTGATGTTGTTTATCGTAAAGGTTTCACTGTGCTGGGGGTTTGTCTCTTTGAGACTAATCTAAGATTTGTTATACTGGTGTGGAAAAGTGATGTTGTTTATCGTAAAGGTTTCGTTGTGCTGGGGTTTGTCTCTTTGAAACTAATCTAAGATTTGTTATACTATCTCACAATTTTAAGTTTATCATTGCACTGATTGCGCACTCTGTAATGTATCCGTCGAATGTCGTGCATTTAACGTCGTTTTAAAGTGATTGTGTACAAAGCGTTTCACTCGCTACATTACAAAAAGTACAAAGGAATATTGTACGAGAATGAAAGAAGACAGCACAAGACACTGTTGGTGACGTGACCCCTTAATCGTGGACTTAGCGCTAGCTGCCTGTCGTAAGCGCACTAGTTCTACGCAATACCAGACAGCGGTACAAAGCAAGCGGTTTGTGCATAAGAAGTTGTTAATGCTCCTTACAAACGTGTTACATGCTTGGCTGCTTACACACACTGACTCTGGTTTGTTCATGTCTATCTGGACTCTTTGTCTGTCTGTCTCACTATCTATTGATGTTTTCTCCCATCTAGATTCCTTTTTTTTGTGTGGCACTGTCTTTTATTTTTTTCTGCCATTTTCTATATCTGTTTGTGTGTGTGTGTGTTTGTGCTTGTGTGAATCTTTTTCTAGCTGTCATTTTAACGTTTTCAAGCTGTCTGTCTGTTTGAAGTCTACTTTGTAATTAACCACCCAAAGAGTTGAACAATATGTTTACGGCAGTCGACTATGTAGTGATGCGTGTTGGTGTTTACGAGCGAGTGTGTACGTGTACGAGTGATACTGTGTGTCTGTTTGCCTGGTTTGAAGAAAATCATACGAAATATAAACAGAAGACCGTAACACACATACAAACAACACACATTTAACACACATATAACACACACAAATACGCATGAGCTACATACTCGCGCGCTCACACACACACGCATATGCATACACAAACGTCAAGGAATCTACTATGATTTATTCACGTAAGAAATCTTAGACGAACTTTAAAGAGTTTTCAGTAAAGTGACACACTTCTGTCTAGAGAGATTTTATCACTGTGTCCGTTAGGCAAAGTAACGTACGTAATTCTTCGTTCTAGATGGAACACTGAAAACTAATTTTAAAATGATAAAGTTAGAGAAATTTTTCATATGTTATAGCTTTCTTTGAATGTACATATTAACGCTAAATAAAAGGGTGAATAAAATGCTAAGTTTGGGATTGAGACCAGAGGGGACTCACGAAGTCAGAATATTAGCGAATGCGTGCGGTGTGTTTGTGTGTGTGATTAGTTTGTGTCGATGTTGCATGTGTGTGCGTGCGTGTCTTTGTGCGTTGAGAGTGCGTATGTCAATGTGCGTATTAGGTTTATTGAAAGAATGAAGTGAATGTCATCATGAAAATAGTGCAGATGTCATTAATAATAATGTAGATTTACCTATTTACACAAAGTCATGGCTATATTATTTCCAATCTACACAAAGCCAGGGCTAATATTTCCAATCTACACAAAGCCAGGGCTCTTATGATGTCCCATCTATACAAAGCCAGGGCTCTTATGATGTCCCATCTATATAAAGCCATGGCTCTTATGATGACCCATCTACACAAAGCCACGTCTAATATTATTTCCAATCTACACAAATCTATGGCTAATATTATTTCATTATACATAAAGTCATGGCTATTATGACTTCCTATCTACACAAAGCTAGGGCTAATATTATTTCCAATCTACACAAAGCAATGGCTAATATTATTTCTTATCTACAAAGCCTGGGCTACTTTGATTGTTTGTATAATATCCCAGGTATATGTTAGATACTGGCTACTCTGGATACTAAACATAAAATGAATATTCACAAAATCTGGAGACAGAATAAACCAACTGCTCCAGCGAATGTGGTTCCATAAGCTACTGAAAACCGATTCTACATAAACGTTCAAACACATGGTTATAATGTGTACAGATGACTATCTACATAAACGTTCAAACACATGGTTATAATGTGTACAGATGACGTATCTATACTCCACACCCGTGGGCCTAAGAAACCAGAAGGGTAAATTTAATTATCACAATTATTTTGTTGCCAAAAGACTAAAGGCTACTTACCATATTTGACATCTGCAAGAATTTTGCTTTTCGCTCGGAGCCAGGCAACAAGATCTTGGCATTCTCGAGTAGATCTCTGTTCGGGTTTCCGTTTGATGAGGTCCAAAACTTTGTGATATGTTGACGTCATATTTGGAAACGAATCAAACACCTACTGTTAAAATAAAACGCCTCTTTCATGCAAGGCGTATACGCTAGGTCCGCACTTTGGAAAATGCAATGCTTGCAACGTTAACAGAGAGAGAATTTAATTTAGACTTTTATTTTTAAAATGTACGACTTTTATTTTTAAAATGTACAACTTTTATTTCATTTTATAAAGGCTACATAATGTATTAAAAAGTACTTTTTATTAACATTATAGTTTTACTTAGTTATCACAGTTCAGTTTCTGATAAAATATTATCCTGTAATAAACATTCAAATTGAACATTTGCAGCAAATACGACAATTAAAGGTCCAGGATAGTAAAGTTCCACAGATTTCTGAGTCCAAGACGACGTTCTACAGATTCCCAACTCATGAAAAAAGGCGTCTCGTGACTGTTGGTTTTCTTAGTGGATGAATCTTTTCTGGGAAATTGAACGCTTTTCCCTCTAATTTCGAACTTCTCTTCCACTTCCACAAACACACGTCGACGTTTGCCAAACCACCGGACGAGGAACGTGGTTTTTCTTTGACTCCCGCGCTAGGGAACCGGTGCATAGCAGGTGTTTACAGGGTTCACTTTCAATAGTCGTGCGCGTTAAATCGCTACGTTTCGATCACGTGACGTTGTTCATTTACTAGACTGCGGACAGTGGCGGCTCACCGAAAGCTGGTGTGTAGGAGCCGTTGCTTTTGTTTTGTTGGCGACAAGAAGGTATCGACTGGAAACAGATAAAACATGGAATGCTTTCATGCAGCTCAGGGGTCGAGATACAGATCAGGCAAAATATACCATAATTCAAATTATAATAATTACATTTTTTTTTTACGATATAAAAGAAAAGTGTGTGTGTGTTGGGGTAGGGGGGGGGAGGGACATTCATTCATTATGTGTTTCTTGTTTACGACGTGAGGGGTGGTAACAAAAATAAACGACAAGCCTACCATCCTATGCCAATGACGCTAATCTCTAGGACTGAAAAGAATGTAATCTTCAAAACAATGAAAAATGAAATTACTCTAACTGACCTCTTGTTCTTTCAGGCGTGTATAGCAGTCGACAGTATAAGGAAAAACATAACACTTCGCCTTACAGTGCTAGTTGTCGTGCAGTCCATAAACAAAACCTGTCCACATAAACACGCCTCCTTGGTTAAAGTGGAACTGTTGATAAACTGGTGCTGCCTGCAGATTTTATATAGACGCAACACTAACAGCAATCGATCGGGTACAGTCGGCTAGCTTTACACCGGCATAATTATTTTTTTCGCGGAGCAAACACCAGCAGTTAAAAAAAGAAAGAAAAGAAATGTGTAGTTATGCGTAAAGAACTAGCCGTTAGCGATAGGCAAAGACATTAGCTGTCCTATCGATCGTCTACTTTGTCAGTGATTGGGCGAGAGATGGTAGCTCACGTCTGACTTTGGTAGACGGCAGACAAGTGAACTGTAGTCCACATCAAAAGGCATATGTGCGTACGTGTGTGTGTTTGTGTGTGTGTGTGTGTGTGTGGAGGTGGAGTGGGATAGTCACTCACAGTGTCGCTTTTCTCACGTCTGTTCAATCATTGTCATATGCTAAGTGTTGTCGTTGTTGTTATGGGCAAGACCGCAGTAAGACTAATTTTGAGACCACTTCACTCATAGAATTTCAGGCATGCGTAATTTTAGTCCGTGACTTTCTTGAAAAGAAGCGGGTTCAGGAGTGCTAGGGTGGGGAGATCGGCATTTTGGATCCGACCCTCTCCTCAGGTGCATCCATTATGCTCGAGGACTACAGGTTTTGGAAACATGGACAAAAGGGTGAGGGAAACCTAAGAAGACTTAATTAACTTTCCTTCGCTGACAAGGCTACTGTAGGTGTTGTCTGACGAAGGTGGAACTGGATAAAAAATCTAGAAAAGTCCATAGTGGAAGTCCATACGTTTAGAAAGATTTCTGATTTCCACTGCAAGTAAATCCACTGTCAAACAATAGTTGCAGTCATATGTTCCAAGAGTATATAGATATGTGTTCTTATGAGCACAAATTCGGGGGTAAAATATATAATTATATATTATGGCGGAATAAATTTGCCTATCCCTATTTCTAAACTTAATTGTTATATAAATTATTAAATTTTCGAAGTGACCCAACTTGAGCACTCCTTATGATGGTATATTTGTAAGTGCCAGAGTTGGAGTAAACACTCTAGTTAAGAATATGCTAGAAATTGCTGATGTAATGCAAACAAGTTCCAACTAGAGGAATAGTTTGTTTTATCCAATCGTTACAATTTACGAGAACGAGACCAACCAATGGGTTGAGGTCAAAAATTTACATGCTGTAGAGAATTCTAATGTCTGATCACTTGAATTTGGTGTGGCAAGAAGTCCAGTCTTGAAAGGCAGCCGTTAGCTTAATGGTGAATTAACTGACTTATTGGGAGAGAATTGACTTAGAAATATTTCATGCATTTGGCCTATTGATATGTTATACTTGTGTTTTACGTAAAGATGCATTATGTGAGTAAACTATTATTTCTACAAATGTTTGAACCTGTAAGATACTCGTATATAGTATGCTAAACACTTGACATTGCTGCTAGTGAACATGTTAATAAAAATGATATGCTGTATTTATTATGCTGTGTGCGTGTATCGGGCTAATAAACATTGTTGCAGGAAACTGTTATGTTGAGACTTGAATGTAAGAATGAGTGGAGTTTTAAAAAAAAGAGATAAACTGGAAACTTAGCATTTGCTCCTTGATTATATTTGACAGGGACAAAACAGCCTTTCCGTGTATTATTTAAATTGTCTGGTTTACTGATCATAAACCGATATTACTATAGTAGACAAAGGAAGCCTCTACTGCATTGTGTAAGATAAGAATAATTACATTCCACTTATGATTGATGGCATGGTATGCTGACTACATCGAGCAAATTTGTCTAATTGGATACCAGTGAGCATTATCTAATTGGATACCAGTGAACATTGTCTAATTGGATACAAGTGAGCATTATCTAATTGGATACCAGTGAACATTGTCTAATTGGATACCATGAACAGTAATACAAAGCAAAAACAGAACACGTTTGGGATAAGGACCGCGTTGGAAGGGAGGATGCATATGTAAAGGTGAAATCAGATAGTGTGTTATTTTTCTCAATTCGGACAAGAGGCATTTTCATCAAGAATAACCTCAAAAGAAATAAGATCCGGGATTTAAGTCCCATATAAATTGTAAATAAGTAGACGGCAGGGAGTATAAGAGCAATGGGAGGCAAGCTCAAGTCACTAATCCCTGTATTGTTGTTTAACGTATCAATGAAGTATTGCTTTTATAATTCCCTTGCTGGAGTAGTTGTATCATATGCAGAAGGCGTTCTGTTTGTAATATGCAAACGAAGGTTTTATTTGGGAGCAGTTCTCGTTGCGTGCATGAAAACCGATACGACTGATAAAAGATAATCACATACAGAGTATGATTATTTTGCCTTTCCACAGTATACAAAGAATAACCCGACACCCAATTAGTTTGGTTCTGCCTCGCATATCAGGTAAGGGTGAGCTTGATAAGAAATAATATTTAAGATCTCAACAAGGAGTTGCCCATCACGGTAGAAACGCACAAGATGGCTCCTGTACATTCACGTTAACTACGACTACTTCCTTACATTCACAGTGCGTGATGGCTCCGCTCTCTCACAGAGACATTGCATCACTCTCATACAGTTCACAAATCAAGTGATGCCTCCGGCCAGTTCTGTCATTAAGACATGTGATGACTCCTGTATTTTTACCAAGACAGTCGATGACTCCCGCACAGTCACTAAACGCGTGATGAGCCGACACATTCACACTCTTTCTTGACATTCACAAACCTTATGATAACTTTCAGTACAATCACAAACAATGTGAAAATTCCTATTCAGTCATGAACACAAGTCATTTCATACCCTCTGCTCACCGGATGACTGACGCGGTGACGGGGTGACAATAACAGCAACAAAACTACAAACGAAAAGTTTCAGCAAAACACGTGAAATCAAAGCGGTTAAATTGGATACAAAGAAGATCGACCGAGATAAAGGGAACTAAATCTTCGGTTGTTATGGTCTGTAATTGTGTATGCGTCTTGTTGGGACGGAAGTCGATCGTTCAAGTTGTTTAGAAATAATGTCTATGGACATTTGTCTATGGACATTTAATGCAGACAAATTGTGTACTGCGTCATCAGCATACCAAACTTTTACATTAATTCCAGACATATTGTGTACTCCGTCATTAACATGCCAGGCTTTTACAGTCACTCCAGATACATTGAGTACTGCATCATTAACATGTCACTGTAGGCATATTCTGTACTACGTCATTAACATGCCACTGCAGACATATTGTGTACTGATTCACTAATATGCCAAATGCAGTCGTATTGTGCTCTGCGTTATTAAAATGCAAAGCTTTTACGTTCACTGCCGATATATTGTGTACTGCGTCAGTAACATGCCACTCCAAATATATTGTGTACTGCGACATGAACACGCTATTGCAGACATATTGTGTACTGTGTCAAAGCATGCCAACCTTTTATATTCACTGCTGACATATTGTGTAATGCGTCATTAACACGGCCATGTTTTATATTCACTGCAGACATAGTGTATACTGCGTCATTAACAAGCCAAGCTTTTACATTCACTGCAGACATTGAGTCTGCGTCATTAGCACACCAAGCTTTGTCAGTCAGTTTCACAAAATTCCAGCATTTAAACTTAACTAACAAAATTGTAATGTGTATAAACAGCAGGTGTAAAATTAACTTTTAGAGTTATGTCAGCAGTTTATTGTGCTTTTTTAATAATATAACGGACAGGTTACTATGTACGAATGTTATCATCTTTGTTTTAACTGCTTCCATCTCTCTCTCTCTCTCTCTCTCTCTCTCTCTCTCTCACACACACACACACACACACACACACAAACACACACACACACAAACACACACACACACACACACACACACAAACACACACACACACACTCACACAAATACTCACACAAACTATTGTTTAATTACTTATTGGTAGTTTTTATTTAAAATTTCAGATTTATTGTCGTAATTACTTCTGTATTTTGCTAAATTGGTGGGTTAGCTCACGCATATTTACACTTGGAATGCGTATGTGTGTATGTGTATATGCGTGTGTGTGTGTGAGAGAGAGAGAGAGAGAGAGAGAGAGAGAGGTTGGGGGAGAGTAAACCTCTGTTTCATTCCATATGTATGCTCTGCCAATGACTGTGCAAACAATTTTCTTTTTATGGTAATATAAACTTCATTCAACCTTTCTTCCTTCGTTCAGGCTTTATCATGTTTTGTCTGCAAGTCAAAATATTGCTAATCATCCAGTGTTGATAAGTGAACCGTGACGCTTTTACAGATAGGTGTGTCTTGTAATATCTCTTGTCTGTTTGCTATTCCTGTTAATACAATTGTGTATATGTCAAGGATGTTGTGGCCCTTGAGGTATAAATTAGAATTTTATAATAAACATCAATGATCGAATTTTCTTCAGGATCGTACAACCTGCCACGCTTTCATTCACCTTACCATTCCTAATGACATAGGAATGGAATTTATTTTAAGAATAACGTCGAAGAATAAATATCACTTTGCTGTATAAGTATGTATACGCATCGTTTCTGTGCTATGATTGTGAACGGAAAACAAAAGGATAATTTTAACTTCATGTTTGTACACAGATTAGCCAAAGGATAGACTTCATTTTATATTAATTTCTCCTCACTGGCAAAAGGACAGCCTTAAATTTGGGATTGTCAACAGTTTAGAAGTAGTCTTAATTTTATGTTAATTTCTCCTCACTGGCAAATTTCAGCCTTAAATTTGGGATTGTCAACAGTTTAGAAGAAGTCTTAATTTTATGTTAATTTCTCCTCACTGGCAAAAGGACAGCCTTAAATTTGGGATTGTCAACAGTTTAGAAGAAGTCTTAATTTTATGTTAATTTCTCCTCACTGGCAAAAGGACAGCCTTAAATTTGGGATTGTCAACAGTTTAGAAGAAGTCTTAATTTTATGTATGTCAACAGTTTAGAAGAAGTCTTAATTTTATGTATGTCAACAGTTTAGAAGAAGTCTTAATTTTATGTATGTCATCAGTTTAGAAGAAGTCTTAATTTTATGTATGTCAACAGTTTAGAAGAAGTCTTAATTTTATGTATGTCAACAGTTTAGAAGAAGTCAAATTTTATGTATGTCAACAGTTTAGAAGAAGTCTTAATTTTATGTATGTCAACAGTTTAGAAGAAGTCTTAATTTTATGTATGTCAACAGTTTAGAAGAAGTCTTAATTTTATGTATGTCAACAGTTCAGAAGAAGTCTTAATTTTATGTATGTCAACAGTTTAGAAGAGTCAAATTTTATGTATGTCAACAGTTTAGAAGAAGTCTTAATTTTATGTATGTCAACAGTTTAGAAGAAGTCAAATTTTATGTATGTCAACAGTTTAGAAGAAGTCAAATTTTATATTTGTCAAAAGAGATTAGTAAACGAATAGCTGTAAGTAAATGTCTGTTAATAAATTACAAACTGGTTTTAACTTAACATGTGGACGGATAAGCAAAAGGTTAGACTTAACTATACATATGTGGACGGATTAGCAAAAGGTTAGACTTAACTATATATATGTGGACGGATTGGTAAAGGATGCCTTAACTGTACGTTTGTGGACATATATACACAAGGATAAATTTATTATGAGTTTGTTAACGGATTAGCACAATTTTTTTGTTTGTGGATAGATTACCAGAGTGATAGCTTGAAAATTGTGTTTGTGCAGAATTTAACATAATGTTAATGTTAGCTTGCGATCGGATTAGCATAAACAATGGGACTTTACGTATGTAGGCGGATTTGCTTTATTGTTCTTATGGACGGTCTATATCATGGATAACTTTATATTTGTATTCATGAATTGATAAACGAAAACATACCTTTATAACTTCTTCTTATGCGTGAGTACATTGAAAATTTGATTTCTGTTTAATAACTTGTTCAGTTTCTCGCAGTCAAATAAGTTCTCAAAGTAATGAAGCAGTCACCTATCCATCTATGTATTTGAACACACCTTCCATCCTCCATCTCGACCCACCCCATACACGGACCTTCCGTTAAATGACACCAATTGCCCGGTCGATCGGCTGCACGGAAAAGTAAAAGAAAGAAATCTTTCGGAGTGGCTTTAGTCCCCCTCTCCCCACCCCGAAAAACCAACCCACTACTGCTGCATTCGCACTATGTTAAATCTAATTCTGGTCGACAGGTTGGATTGTGGGGCATGAAAGACTGGGTTTAACAGTTTTAGTCTGTCAGACGTGGTATTAACTTCCAGGTGTCATCGCTGTGGTGTTGACTGATTTGTGTTGGCGTGCATAGGAAATGAAAAGGGTATTAAAGGCATCATCACCTGCATTCTGCTTCATAAAATGACGAAGTTATGTTCAAGAAACCAGCAATGATTTGTTACGTCCTCTACCTTCGGTGAACAAATCTCTCTGGCTATTTGACAGTGGAGTCAAGGAGTAGCCTAAGCCACTATCGTAGATACAATAACACACAGCCGTGTAACATATTCATCACGCATTTAGTCAAGGAGCAGCCTAAGCCACTATCGTAGATACAATAACACACAGCCGTGTAACATATTCATCACGCATTTAGTCAAGGAGCAGCCTAAGCCACTATCGTAGATACAATAACACACAGCCGTGTAACATATTCATCACGCATTTAGTCAAGGAGCAGCCTAAGCCACTATCGTAGATACAATAACACACAGCCGTGTGACGTATTCATCACGCATTTAGTCAAGGAGCAGAAAAACAAAGTTACATTTTCTAAATAATTGCTAGAGAAAAGGCCAATCCATAAGGAATGCACTGTCACCTTTTGCTTCTAACGATGATAAAACTGCTGACACTAATAAAACTGTTAAAAGTGATAAAATTGCTAACACTGATAAAACTGCTCACACTGATAACTGATATTACTGATAACATTGATAAGTGACGGTTTATGTGGGAAATGTAGCAACTTAGGACGCTAAGAAAAAGTCATATAACTAATAAGAACGCTAAGAGACACATAAATCTTTTGTATTGTATCTGGTTAATTAATAACGTGTCCAATATATTGTATCTCAATAAGAAGGCTAAGAAAAACACAACACTATTAAGAACGCTATGAAAGACACAACCCTTCTAAGAATGCTAAGAAAGACAGAATATTTGTAAGTACGCTAAGAAAGACAAAACATTTATAAGAACGCTAAAAAAAACAACACAATACTAGTAAGAACGCTAAGAAAGACATAACACTAGTATGAACGCTGAAAGACCTAACACTCATAAGAACGCTAAGAAAGACATAAAACTTTTAAGAACGCTAAGAAAGACCTAACACTCGTAAGAACGCTAAGAAAGATATAACACTTGTATGAACGCTAAGAAAGATATAACACTTGTATGAACGCTAAGAAAGACATAAAATTTGTATCCTATATACTATATCCGCAATTAATAACAACGTATCCTAGATATTATGTCTCAATAAGAATGCTAAGAAAGTCATAACACTAGTATGAACGCTAAGTAAGATATAAAGTTGTAAGAAGGTTGAAAGAGACATAATACTAAAATAAAAAAGAGAAAAAAAACATAGCTTTAATTAAAACGCTTCGACAAATATAACACTAAACAAGAACGATAAGACAGGCACAACACTGCGGGAGTGTACGAGCCATCTTCGTGATCTACATCCGAACTTAATGAATAATTGCATTCCTATTGTCGTTACTATGGAAATGAGAAACATTTTTTTTAAAAATTCGTTAGAAATAGTTGAGGATTAGTTTAATACGATCTCTCATTCTTTGAGATAACAAATAACAAAAAGTAAAAAACTAGGATATATTAAGAAAGGTCTTTTTAAAAATCTTGTCTATGTAATAACAATTTTAACACTTTCTATGTAAATACCAAAAGAACCGTTTTGACCGTTGTATACAGATACAAAATCTTATTTAACCTTTCTATGAATAAAAAAAATAATTATTATATATTTTCTATAAAGAGTAAAATTATCATTTTCAGTCTTTCTATACATTTTCACAATGGCCATTTTAACCCTTTCTATACATATTTTTAAAATGACCAATTTAACCCTTTTTACACAGATAAACCCTTTTATCCATTTCAAAACAAATACAAAATAAACATTTTAAATCTGCACAGAAAGATGGAATGACTTCAACAGTAACTAAATGTTTATTTACTCATTCAGTTTTGAAATGCTTTTTAAGTTGACTGCTAAAAATCGCTTTACATGCACTGAAATATGATTAGAAAAACGTACTGTACAGGTATTGGAATCTGATTAAGTAAAAACATCACTTTATGCACACTTGAATTTGATTAGGAAAGACATGAAATACAGAAGCATTCTAAAGAAATATCTGAAAATTAAATTAATAATATGATCATGATTTGTGGGGGTTTTTTGGCATTTTTTGTTTGTCATGATATGATTCCCATGATTTTTCTCTCAAGTGATTTTTTGTTTTTGTTTTTACCATCAAAATATTTGACTATTTTGTGTTTAAAAAATATCTGTTGTATAATTGGTTTTCCAGTGGAAAAACATCACCAAACATAAACAGAGAAAGTAAAGGTAACTAGTGAACATAGAAAAAGAAAGTAAAACATAAAATCAAAGTAGCGTTTGTGCTATTTGAAGATACACTTTTACGCTCTTTAAAACTGCAAACTTTTACATAGCAAAGACGTGATTGAAAGGTTGACAGAGGACATTAACCTCAACACTCTACTACTTTAAGACCTCAAGTTGGTGTCCTACTTTTAGATCGCGCCGAGGTAGATTGTATCAGGTACTTCACTTTCTTTTCATTGTCTAGTTCATAATTTTACTAGATCTTGCACGTTTCTTGAGAAGATAAGAGCGTAGAGGTAAAAGGTGTAAATGAACAATTCTGATGAATTGTTGCATGTGTTAATAAATACCCGGTCACGCTTTGTTACAGTTACTTGCGACAAAATATTTTCGGAGCCCGTTAGGAGGAATGCTGATAGCCAGTGGTAAAATGTTTGATCAATAATGCGAGAATGGACTTAGAATAATTTTATGTTAAATTTATTGTTCTTGCATTTTGATTTGATATATGTTAGATTTTTGATTGATTCATTAATATGTATAATTTATGTTAGAAATTATATATTGGTGAATGAAGCATATATGAGGGCTAAACAATTCTATTGCGGAATATGTATGTTGAATGATTGGGGAGAAAATGAGAGGTAATGTGGAGAATTATGAATTTGAATCTAAGAACTACGCTCCGGTGTTCTTGCAGGGCATGCCTTCTTTCATTCAGTCACTTTTTTAGCTACAGTTTACAATGTTCAGCGGACGGCCTTGTCTTTGGGTTCTGGTTGGAATCCTGATACATGAAATTGGTGATGAGGTTACATCTTGAGAGGCTTCTGTAATCATCAGACCACTGCCTACCACGGAATTCCAGGGTGGTGAGAGCAGGTCAACCAACACCATCGCTGTCTATTTCCAGACAATCCTATTGTGCTCAACAGACTGTGTAAACAAGTTGGATGGGATACTGGTATCGTGCTGACTGATAAATCTCTGCATACATTTCTCTACGACGATACATCTACAGACCACGTCAAGAACTTAAATAGAATACTTTTAATTTTCTGTCTTTTCCAACTCGTGATAAAATCGTAACTCTGATTAGAGATTGTTCCTCAGGCAGACATTGTAGAATATCAATTATATAGGGCAGAGGATTTGAACATTTAATGTAAATACGGGAACTGTTTCGAACTTATTTGTATTTTTTGTGATGTAGATATTATTCTATAATATTTTTTAAATCTTTTGTTACATCCTTCTTACGCATGTGCATTGATGCGTGTCTGGAGTAGTTAGTAGGTATATGGGGGTTCGTGAGTCAATTGTTTTGGATGAAAGTTAGTCAATATTGTGAAAATTAGATCACTCTTTAAGTAAGAAGTTCCACTTGCGAACAGAACTTATGTGTCGGTAGTGCGTAAGCTTATAGTGGTATGTGAGTGGGGAATTCATGTTAGGAAACGAATCTTAAATTTAACCACTGATAAGCGATTATGTTTATCAAATGATGAAAGAATTCATAAATAATAATCATAATAGAGGCCAACGCACTATAGCGGCCACAGTTTGTATATCATTGTCTTGTTAATTATTCAGTGGTAACAACATGGGGGACTCATATAGAGCTATTACACGACATGTGAAACCAGTATAGTCGGTCTGTGTGTCCATCACCCATTCATTTTTATCATCGGGTAGCTTTCTTAACCAGGGCATTACAAGGATATATAGCAATAAAATCTAGTCCTGTCTTCTGATTGGCTGGCAGTCTTTCTTTAAAAAAAAATAAAGGCAGTGGCTGGAGATTGAATATCTGTATAATAACGTATCCAAGATATTGCATCTCAGAAATTAATAACGTGGCCAAACGTTTGTATCTCAGTTATTAATAACGTGCTCGAGAGATTGTATCTCATTTATAACGTGACCAAGAGATTGTATCTTAATTATTAATAACCTGCCCAAAAGACTGTATCTCAGTTATTAATAACGTGCCCAAGAGATTGTATCTCAATTATTAATAACGTGCCCCCCAAAATGTATCTCAGTTATTAATAACGTCACCAAGAGATTGTATCTCAGTTATTAATAACGTGCCCAAAAGATTGTTTCTCAGTTATTAATAACGTACCCAAGAAACTGTATCTGAGTTATTAATAACGTGCCCAAGAGATTGTATCTCAGTAATAATTAAAGCTTGAAAAGATTCCATCTAAATGATCTTCTATCAAGAGACCGTATTTAAATGCAGAACAACCTAGCAAGTGAATGTATCTCAATACTACACACCGTATCGTGAAAAGAGTGAGATGAATGTCTCAGTAGGCTAACGTGTAATATTAACATTCACATAATACTACCTGTAAATCTCCGCCTTCGAATAACACATCTTACGCTTGATTTGTTCACCATAGGTGTTTATAGCAAAAGCTATCAATTCAGGATCTGGAACAGTGTGTGGGCTTTTTTCTTATTAGTCTTATTTGAAGTGATAATACTTTTAATACCCTTTCCCCGTTTCTATACACTCCAGCACGTCACTTTGAACGTAAATGACGACACCTTGAAGCTTAATACCACATCAGAGTGACTGTACCCTTAAACCCAGTCTTTTCACTTGTGTACCACAGAAATCAGTCAACCGCAATAAGAAGAAGCCTTTAATACCGCTTATTTTGCTCCAGCAAACCAACTAGTCATCCAGAAGTAGATTTAATATAGGCTGTGAGTGTGGTAACATTTTTTTCTGGCTAGAGCACTACGAATGATTTAGAGTCGTTATGCATCATATATTCGTTCCATTTGCGGAATTTTCTATTTATGGGCTGAAGAATTTATGAGAATATTAAGCGCGTATGTGAGTTTGTATGCGTGAGTAGGAATGTATTTGTATGTGTATATATGCGTGCGAAGATGTGTACGGTGGTGTTTCTGCGATCGCCAAAATACTTTTCGAAAAGAAGAAATAAACATGGGATATCCATATCTTTATGAGTTTCCGCTTAACAAATATGTAGCTAAAGCTATCCTAATGCTAATCCGTCCACAGTATACAATTACGACTATAGTTTTTCTTATCTGTCCACAGCACACAGTTAAGATTATCATTTTACTTATCTGTCCACAACACACAGTTAAGATTATCATTTTACTTATCTGTCCACATCATAGAGTTAAGATTATCATTTTACTTATCTGTCCACAACATACACTTAAGACTATAATTTTATTTATCTGTCCACAAAAATAAAGTTAATTTTGTGTTTAGATAATCCGTTCACGAACATATAGCTGGATTGTCCTATAGTTGATTCGTCCACAAACATAAGGTTCCGGCTATCCTTTTCATCTGCCTTCACAAACATAAAGTTATGGCTATCCTTTTGCCTGGGGTTCACTCACACAAATGAGCCCATCCGTTAGCTAATCTTATTTATATAAAGTAAAAGCTCTTTGCCGTTCACACTTATAATAGTGACTCGTACAGCATTTTGATATTTATATTTGATCAGATGATCTCTAAAATAAATACTATTTTTAGGTCAGTGGAAATGGTGAGGGGAGGGATGAATGAAAGCAAGGCAACCAGTATGGTCCTTAAGAAAATTAGATAATTGATTCTGATTACGAAATTCCAGTTAACACCCCCAGAGCCACTACATCCTTTAATAGCGTTCACTTGTACACACATACTTACACACGCAAACACACACACACAACACAAACACGCACACACACACACATGATGCCAAATTAAGTATGAATAGTATGAATAAATTAAATTAAATTAAGTATAAATAGACACTCTGGACTTACATAGACATCACATACGTATATAAACGTCACAGCATACTCAACAATACGGCTCTAGTCCCACCCCTTACCCTGACTGAGAAAAATAGTAAGAAAACTAGCATAAAGGAAAATATGATGAAACTTGCACAAAGGAAGGAAGAATGAATGATGCATTTCTAACAATAAACGGGAATTTCTTTACATGTATAAGAAGACGTTAGTAATAACTATGAAATGCAAATGTATGTATTACCAAATTCTATAAGAAAAATTGCTAGCTTGATGATTACAAGTCTGGTCTCTCTCGGTAGTATAGCTTATAGCTTATGAAAGCTAGTTCAAGGAATCAAGCCTACAGGTCATCTGCAATCTACATCTCCTGTGTTTCTGAGGTAAGTAAAGCTAAAAAGCTAGCTGAAAGAATGAAGCCCACTAGTCATCTGCAATCGACGTGTTACTTACGCAGTCATGTCTCATGGAAACTAGTTACAAGATTGAAGCCATCCAGTCATCTGCAGTCTAGCTGAGCTATGATAAAAGTTTTTACACGGGCAGAATGCCGACCTAGTAACATTCAATGCACAGTGCTTGGCTGTCTTAAGGCGTGCATCCACATTTAAAGGAGGCTGGAAGGTATATTTCCTCTCGTTAACGTTCAATCAACCATATAGCAAGCTAAGGAAAACATTAGACGATACATTATTTAATAAAAACTAATGAAAAGATTAAAATATTAAAATCATGCTAAAGAGGGGAGGAACCGTTCAATTACAATTGGTCCAATACTTCCTATACAATTACAGCAAAATGATATACTTAAACAGATTTGTAAAAAGTACAAATAGGACAACTGGTTCAGTCTCGTAAGCAGTCTCGTAACATCTTGTAAGCAGTTTTCCTTTATGAAAGGAATAGTAAATTAAAGCACATTTTTTTCTTCTGCATATTTTAAGACAAAGCAACATTTTCAAATTAATTCGGCCAAATAGTAGAGCTTGAGTGAAGCCAGCTGTGATGAAACGCAAGGAGACACGCACAAAAACTCAACCCACACTCTTTCGCTTAACATGGTTAAGTACGCACACTTCAGAGGTATAGTGCTGTGTGCGGTCCTCATTGGCTGGCTCCAAACAATTCAGCGATAGGTTCATAAATTGTAAATGGAGATAACTCTTGAATAGCGCTCACAAAACAAGTCATTACCCACCAACAGAGCAATTTCGACCATGACATTTCGGTGAGTGAAACAAATATAATAGCTCTCTATAAGAATCATGGCTATTTAACGTCCTTTTGTGAACGCTTAAATCTTAAATGACAATACCACGCGGAAAATCAGATTTATTTCACAAAATCTATTTAGAGAGGGGTTAAACCGTGACACATTTTTCAACGACCTTCGAGTATTGTAAGTGGAAACGTATTCTTTAAATAATCCAGTGGAACATCCTGATGTTTGTAAACGTATTCTTTAAATAATCCAGTGGAACATCCTGACGTTTGTAAACTAACGATACGTGGGCTTTCAAGTATTCACCCGTTTTATTTCAGTATTCACCATTTTTGTTTCACTATTCACCCTTTTTGTTTCAGTATCTAAGACTGTGATTGTTAGAACACACAGATACAGTCATTCACATATACAGAAACACACTCATAAACACACACACACCTACACACACGCACGCACGCACAAACACACATATATATATATACAAATTACTATGAATCAATGGTAAATTTCATAATTGCATTTATTACATTATGACAAGTAGCTTAAATGATCATCTTTTCACCTGAGATTTTATCAAGCATTTAATGTAAACTGGAACTTTAGCTCAATAAAATAGCTAGCATTCCTTGGCCATATAGGGAAATCGTTTCAATTTGTATTATATAATTATATATATATATTCCCGTTCTTATAGATAGATAGGTAAGCAGCATACAGGGCACTTCACTTGTTATTAAATGAGATCGTTGCCTTAACCCCGTGGCCATTTGAGAAATAATATACAAATAGAATATAATTATTGCCTTAACCCCGTGGCCATTTGAGAAATAATATACAAATAGAATATAATTATTGCCTTAACCCCGTGGCCATTTGAGAAATAATATACAAATAGAATATAATTATTGCCTTAACCCCGTAGCCATTTGAGAAATAATATACAAATAGAATATAATTACATGCCAGAAAGTATCTACTTTCCGAGTTAACTGTCGTTCTCAGTTTATTTTTTTTTAAATAGTGCAAAGGTCAGAAACCTCTTGACGGGAAACATTAACGGACTTGTGCCAATCTCATCACACTTTCTCGGTGTTCACAGAAACATACACGTCCAATCACTCGCGACACTTTCTCGGTGTTTACAGAAACATACACGTCCAATCACACTTCAAAACGAAGCTGCAATTCTTTAAGGGTTTAATTTTGTACATGTGCAAACAAAATCTGAATTTGGGATCTTTATGGACAGACGGGACAGGGGTCAAGCTGAAGAGCCATTAGCTGCGAACAATTTACAATCCGATTGCGATATCAATCAACGCGACTCCTTCCTAAAAATTGCACTGCACAATGGGATGCCCCCACCACGCCATCATTCACACACACACACACACACACACACACACACACACACACACACACATACACACTTCTCTCCTGGCAGAGTATGCACAGTAGTTTTAATAAAATTGCTAGCTGTTAAAGGATTAGGTTAAAGATTGTCTCTTGAATGTTTAATCATTCATGGCATATTGCTGCTGACACACGCACACGCATGCGCTCACCTGCACACACACATACACACGCACGCACACATATATATATATATAAGATCACCATAGAATATACGTGGAACTATGTGTAACAAATTTCCATTCAATTTTGACAGAAATTCAGATACTGTAAGCAGTGTGCTGAATTCAGTACAAAACCAAACACACTTTTGGAATAGTAATATAGTTTTACTTGATGTTGACGTCTTGTGTGATCTGTACGTAATTCATTTCATATGGAACGTGTAGACTGTAGAGAAAGTGTTTTCTACAGAAATAGTGTATTCTTTCCTTGCTTGTCTTGCAGGTTAACCTTCCATACTATAAATCACAAGAAAAACAGCAAAACTTTCCAAACTCATAAGATTTAATAAGAAAACCCATAAGCTCATCTACAAAACATAAATTAAAAAATATTTTTAAAATAAAAGTAAGAAAACAAGTGCTTTAGATTATTTCAGCATTACAAAACAAACCAATTAATAAATTAATTTTAAAAAATGAAGAACAAGAGTAAATAATTATAAAATACATTTTAAACACATCACTTAGGTTTGAATTCCTTTACAGAGCCAATTATCCCATCCCTTGTGAAATAAAATTTAACCTACTTCCCCACTAACTAAATGAAACCTTAGACCAGTGAAGGGAAACTGCCTACTAAACCCAACCATTCGCATTATCCCAACAACCCCTACCTTAATTAATGGGTGTGGTTGTTGCTAAAGCAAATTGGATCCCTTTAAATGACAGGTAGGTGAGTAGGTGTGTAGCGATGTAAGTGTGCGATTAGGTGCGCGCGCACTTGCCCGAAGTGAGTGCATAATCTGTCAATATGAATGGAGTCAGCCAAGCGAGAAGAGCAAGGCTGGAAGAGAACCCACCGAAGACAATAATCTTACACTCACCCAGTCAAGCGCGAAAATTATCTTCCGACGGTTGTCAATAAAATATGGGTGCATCAAATATGTGTAGTTTTGTTTGGTTTATTTCTCCACGCTCATTTTAAAATTAAATTATATAAATGTGAATTTATTATTGCAAGCATAATAGTTTCGCATGATTGAAATATGAATGTAAGTTTGGTAATACTGGGCAGCTGTCTTAATTTATCTTATTATAAAATGTATGTGTAAGTCCTGCAACTGACGGGGTTAATTTGGTTATTAATTATTAAAGCCGCATAGTTGCATCTTATTTCAATCCACATGGATCCATCTTCCCATTCACAGATCCTACTCCACCCTATAGGTTGACTCTGGAACCCCCACCCCCTGTAGTTGCGTTAGTCACTCTTTGCTGGCAATGAAGTGAGAAGACAAAATAGCACCTCACACTGACTTCACAATAACAGTCAAAGATAGCGAGACGATAAAACAGACGGTTACAAAACTCAACCATTGAATCACACAATAAAATCAACCTTAAAAATAAGAATTAATAAAATTTAAGAAAGAATTGTTAAAAAACCGGAAGTAAACAAAAGAAAGAAACGTTGTGTACAAGACTGATACTGTTAATCATGCAAAATGAATAGAGTCAAATACTTTGAAAAAAAATTGTCAAAATAAAATACATTCGAAAGATCATTCGTTTGACACATCAATGCAAAAATATCTCCATTTAGTAAACTACCTCCTGTAAATTAATTAATAACATTCAGTTAAATAAAGGTAGTCATTACGAGTAAACGTGAGCATCAAATGCTACTGTGATAGAGAACAATACAGACAAGACATTTACAGGCAGAACACGAAACTGCTGACCCTCCTTAGCTCACCACAAAACTAACCTCCCAATGCAGAAATCGGAATAAGTGTCATGCCAACTTCTGATACACAAAAGATTAAGATTGTAATGTTATCTTTTCCTTTAGCCAGCCACACTAATCACCTGATACACAAAAGATTAAGATTGTAATGTTATCTTTTCCTTTAGCCAGCCACACTAATCACCTGATACACAAAAGATTAAGATTGTAATGTTATCTTTTCCTTTAGCCAGCCACACTAATCACCTGATACAGAAATCAGGAATTTTCGCACTACTGCACCAACTTCTGGCAGAAAAACAACAGTCCACATCTGCACACTGACTATTACTCAATAACCTCAATAACCTCATGCAAAGACCACGAATTTCACAGCTATACTAGGGTTCCGATCGCCGTCCGTTTTACTGGTCGATTCTCGTGGTCATGAGTCGCCACGATTCTCGCGATTTCTCGTTGAAGTTGGCCCACTGTGATTGGTCAGTCCTATTCCCATTCCCTACCCACAGCATCGACAATACGCAGTATATGCCAGCTGTTCAACGTCGTAATAAACTACACCCTGAAATAGCACAATGACTAGTGACAAAAGTGAGACTCTGTGATACTTATGTAAATCACTTACTGTCAGAAACGGAATGAATTAATTAACTACAGAATAAAAAAATTGAACCACGTGAAAATGTAAAGTTTGAAACAATTAAAAGTACGTTTACTAAACTAATACGCAGTGGCTTTGGATGTCAACGACAACGATCAACCGCCAGTAATGGAGCGCGCTTGGCGTATTTGGCGGGAGATGTTTTATATTTTTGTTAAGTTCAACCATATTAGTGCATGACCGCGAGATTGCGCTGCGCGTGATCTTTTACGAGAATTAACACTGACGACGATTCTCGCGAGATTGACTGACCGATCGGAGCCCTAAACTACACCAACTATACGATCTCTATCTAACTTTAAAAGACACTGCCATGCTACATAGACAAGGTCTATCAAAACACTCAGCGGGATCTGTTTAGCCACAAGAGAGATGAACAAAGCAGCAAGGTAACCAGTGATTGTTGAGAGCTGGAATATATAGGAAATCCTGGTCCGCCCACCACTCTGACACTAATGAGTGCCGACGTGTACAAACATCAGCGTGGTTTTCCCATTTCTTTCAGACAGCTGACAAATGACCCCTGCAGGCCTGGCCGACCGTGGGTCATGAACCCAACTGTACCCGACATGTACCCACACTTAACAGGGCACTTGTCAAAATAAAGGACCACAGACAATAGTATAAACAGCACAGTAAGCTATTTATATCACACACAAACTCTCCACAAGTAACTTACAAGCAAAATATTACAAAACATGTGTGGCAGAGTAAATTTGCCTATCCCTATTTCTAAACTTAATAATTATATATTTCTTGCCAATGTCAATGTGACCCGAACTTAGGCACTGCATATGATGGTATTTTTTTTTACAAGTGTCAGAGTTGGAGTAAACAACTCAGGTAAAGAATATGCTAGAACTTGCTGATGTAATCCAAACCAGTTCCAAGCAGATGAGTAGTTTTTCTGACTAATAACCTCACACTTCATAACAAATTCAACCAATGGGGATGGACAATAGTTATTGGAAACGTTATCTATTCTAATCACTTTGATTTTGACATAACTCAAGTCCAGTCATAAAGGCAATCATTAGCTAATGGTAAGTTAACTGACTGATAAAGAAAGAGTGGACTCAGAAATATTTTGTACATGTTTGCTATTGATCAATGAGTTGAGTTGGAGGATGCTTTATGTAATTGAACCATTATTTCTATGTTCACTAATTTGATTATGTTGAACATTATACTTGTGAATTTTGATCGATACAATATTTCTTATGCTGAGTGTGTATCGGGTTAATGAATACCATTGCAGGCTTTGTAAGCTGACAATTTTTGTAAGGGAGAAATGTGTTTAGAGATGAAATATGCCTGAAATTTAGCACTGCCTTAATTTGATGTTTGCAGAAAGGAAAGGTGCTTTTCTCGAAATTATCAGTAAATGTGTTGCTTTAAATTGATTTCTGTGAATTCTCTTCGAGAGCCAATATGGCAAAAATTGAGACATGAGCTTGTTCTCGAGAATTCATGAAAGTTTCTTGAACATTCCTCATGGTGTTTTGAGTAATGCACATGATTCTAGAACACTCTGTGTGATTTGCTTTGATAGTGCATGTGAAGTTCTGGATGATTCTCCAAGTTGGTTTTGGTGAGTGCATCAAAGATTCTGGAACAGTTGTGTAATGTGCCAAGAAGGGTTACGTTGGACTGTCACCTAATAAAAATGAAAGTGACTTGTTGCAAACTGCGTGACTGTAAACACGTACCAGCAATAGGTTATGTACTTTGAATATAATTATGTACTTTGACTATAATTATCTCTCAATCTCATGTCTTATTTATGTGAAGAAACTATATCTATGAATTGATTATTTATATATATATATTATGTTAACATGTTAATTTGACTGCTGATATCTATGCTAGGAAAAACTGAATAAGGTTCAAACGTTTGTTGTGAAGTGATGCAAATGTCAAGGCTCTTTTGATTATATTTATATGTAAAAGACTGACTTTTATTACTCTTTTAATAAGAAATTTCCACCTACACAAAATATTATGCGACAGTAAAACATCTATCTTATTATTGTGTAGAGTTTTACTACACCAGTATAATACGCCAAGTGAGAGACACTTTGGCCTTATGGGAGAATTATTAATAACTATAAATTAAGATTATCGATCACTTGAAATTATGTGTTATTAATTAATAAATAATAGTCAAACGCGTGATGGGTGCCTAGAGAGGTGTCACAACATGGTTATTTACATCTGTGGATCATATATAATTACTAATCGCTTAACATGTTTCTTTAATATAGCGGTGGAATAATTTTGTTATAATGTGTGAATTCAAAGATCATAAATGATGTGAGTCTAGTTTTCATCAATACAATCTGCATACTGAGCAACAGTAATTTAATACAGAATACAAAATAAAACAAAGAAGAATATTAAACAGCTAATTCGTTTACATAAAACAATGAATTGCACAACAGTCACAGATCTACACAACATTGATGTCTCGCTCTGTGAACACAATGGAAACTAGATTTATTGATATATGAATGTCAGAAGGAAAAAAAGCCATTAATTACTAAATATCCTAGAGCTAACTCGATACTTTTTCTTTGTGCTGGACTTATTTTGGGGAGTCACATGTAGTGCAATAAGATATCTTGGGAGTGATTGAAAAAAATAGGGTCACGCTTGTCACTGTTCTTGTAACTATTTTTAAATTGTTTTTGTATTAAGTTTTCGGATCAGTTAAAAATAAATAGTAATCTCACCTCTGCACGACAACCCTTGCTAATGTGTTGAGTCAGTATTCAAGGGAAACAAACCTCGTCCAAACTAAACAAAATAATAATTATACGTCATCACGGCATTTTAAATGCTAGAATAATTATACGTCATCAAGGCATTTTAAATGCTAGAATAATTATACATTTGGGAGAACTGCTGTATTGCTCTGCGTGGGAGATATGCTTGGCTGTCAGAAACATTGTAAGAAGTACAAGAACAGTGCTTAACATTTGCAAAGAAAACTATGAAAGAAATTTTGTTCCTTTCCTGTTTGTATAGACCAGGAGCAAAACTGTTCTAAAAATGTACGATCTCCACTTACATTATTTTAACCTTTCTTTATTGGCTTGTTCTGTCAGGTTACATCTTATATTAGATCGTTGGATAGATAAACTGACAGAGAGACAGATAGATGGATAGATAGATAGACAGACAGACAGGCGAGCGAGCAGGCAGGCAGGCAGATAGATAGATAGATAGATAGATAGATAGATAGACAGACAATCAGACAGATAGATAGATAGATAGATAGATAATCAGATAGATAGATAGATAGATAGATAGATAGATAGATAGATAGATAGATAGATAGATAGATAGATAGATAGATAGATAGATAGATAGATAGATAGATAGATAGATAGATAGATAGATAGATAGATAGATAGATAGATAGATAGATAGATATGTGACAGATATTTATCTGTAACAACGTAGTTATGTTTGATAAATATTAAATATTATATATCTTAAATGAATTCAAGGGTAATTGTAAACTATACTAAGCCCACTTTATTTCTTTAACATATACGCCGTTACCGGATCGATATCTGATCGCCTCTGCCCTTGCAGATCAATCACATATTGGCCATTATACTTTAATTCATAAAACTAAGTCAAAATGACGTAAACTAAGAACATGCCAGCTTTGTATTTATTTATTTATTTATTTCTATGTCCCACTGTTTATACATGTTAATGTTTCATTTCAAACAAAGAACGCGCATACGTTGATTTAAAAAACACACACACACAAATTTATGAACAGAGGATATTGAGGAGTCTTTCTCACTCGTAGTCACAAATTAGTGAGAGAGAGAAAATTTTACAAACAAATACTCTTATAGATACAAATAGGTATAATCAGACTTCAGAGCAACATATTATTAAATAACAAATGTTCAGCTTAAATTTTAAAAATTGCTAGAGATACACACAGTAATTCAGCTTTTTAAAAAAAAAAATGTGTTTCTAGAGAATTAGCAGATTGCGAGAAATAAGAAAAATTACTGAGCATATTATATGAGTTATTACAGCATACGTCTCACTGCCTCAATTGATAGATTTGTACATTTTGAATTCAGCAGAAATAGTGTGTATGCTAAAAAGACACCAATATTCAACTAAGCAATATGTAGTCTAAGTAACCAGGTAGTCTATTGCAGAGTGTAGTCTAAGTAACCAGGTAGTTTATTGCAGAGTGTAGTCTAGGTAAACAGGTAGTCTATTGCAGTGTGTAGTCTAGGTAAACAGGTAGTCTATTGCAGTGTGTAGTCTAAGTAACCAAGTAGTCTACTGCAGAGAGGAAACATCTCAAGGATTCAGAAAAATAATGTTTTTATCAGACACACGCATTTCAAGGATTTAGCTATAATAATGTTTTGATTAGACACACGCATCACCGGAATTCAGCTGAAATAATGTCTTGTTAGGTAAGTACATCAAATGATTCCGCTGAAATAATGTGTTTATGAGATGATAAATACATCACAAGAATTCCGCTGAAATAATGTTGTTTATGAGATGATAAATACATCACACGAATTCCGCTGAAATAATGCGTTTATCAGATTATAACTACATCACAAGGATTCCGCTGAAATAATGTGTTTATGAGATTATAAAAACATTACAAGGATTCCGCTCAGAAGACTTTAGTAATATTATGATGCCTTTTAGATAATGCATTTTTTTTTAAATTTCGGCTGAAACAATACACTTGTAAGATAAACTTGTCACAAGAAATCAGATTAATTTTGTGTTAATTAGATGACAAGAATTCAGCTGAAATAATGTTTGTAAGATACGTATTAATTTGTTGCTGTTTTACATAAATACGCCAATAGAACTCAGCTGAAAAGTGTATTTTGTAGATAAATACTTCGCAATATTTAAGAAATAATATGTTTCTTGAAAATGCAGCATACGAATGCATTGAAATTACCTGTTTGCTAGGTAACTACAGCCTAACAATTAAAAAATGATAGGCTTTTTACATAAATAAACCACAACGAGTAATAACAATGACGTGCTTTTTACATAAATAAACCACAATGAGTAATAACAATGACGTGCTTTTTACATAAATAAACCACAATGAATAATAACAATGACGTGCTTTTTGCATAAATAAACCACAATTAGTAATAACAATGACGTGCTTTTTACATCATTAAACCACAATGGGTAATAAAAACTTAAAGATATACACCTGTTCAAAGATTATGTTAACTGTTCACATACTTATATAAACTCAAACACAATTTTGATCCAAACAGAAAAATAGGGGTAATTTTTAAGTGAAGACATTGCTGCCTAACCAGAATCAAATACATCATCATCTTTTGTGATTACGTAACCTCTGGTAAAACGTGTACTATTATAGGCTTGTTGCATCAGTCATCAAAAGATTTCGTGTTACTTTTCAACAAGTACTCCTGAACTGCATGAGGTTCAACGAACCGCAAATTTGAACACTGTCAAGTATCTGTTAAATTTCTCAACAGTATATTTGGGAGTGTCTTCGTACACGATCATCGTGTTAGGGTTGTGGTTAGCTGCAATTAAAAATCGAAAGTAAATTCATACACTAAATTTGTTTTCATGTAGAGTTATAGTTTCATTGACTTTTCTTTCCTCGTTTATATATTGATTGTTTTTCAAAGTAATTTTGTGCTAATGACTTAAATATTGCAGTAATGCAGCGTCGATTAACACTTTCTACGTACAATATAAGAGTTGTCCTTCGATTTATCATTCGTACAATACAAGAGTTGTCCTTCGATTTATCATTCGTACAATACAAGAGTTGTCCTTCGATTTAACATTCGTACAATATAAGAGTTGTCCTTCGATTTATCATTCGTACAATACAAGAGTTGTCCTTCGATTTAACATTCGTACAATACAAGAGTTGTCCTTCGATTTAACATTCGTACAATACAAGAATTGTCCTTCGATTTAACATTCGTACAATACAAGAGTTGTCCTTCGATTTAACATTCGTACAATATAAGATGTCCTTCGATATAACATATACAGACCTCTTTATTATTTTAAGCATGACGGTTGTGTACGGAAGTGTTGGGACTTGTTGGGCCTGCCAATATATTTTGGCTGGATCACGCAGTTTTTTAAAAAGAATGAGTTTTATGTTTGAGAGAGTGCATGAGTGCGAGAGTGCGTGAGTGAGAGAGTGCATGAATACGTGACTGATAGAGTGCATGAGTGAGAGAGTGAGTATGTGACGGGGCAGGGGACAACAGCTGACCAAGCTGTAAATACGGCAGGGGTGTTTGTTAAATTAAATGTTGTTTGTTAAATGTTGAGCGTTGAAAATATTTTAGTAAATGGTGTCTGCGGAAGAGTATCGTTAAATATTTGACGCAAAGATTTCATCTGATGATTTTTGTATTATACAATTGTTGCTGTTGTATTTTTGTTATTATTATAACTAGTAGTGATATAGTAGTAGTACAATTAGTAGCATCATATTTTTGTTAATAATGACAATAAAATGACTTTATGAATTGCTGAATGGTTTCTGAAGGTGAAACAATTAATAGCTCTCTTTAGAATGTCAAATTTAGCAGAGGGCTCACTCTCGCTCTCTCTGTATCTGTCTGTTAATCTCTATCTCTCTCTTTCTCTTCAGTTCTTTCTTACTCATTCTCTTTCTCTCTGTCACTCTCTGTCTGCATCTTTCTCTTCCTCTCCACTTTTTCCCCATCCACCTTCTGTGACTCTTTTATTCTCTATCTCTATCCCCTTCTTTAATTTTTCTACCTTTTCTCCCTCTTTCTTCTATCTGTTTCCTCTCTTTCTCTCTCGCTCTTCTTTCTTTCTTTCTTTCTTTCTTTCTTTCTTTCTTTCTTTCTTTCTTCTTTCTCTCTCAGCAACAGATGTAGCATGAGAGCTGCTACAGTGTACACTTCAGTAAAGTCACGTTTGCCATTTGCGTCAATGGAGTGGCACAATTGATGACACAGAGGATGATGCTAGACAGAAAGAATACTTGAGTGTAGATAGTCACGAAGAAATGCAGGAATCGTGGCGGACACCGGAAGAAAGATGAGTCAGAACTGGAGTGCGCCTGCTTATCGACATAATTTCACAATTTAGGTTACTTCCTGTTGTTTTAGGTTGAGTCCAATAAGGTTAAAATTATTAGGTCAACGCATTTTCCTCAGTAGGATCGTTGATAATATTACATACATTCATAAACATCGATGTACTGGATAATATTGTATTTGATTCGGATTATTTATGTTATCCACGATATATTGGTAGAGTATTTTTTTAATGATAATTTTAGTTTATCTTTTTATGATTTTATGTTTATCTTTTTTTGTACATTTAATTCATCTGCTATACAATCAAACAGTCAGCCTTTTCTTTATTAATGTTTAAACACCTACATTCCCTTATATATTTTTTTCTTTTTTAAGTCTTTTTTTTTTTTGGACGAAAAGATATATGAAGTTCGTGAAAAATGTCAAACGCAGCCACTTAAGGCCGAACGCCATTAAATGGAATCTTTTACATGGTTAAAATAACCAAAAGTTGTGTCCTTTTATTTATTTAGAATTAATTAGAACCTTCTTTAATCAGAGAGCCATGTGACAGAATTATTTATCTTTGAGTGTTAATCTGAATAAACTTAATTCCTTTGAATTTCGAAAAATACGGTTGAAACATGTCTCAAACTAAAATGGAAATCGATGTTGTACAGCTACTGTCCCGTGAAGAAGTTTGCTTCGTGCAAGGGAAATTATGCGTTCTGATTCAGATTATTTCTACAGGAGTTGCTTCCCGTGGGATAGTTCAAAGTTTGTACTGGAGCGTGTGAAAGCAGAAACACCGCCACAGTACACAAAATTATCTAGTACATATAATGTGTGTGTGTGTGTGTGCGTGCGTGCGTGCGTGCGTGTGCGTGCGTGCGTGCGTGCGTGTGCGTGCGTGTGTGTATGTGTGTTACTGTTATTAAGAAACTATACTTTTGTCTAGGATTACAGCAGAAATAAAATTTGATGTCTGATAGCCTGTACAATGTCTTAAAATTTTGCCAGATGCACACATTTGAGAATCAGTTATACTTCTCTTTGTTGTTGTTGTTGAGGCAGGTTCTTTTGTCTTTAGATATGTGATGTTATATAAAGTCGTTAGATATGAAAGTAATTTTAGATGAAGAACTGGTATTTGTGCAGAACTTGGATATTCTCTGCTCCAGTACGAATTTTCTAATGAGCAGTTATAGTAGACAAGAAATTCAAGTCAGCAATCTCAAAACTGCTAAAGTTTTGCTAAACCAAATATAATGTAAATACATATGTTCCACTTTTAGAAAGTTAAAACTAAGAGGCATATCTGCAATGCACTAAATACTGTTGTTCATTAAACTTCAACCCATTTTAGTAAATCTTTCATATCAATAAAATTCGCTCCGTTCTGTAAATCTGCTTTTTCAACAAACTTCGACCCACTTTGTAAATCTGCTATACCCACAAACTTCGCTCCGTTTTAGTAAATCTGCTATACCCACAAACTTCGCTCCGTTTTAGTAAATCTGCTATACCCACAAACTTCGCTCCGTTTTAGTAAATGTGCTGTTCCACCAAAATCCGTGCCATTTTATTAAATCTGCTGTTTTACCGGAGTTCACCCCATTTATTAAATCTGCTATATCGACAAACTTTGCTCCATTTTAGTAAATTTTCTATACCCACAAACTTCGCTCCAGTTTAGTAAATCTGCTGTTTAACCAGATTTCGTCACATTTTAGTAAATTTGCTGTTTAACCAGATTTCGCCACATTTTAGTAAATCTGCTGTTTCACCAGATTTCGTCACATTTTAGTAAATCTGCTGTATTAATAAATTCACCACGTTTCAGTAAATCTGCTGTTTCACCAATCGTCGCCCCGTTTTAGTTCATCTTCTGTTTCACCAATCGTCGCCTCGTTTTAGTTCATCTGCTGTTTCACCAACCAACCACCAGTAAGAGTTTAATTGTAGCCTATTACATTCAACGGCAAGTAGGCCTAAGAATTTGATTGTAGTCTATTACATTCAATTGCATCTAACCTTTCTGTTACGCCCATTAGAAGTTACTAAAGAGTTATACGTTTCTTTTTAATAAAATAAAACACAAAAGTAAAATGTTTGTCAATGATTAATGCAGCTAGTATACTTTCTTGATTTATTTCATATAAAATTGCCTCCCGTAATTTTATAAATGGGAAGAGTACGCTATAATGTTGCTGGTCGATGAAGAGAAAAGACGCTAAGAATGTAGATTATAATTATGAAACTTGGATCTATTCATAACGGAGAAATGACCGTTACTTGCTTTAAGGTCTGCCCCTCAAATACCACGACCTGTTGTAGCAAGCCTGACCTATGCCCTCTATATAGATACAAGATTCATTGGTCTCTGACATTATACGATATAGTACAAAGTTTCTCCTTCTCCTGATATGACTGTTAGCAACTTTCTCTCTCCCTCTCATCTCTCTCTCCCTCTCTCTCCCTCTCTCTCTCCCTCTCTCTCCCTCTCTCTCTCTCTCTCTCTCTGATTTTGTCTTGATCTTATGCACGTATATAAGAACATGTATATTTGTGCGTGCGTTGACGAAACATTTGGTAAATCTTTAACTAACAGCAAACTACATGAAAGCAGTACACCGAGTGAACTGTGTATTTATGGCCAGACTTCATGAAGGATATAACAACAACACCAAAAGAAGTGAGGGGGTGCATGATTTTATTTGCTTTTCCGAATGCTGTTATAACCCGCACAATAAAAGGCAAATTCAATGTGGATGGAAGGCGGATAAGGTCACCTTTTATAACTGCGAACGGGGCAGTACAGCTTGTTACTATGGCAATGGAAAAAGAAACGACAACATGACATTTCCGTCTAAAGCAACGTTTCACTGAACCGCAGACTGGATGAAAGATCAGTTTGCTGTGAACAATCCACTGTAATGGAAGTGATGAATAAAGACCCAGAAGACACGTCAATAGTTCATGACACATGATGGATTGAATGTTTTCGTCAATTTTCGAAAGCGTTACAAAACATCGCCTGTTTTAATTCTATCCGTTTCAAACATTTTCTTTCTCTTGCTCTATTACTATGGCACCAGTGAAATTTGCGAAAGCCAACATAATTCATAATTTAATTTAACATAATTTACCAGTGAAATTTGTGAAAGCCAACATAATTCAAAATTTAATTTAACATAATTTACCAGTGAAATTTGTGAAAGCTAACATAATTCATCTAGTCCAACGACAAACTTTCAATGGTCAGACTGCAAGAATACGATTTTTGCACAGGGAGGGAATATTACCTACTAGAAAGCTAGTGGTTTTGTTTTCATTGCCTGTAAAGGCTCTTTTTAGAACTCAAATGGTAGATCGATATATGACTTTAATCAAAGACCGCTGGGGTGGGGTGGGAGATCCAATCAGAAAAGCTTCAACTAACTACTATCAGGGACTGCCGTCCTACCATGCTTTTGTTAAAGGGATGCAACACTAATACACAAATCTTTTAAACAGAAAGTGGTCACTTTAAGACATTTTTTGATATCTGACCTCTCAAGACCTAACCATTTCTGTGGAAGCATAGCATTCTAGCAGTTTGAAAATTGGACTGGACGTAACTGGAGCCTCTTCATGGAATGGGGGTGATTCACGAGCCATAAAACAGACTGGAGTAAACTTACGTTAATTCTGAAACTCAGGAATTCGTATTACTTCTTGCCATTACTCTGTAACTCAGGAATGTGTATTGATGATTGGAATTACACTGTAATTCGTGGATTGTGTATTGCTGGTTTGCATTACACTGTAACTGGTGGATTGTGTATTGTTGGTTGGCATTACACTGTAACTCGTGGATTGTGTATTGCTGGTTTGCATTACACTGTAACTGGTGGATTGTGTATTGCTGATTGGCATTACACTGTAACTCGTGGATTGTGTATTGCTGGTTGGCATTACACTGTAACTCGTGGATTGTGTATTGCTGGTTGGCAATACACTGTAAATCGTGGATTGTGGATTGCTGGCTGGCATTACTATATTAACTGTGACGTTACTAGGGGTGACCGCCAGTTTCATTTATCTTTAAGATTCGCAGGGTTTCAATCTACTTTTAAACTCGTGAGAGCAGGATTGGGTCAAGGTCTTGTTGTTCGCAACTTCCTGTTAGCTGTTCTCTTGCAGGAGGTCCCTGATGATATTATACAATCTTGGCCGACCTAATAGGTCACGTTGTAATAATTCGCCAGATATTTAGCCCGACTGACCACGTGACCGTCATGGTCTGTCTCTGTTCGTGCTGAAATCAGCCCCCAAATTTAGGTCAACCCTGCCATTCTCGGAGTAACAGCTCAGATGAGCAATCCCAGACACCACTGGTAAAAAAGGTTTTGCCGAAAAAGGTCAGTCCCGGTTGAACTTGATTGAATTATGTATTATGCTTCTTCTGCTTGTATGTGTTCGTGGATGTTGATTTATTTGTCATTTTAATTCATTCTTTTCTAATTTCTCCGTTCATTCACTTATAAATTGTCCTTTCCTATTTGTCATTTTAATTCATTCTTCTCTATTTTCTCCATTCATTCACTTATCAATTGTCCTTTCCTATTTGTCATTTTAATTCATTTTTCTCTATTTTCTCCATTCATTCACTTATCAATTGTCCTTTCCTATTTGTCATGTACAAATGACGTGCGTGTGGTACACCAGTCAATATTTTAGTGCCCACCAGAAATTTAGGAAATAATATTGTATGTTTTAAAATCAGCACGATATCCATTCTATTGTCATGCCAGTAACTGCTCTGTCTTTGCGCCTCAACGAACAATTGAATAAATCAGGCTATGGTTGGCTGATTCCTCTATAGATTCAAACAGATGAAAAGTACAGAGCCTCTGCTACCTGTCTGCTGACCAAGCCTACCAGGAAAACCGCCTCTCCACCAGTCAACATATACGCGCTCAGCAAGTCTAAAGAAATAAAATATACAAAACCTCTCCCTCTGTTTAATAGGGACACGATTTGAAGTGACTTGTCAGATCGCGCTTGAGTCATTGTGACTTCATCATTCTTTTTGCCACTGTCACGGGGATGGGAGGGGGTAATCAGAAAATTTATTTTTGTTCCTGTGAATTGTCTCCCCCTTGCCCATACGTGACCCAACTGGGACGCTATCATGCTCTCAAGAGTTCACCTGCGGGTTAGGGTGAAAGGTTAATTAGATGTGCTGACAGCAAGTTTGTTCCCAATTGCCATCAGGGCTTTTGGCTTATTTTGTGTACATTTTTTCAATGTATTAATGAGCGAGTGGTACTATGTTCATGCTTTGTCAGAGTGTTAGAGAGTGTGAATGCTTACTTTGTAATTTTACTTTTATAATTAAAATCATTTGTATGTTTCTTTATGTTAAGGTTGGATAGTCATTTTAACAATAGATAGAAGTTGTAGCTAGTCAGTTTTAGTCCTTACATATAAATTTAGTTAGGAACTATTTTCTTAGTCAATGCACCCCTAGAATGAATGCACCAAAACCCGAGAACAATAGCCTAAGCAGTCATGACTAATGAGTTATTTTTTTTCTGGGAGGGAAAGAATAAAAGGATTCACCCGGCCATTTTGAATCAGTGTGTGTGTGTATGTTCTGGACTACAGAGAGGTGTGAGGTCGTATATGGTTCGCCTACACCGAGTCCGGACCGTCTTTTCTATTCTCGTCACAATCGGGGAAGAAAGGCCAGAATATCTTCCACGTATTATACAGCGTTGGAGGCGTGTTTTGTCGCACCCAACTCTTTTATGGTAACCTGCGTCGGATGCCAGTATTATACGTTGGGACCGAAACCTGGATAGTGGTTGTTCATCAGTGACTTTGCGCCAAGTGCTGACGGGACAAGACTGGGCCGGGAGAAAGATATTCACCACCACTCATCAATATACCAACCATCTTTTAACTTCGCCCGCTATTCTTCAGCGAGGAGTTAGTTATACTTTCGGCATTTATCAACGCGAAAGGGCCACCAGGTTCATCAGCCTGGTGCCAGTCAACGAGGCCTGACGGTTCTACAACCTCAACTCGTCGTATGTACTTCGTACATTATCTGCGGTATCATCGTGATTTTCCTAGTTTGTTGGCCAATACCACTACGTTTATTTTTCTTCACGCAGACGTGCGTTTTTCTTTTCCTTGAAATTAGTAAGTAGAAGAACTTTTCTCAGGGTGCATTCATTTAGGTAGGTTAGTATAGTTTATTATTTATTTAGGACTCTATTGAAACATTATTGACATTTCTTTATATAAACATTGATGATTGATATAGGGTATTTACCTTAAACTATTTACCGCTCTTTTCCGTACATGATTTGATAATATTACATGATTTGATAGTATTGCGGTTTTCACTGCTAGATCTATTATAAATTCTGCTTGTCATTTTATACCATTTATCATATCCATTGTTCTTTCTTTCTTTCTTTCTTTTTTCCCTATCCCATGAATGTTGCCGAGCGGACGTATTTTTTTGAATGAATGACTAACACCGTACGAGAGAGTTAGCCCCCAAGTTGTTAGAATAAATTTCTTCTTTTTTTAACTCTTCATCAAGAGTTGGGTTTTTCTCTCTGTGTGTGGTGCAAGTGCGGTGCTACGGTTGTTTGTTCGTTCATTCTGTCCGTCCCTCAAAATACATTCATTCCGCATTCATACATACACGCTGCCTTTCACATTTTACCCCACATCTCAGAATAAAGCTAATCCTAACTCCCACAAAACTATTCGTGGTGTCTGAGTGTGAGAATGATCATCAACATCTGATCGTTCGATGTGATCCCGGCAAGTCACGGTAACTGACCTGACCCCACCCCCTTTGACCGAGAAGGAGAGAGAGGCCAGCGACAGTCAGTCAGACAACAACATAGGCGGTCCGTGACATTTTTGGTGACCCTGTACGTGATCGGGTAAGAATTGTGTGTATGATTGCATCATTCTTTTTTTCTTCTTTTCTTTCCTATCTTCATCATCATTACATAGGTTTGTGTATTGATTTTTGTACACTGGATTTTTGTGCACATTAATTTTTGCCTTGCTTTTTGTGTACTGTGATCTTTTTGCGCATATTTTCATGCACCATTTTTTCAACATTTTTGTGCGCGATAGGTTCTGAGTTTTTTCCTTGTAGGCAGTTAGGACATTTTTGGACTGTTAGCGCATACTATCAGGACATCGACATGGATGAGTGGGCTGATAGGTGTAGAGTCCAGAGGGAAGCCATAGCAACAGGAAATGAGTTGGGCCTTAAAGGGGCAGAATTGGTACAATTTTTGAGGGAGAAGTTGAGAGAATGGGATGAGGCAGAGACCACCCTAGAAATAGAGGAGTTTGTGAGGGAAGTGAGATGTAGAGAGCTAGAAGCAGAAAATAGAGAGGAACTTTTAGATATGGGTAGGGAAGACGGATTAGATGGAGAAGAATTAGAGCAGTTTGTAAAAGATGAGATAGTTTGGCTGTACGAGTTCGAGCTCAGAAGATTCGAGTTGAAAAAGAGAAGGTTAGAAGAGGGAGAAAAATACAGACTTAAGATGCAGATGGAAGCTTTAACCAAGGGAGAAGGGCTAGGCCTTAAAGGTCTTGAACTCATGCAGTATATAGAGCTGGAAGTGGTATGTAGGGTTAAGAGAGAGGAACTAAAGAGAAAGTTAGAAGAAAGAAAGAAAAACGGACAGGCTGAATTAGAGAAAGAGAGAATGAAGCTAGAGAGGGAGAAAATGAGGTGTAAGATCGCCTTAGACATAGAGAAGGCGAGGGTAGAGGCTAAGGCAAGGATTAGAAGAAGTTTATATGGTATTGAGGAATTATCTGTGACAAAGGTTCAGGACCCAGTGGGTGATTGTTTTTGTAAGCATTTCAAAAGATGCGAACCTGTAATTGACCAGGTTGCGATGTCGGATGGGGAGGAAGCTACTGTCATGACGACAGGGGAAGCTACTCGCCCGAATGTTGAGGATATGAGGGATGACTCTCTTAGAGCACCGCTCAAGGAGTCGAGTGTCACACAGGAATTAGATGACAAGACTAAATTCCTGGCGGGACAAGATGTCGTGACTAGTGGGGATGGTTGTGAAAATAGTCCGCTACATTCAAAGCACCCATTTTCATCGAAGATTCCTACAGTAGCCGTAGAAATGCCTGACTACGAAATGCCCAAGTTAGATATTCAGTTTGGTTTTGGCCTTCAGTTTGATTCGGATGTTAGTGATAATGATAGCGCCGATAGCGCCGAAATTTCTTATCCAAATTCTCCGCCATGTTCTGTGATAATCGATCACTTGAGTGAGACAACTGATTCTTCTTTAGATGTCTCAGGACAATCATCTGTTTTGTTTTCCCCATCGGGGCAAGAACAGTGTCCATCTTTTTCTACTATGGAAACTTCACTAGAGGGACCGCCAGTATTTTCTGATTTGATATGTACAGCCCCTATAGAGCTAGAAGTACAGTCCGAAGTTTCAGAGTTCGTTTCATTGCCAGTATCTCCTACCGAGCATAAGCCTAGTGCACTGATTGAACCGTCGAGTACTACACAGAGCCATTCATTTGTTCAGACAAGTAAGCCAGACAGATTCGGTTACCCTGTCGCTAATAGCTACACTGTTGCTACTTTCGCTTCGCTTGAGTTTAGCAAGGCAACTCGGTTGCCAAATGACGTATTAGATGTGCTGCATATTTTTTCGCGTAATGCTGATACCTCTGAACCAGCAGCTTCGTGTCGTGGTCAGTTAGAAGTTAAGGACCCATTTGTTTTTGCCAAAACATTTCGATCGGTTGATCAACCGCGGTATTCGAAAGGAAAAGGTACGGAAAAAGTTTTTGATGACGTCACTCGGACAGTGACAGCGGCTGCAGACGAGGCAGCGAGATTGAGAAACAGTTTTATTTTTCTTTTCCTACCCCCAAGTACGAGCCACGTGACGGCTCTGAGAAACTCTAATGACGTATATGATGGCGGTACCACATTTTTGAGATCGCCTGACAAGAGGGATGTAAGTGCTGTGGCAGTTGGCATACCCATGTACACTACTACAGTTGTGATTGACACAGGTCAGAATGCTGGGGCATATGTAACCACTTTGATTTTGACGTTTAAGTTTAGGCGTAAGGTTGATTATTTTTTCGTGTTGTAGCACACATGTTATTCCAGCCAAGTGGGATAATTTCGAATTTGAGATTTGCGTTTAAATATTTGGTGTAGAGGCCAACTTATTTTTCTAATAATTTTTCAAATACTTTTCCTTGATGTTTGTTCACCTATTTTGAGCCTTTGCATTTTGATAGGCTAATATTGTTTGTATTCTAAGTTGATGTTACATTTTGTGAAGTTTTTCTATACGTTATTTTGGACATTTCCCATAGGATGACAATCACTTTGTCTTGATAGGCAGTTTTTTTAGTACTAGTAATGATAATAACTTTTATTCACAGCAATCAGTTCTAATTTTTGTTTCCACTAGGTGTAAATTTTTTGACATGTTAGTACTACCAGTACTTGACGTTGACATTTTATTTTGCGTGAATTTTCTTCGGATAATTTTTTTTAAGGAAACAATTTCTCTCCCTAAAAATAAATTTTACTGATATTTGGTTGATTTCCAACTTTCAGTTTCAATCAAATTTTATGGGGGACGTGTCACGGGGATGGGAGGGGGTAATCAGAAAATTTATTTTTGTTCCTGTGAATTGTCTCCCCCTTGCCCATACGTGACCCAACTGGGACGCTATCATGCTCTCAAGAGTTCACATGCGGGTTAGGGTGAAAGGTTAATTAGATGTGCTGACAGCAAGTTTGTTCCCAATTGCCATCAGGGCTTTTGGCTTATTTTGTGTACATTTTTTCAATGTATTAATGAGCGAGTGGTACTATGTTCATGCTTTGTCAGAGTGTTAGAGAGTGTGAATGCTTACTTTGTAATTTTACTTTTATAATTAAAATCATTTGTATGTTTCTTTATGTTAAGGTTGGATAGTCATTTTAACAATAGATAGAAGTTGTAGCTAGTCAGTTTTAGTCCTTACATATAAATTTAGTTAGGAACTATTTTCTTAGTCAATGCACCCCTAGAATGAATGCACCAAAACCCGAGAACAATAGCCTAAGCAGTCATGACTAATGAGTTATTTTTTTTCTGGGAGGGAAAGAATAAAAGGATTCACCCGGCCATTTTGAATCAGTGTGTGTGTGTATGTTCTGGACTACAGAGAGGTGTGAGGTCGTATATGGTTCGCCTACACCGAGTCCGGACCGTCTTTTCTATTCTCGTCACAATCGGGGAAGAAAGGCCAGAATATCTTCCACGTATTATACAGCGTTGGAGGTGTGTTTTGTCGCACCCAACTCTTTTATGGTAACCTGCGTCGGATGCCAGTATTATACGTTGGGACCGAAACCTGGACAGTGGTTGTTCATCAGTGACTTTGCGCCAAGTGCTGACGGGACAAGACTGGGCCGGGAGAAAGATATTCACCACCACTCATCAATATACCAACCATCTTTTAACTTCGCCCGCTATTCTTCAGCGAGGAGTTAGTTATACTTTCGGCGTTTATCAACGCGAAAGGGCCACCAGGTTCATCAGCCTGGTGCCAGTCAACGAGGCCTGACGGTTCTACAACCTCAACTCGTCGTATGTACTACGTACATTATCTGCTGTCATAACGAGGCCTGACGGTTCTACAACCTCAACTCGTCGTATGTACTTCGTACATTATCTGCGGTATCATCGTGATTTTCCTAGTTTGTTGGCCAATACCACTACGTTTATTTTTCTTCACGCAGACGTGCGTTTTTCTTTTCCTTGAAATTAGTAAGTAGAAGAACTTTTCTCAGGGTGCATTCATTTAGGTAGGTTAGTATAGTTTATTATTTATTTAGGACTCTATTGAAACATTATTGACATTTCTTTATATAAACATTGATGATTGATATAGGGTATTTACCTTAAACTATTTACCGCTCTTTTCCGTACATGATTTGATAATATTACATGATTTGATAGTATTGCGGTTTTCACTGCTAGATCTATTATAAATTCTGCTTGTCATTTTATACCATTTATCATATCCATTGTTCTTTCTTTCTTTCTTTCTTTTTCCCCCTATCCCATGAATGTTGCCGAGCGGATGTATTTTTTTGAATGAATGACTAACACCGTACGAGAGAATTAGCCCCAAGTTGTTAAAATAAATTTCTTCTTTTTTTAACTCTTCATCAAGAGTTGGGTTTTTCTCTCTCTCTGCGGTTCAAGTGTGGTGCTACGGTTGTTTGTTCGTTCATTCTGTCCGTCCCTCAAAATACATTCATCCCGCATTCATACATACACGCTGATTTTCACACTTTACCCCACATGCAAAATAAATATATTTCCCCACAAGACCAACGTGGTATTTGCATGTGAGAATGATTGTATAACACCTTAGATCATTCGGTGTGATCCAGCAAGTCACGGTAACTGACCTGACCCCCCCCCCCTTTGACCGAGAAGGAGACAGGGGCCAGCGACAGTCAGACAACATAACATAGGCGGCCCGTGACAGCCACCATTACTGACGTCATTAAAGTTCTCATCCACCCCTAGGTTTATAAGTATTTGTGTTTTACTTTTAATTGTTATCTTCGTGGTCAGGATTTGGGGGTCTCGTAGCCGTTTTGGCGATTGTTAAGTTCAAAGTATCCTTTAACTGTTAAATACTTGTAACACCGGACACTACTGAAGTGTGAGTAGATGTGTGGTTAGCCACGTTAGGGTTTTAAGTCTTTTAAAACATATTTTTACAACTCCCATGCCACGATAACAGTCCATACACGTGTTTAGTCAAATTATAACTGTCCATACACGTGTTTAGTCACAATATAACTGTCCATACACACGTGTTTAATTACAATATAACTGTCCATACACACGTTTAGTCAGATTATAACTGTCCATACACACGTTTAGTCACATTATAACTATCTATACACATTTTGCATAATCTGAATCGACTGCGTCCTTAGACACACAGATCTCACAAATCCAAATTATCTGTACCCAAAGACACAATGAGCTCGTAAACCAGATTGACTTCATCCATAAATAGACCGAGTTCATAAACCAAAATATCCACATCCATGGCCACACTTGAGATCATAAATCTAACTATCTGCACCATACAAATGCTGAGCTTTAAAAAAAATCTAATTATCTTATTCCTTAGATTTACTGCTGTCCTAAGCCAAATTATCTGCATGTAAATGCGGAACTCATAAACTGAGCTTACAAAACAAACAAATTATCTACATCCATGTAAATGCGGAACTCATAAACTGAGCTTACAAAACAAACAAATTATCTACATCCATGTAAATGCGGAACTCATAAACTGAGCTTACAAAACAAACAAATTATCTACATCCATGTAAATGCGGAACTCATAAACTGAGCTTACAAAACAAACAAATTATCTACATCCATGTAAATGCGGAACTCATAAACTGAGCTTACAAAACAAACAAATTATCTACATCCATGTAAATGCGGAACTCATAAACTGAGCTTACAAAACAAACAAATTATCTGCGCAAACCGTCATTAAAGGCGTTGCAGTGACAAACCACACATTGAGCAGACGAGCAAAAAACAGCAAACTGTTAACAGGTTTTCTCAAATCTGACTGAATTTGGGGAAATGCTTCCCACCTTGGACGATTTCGTTGTTGTTGAATGTGGGGAACGCTTCCGGCTTCCGCCGCTTTCGCGCTGGACGATTTCGCGCCTATGACATCAATTTATGTCCTACGACCAGGAAGTAGCGGGATGTGCAGTCTCTGCTAGCATCCAACGTGACAAACACTGAACTCTATTTATAGAGTACATATAGAGCTCAGTGGTGACGAAATGCTACTTGACAGCAGCAGTTCTAAAAACTCAGGCGACATCCCACGTCACGTGGTACAATTTTCGGTGGGGAGGGGGATAACTCTGCGATAATTATTTGACGTATTTAACTAATAAATGAGCATTATCTCGTCTACGGTGTGGTACACTCCAAATAGCTTTTGAAAGAGCTAAGGGAGGGGATGAGGGGAGGGGGAGAGAGAGAGGTTTGGTGTAATGGACATGGCGAAAAGACCTGTCTGGCGATACAAGCATATTTGTTAGGAGTATGTTCGCGTGTCACGTGTCAGTGTGTGGCGTAAAGCACAGTTACATACTTTAGCAACGAGTGCGTACGAGTGTGAACTGCAGCGACGACCACCATCTGAACCTAAGTCTAGGTGCTACTTGAAATAAGAATTATTCAGTACTCAAGAAAATATATGACAATTTAAATGTGAGCTGTTCAAAAAATAAACTAATCAATCAAGCACTAAATACTTAGAACAGAATGTCCCATCCCATGATGAGTTTGCAGAATTCGTCTAAGTGAATATCCCCATTGCGCTTTCCCGGAGTGACGTCATAAAGACGTCGTGACTTTTCAATCTACAACTTCATACTTAGATCCCCGTTCGCTGTCATCAGCTAATGGACTGGTAAAGTGAGATTCCGACCGTGTTAAGACTTTAGATCCGGGACAGAGCTGGAAAGAAAAAATAATCAAAATCGAAACTTAATTTTTCATTTGGATACCTTCATGAACTGAACCCTGCTGCGGAAGTATAAAATTGTCACATTAGTTGGGGCAAACGTGACAGCTTTTTAAGATAACGGAAAATGGCGTTCCGAAATTTCTCCAACACAGAAGTTTGAAGCTCGTCGAGAGAAAGTAAAACCTTTTTTGTGTGTGTTGGTGGGCGAATAATGAATGCTGCATCATTCTTGATAGCGGCATAATATAGGTCGATCTGGATAGTTGTTATGCTACAAGACTATAAGCGTCCTATCTCCAAACACGTCACGATCAGAGTAGTAGTCTAGCTGCAAGCGGCCATATTCTTCTATGCTGAAAAAATAAATGATTTAAAATGTACATATTTTAACTTTTCTATTGTGGAATTTAGAGAGGTTCCTTTGGGTCATTTTCTAATAGACACAACAAACTGGTGACTATCCTCTTCCGAAGTGTGTCACGTGTTCGACTTTGAGTACAGTAGCGAGGTGAGCATCTATCAGTCAGTGAATTTAGCTCAGCAAGGCGAGTTTTTAGCTCAGCAAGGAGAGTTTTAGAAACCTCAGCAAACCTAACAAAGTATGTATTTAATTAACTCTCTTCTTAGTTTTAGGGGATCGTGACTTTATGTTAAGGATATTTGCTAATATCGCGTGACCCCGAAGTTTGTAAAAGAAGTTTATAAACATTCATAAAAATACGAATTTGTAAAGATCAAATGCTGGAATGATTAAGGTTTTTTTTTTTATCTGTCACCAAATGTGTGCAATTAAGTCAGACACATAGACGGATAATTACAGTGTGTCAGAGATGGAACTCACATGGCGTTCTTTATTATTTGCAAAGTGTGAGAAGGAGATAGATAGATAGATAGATAGATAGATAGATAGATAGATAGATAGATAGATAGATAGATAGATAGATAGATACGCACAAAATTATTGAAAAGTTATGATTTAACAAATTATAGCGATACAATATTCTCTCTAAGGTGCGCGGCCGCACAGCTCATTAGAAAATGCCGAGCAGACGTTTCAAAATTCTGCGCACAAATTTTGGTAGCAAGTTCAAAAAACCGCCAATTCCGCTCACACGGGGAAATACTGGAGGGAACGTTGACCGCTATATATATATATGTTCTTATAATGTCACGTTTTTACATATAAGCCACACAAATTAAGACCGTACGACTCATAACGATTTCAAGTGTTTCTTTCCTTTCTTTTAATCTTTGTGTTTGTATTTTATTATTTTAAACGCACGCAAGTGTATGCGCGGGAGTCCTTTGTAAAGACTTTATATGATCCTGGACCAGCCCGCCCTTCTACGGTTTTTATCCTCGGAATTAATTTGCTTTATTTCCATGCTATTGTTCCTTTGTGTGTCTTGCTTTGTGTGTTCCTTTTCAATATGACAATTTGCATTATCTCCCTTTTGTAACGTACAGTACAAAAGAATCTCTATCCTTCAGCCACTTTAGTATCTTTTTTCATCAGACACTAGAGCGATCTTATTTGTTATAGTTTCGTGCGTTGAAATGTTAGATAGATAGATGGATGGATGGATAGATAGATAGATAGATAGATAGATAGATAGATAGATAGATAGATAGATAGATAGATAGATAGATAGATAGATAGATAGATAGATAGACAGACAACGTAAAGGTTCTTCGACAAATCCTAGTACAGTTCTGAATGTTATGGTAACATTTTTTCCTGTCTGGTTATAACACTATGTAGCCTACGTCCGAATCCGTGTCAATCTTTTTTCTCAAGCATCCATTATTCTGTCTGTTTACCACCCTTGCAACAACCTACCCATTGTATAATTTATCAAATAACCAAAACTTTTAATGTCAGTAAATTAAACAATTTCAAATGATAATAACGCAATTACGGATATAATTTTGTTCTTATTTTATTGATGAACATTTCCCAAATCAACAACCTAATTTAAGTCACATTCACTTGGTAGACTACAGAAACGTAAGCTATTCGGGAAATGACAGGGACTCTCCAAGCATTCAACAAGGTTCTTGATAAGACTACACAAAGAATGAATTAGAATTGCTGATTTGTTCTTGATAAGACTACACAAAGAATGAATTAGAATTGCTCATTTGTTCTTGATAAGACTACACAAAGAATGAATTAGAATTGCTGATTTGTTCTTGTTAAGACTACACAAAGAATGAATTAGAATTGCTGATTTGTTCTTGTTAAGACTACACAAAGAATAAATTAGAATTGCTGATTTGTTCTTGATAAGACTACACAAAGAATGAATTAGAATTGTTTATTTGTTCAAGATAAGACTACACAAAGAATGAATTAGAATTGCTGATTTGTTCTTGATAAGACTACACAAAGAATGAATTAGAATTGCTGATTTGTTCTTGATAAGACTACACAAAGAATGAATTAGAATTGCTGATTTGTTCTTGATAAGACTACACAAAGAATGAATTAGAATTGCTGATTTGTTCTTGTTAAGACTACACAAAGAATGAATTAGAATTGCTGATTTGTTCTTGATAAGACTACACAAAGAATGAATTAGAATTGTTTATTTGTTCAAGATAAGACTACACAAAGAATGAATTAGAATTGCTGATTTGTTCTTGATAAGACTACACAAAGAATGAATTAGAATTGCTGATTTGTTCTTGATAAGACTACACAAAGAATGAATTAGAATTGCTGATTTGTTCTTGATAAGACTACACAAAGAATGAATTAGAATTGCTGATTTGTTCTTGATAAGACTACACAAAGAATGAATTAGAATTGTTTATTTGTTCAAGATAAGACTACACAAAGAATGAATTAGAATTGCTCATTTGTTCTTGATAAGACTACACAAAGAATGAATTAGAATTGCTGATTTGTTCTTGATAAGACTACACAAAGAATGAATTAGAATTGCTGATTTGTTCTTGTTTTCATTCGCTGTTTGCACAGTGCTGGTGACGTTACTCAAAACATTCACAATTTCTAAAAGTATATTTATTATTATAACCTGCGCAGAAAACAGTTGTGACATACATCATTTCTGAAACTATAACATCTCAAGACAACAGAATTATAACGTAATGGATTGAGCGTCAATTGTATGGAATAAACAAAATGACAAATAATTACTTTGATGAGTGAATTGACGAAAGAATGGGATGAAAGTCCTATTCGTTATTGAGGCTTGAATACTGCAATTTACTGTGGACCTGTGGACCATTACTTGTATGTTGGAAGGGTGAGGGGGTTGGGCTGGGAGTAGCAAAACGTGTTACACTGTTAACTTACAGTACGACTGCTGGAGTTAGCACCACGTGGCCGACGACAGGACTGCACGAGACTGAACATGAAGTGACGTCATTGCATCTGGGCTGCCATAGCCGCCTTGCGTTGTGGGTCAACTCGGGTAACAAGGGCCCTTACTTGACAAGCGGTTGTTTACTGGAAGTAGCGACACTTGTCAGCAGTAACGAATCCAAGATCAGCAGAGCTTAGCGCTTGTTTATTACGTATTTGCATTGACGAAGTGTTGTCGCTCGGCCAGAATACGGAGAGTTAATAGAAAACGAAGAACCTTAATAACTTTCAATGTGGAATTTGTGCCAAGTAAGGAATTGGAAAGGATGAGGATTCAAATCGATTGATGAAGCGTTTTTTTAAAGTCTTTTGTCTGGATTTTCGCCTGAAAGAGTAATTATGATTTTATCGAGAGTTTTCTAGTTAGATAAAGTAAAGTTAGAGAATTAATTAATATACTGATTCACAAGTCTATTTGTTTGTCATTTCTTTGTCTCTTCTTGACTCAGTCTATATTTATCTCTCTCTCTTCTTGACTCAGTCGTTATTTTTCTGTCTCTCTCTTCTTGACTCATTCTATATTTGTCTGTCTTTCTCTCTTCTTGACTCAGTCTATATTTGTCTGTCTCTCTCTTCTTGACTCAATCTAAATTGTCTGTCTCTCTCTCTCTTCTTGACAGTCTATATTTTTCTGTCTCTCTCTCTTCTTGATTCAGTCTATATTTGTCTGTCTCTCTTCTGATTCACTCTATATTTGTCTGTCTCTCTCTCTTCTTGACTCAGTCTATATTTGTCTGTCTCTCTCTCTTCTTGACTCAGTCTATATTTGTCTGTCTCTCTCTCTTCTTGACTCAGTCTATATTACACGATGGATAATAGCTTGGTTATATTAATCTTTTGAAATGCAGCCACTTTAGGCTTGCGGTGAGGCGATTCTCGTGACCCAGGTTAATCAGGCGTGTGGTGCAGGCTGTGGGTTTTTCCATCTAGTTGTATGCGTTGAGGAACTGTAGTCAGCTGTGGCCTGCTTTGCATATGGCTTGTGAAGTAAAGACGGAGTAGACACGGTAGACGAAGTAGAATGTCGATGGCATATGTCGGGTAGACAAAGTGGATAAAGTTGGATGCTGATGACAAAGTAGATAGAAAGTTGAACATAAATCAACTCTCAGTAAAGAACTTGATTACAATTTGTAAATTATTCTAATGAGAAGAAAACGTATTCATACTGGAGAACTCACAGTCATTAAACACAATCCTTAGCAAATAAATTTGCTACACATTAGTTAGTTATTCCACTAAGAAAAATAGCAAGCATCTCTCATTGGAGAATTTGCAGACACAATAACTGACGAGTAAACTGACTGTTACAGCAGCCAATCAGTGTTTTTGATACGTTGTGTAGTATTCGGGTCAAACCAGATGTGAATTAAAAATCCACAATTAACTGTTTCTCAAAGCCACAAAGGATAACAGCACGAATATCACACACAATGAATTCGTCTACATTGGCGAAGTCTTTTAGCGGCACCTGATCACAGCCTTGGTTTGTCAACCTAGTCACTAGATTCCTGGCTACTTGACTTTGTGCTAATCTGGACAGCAGATAGCTGACTAGATTGATAACTGGATAGGCTGAAGGATAGATATCTAAGTTTCATACTAACAGGTATTCATGCGCAATTACACGCTTATACACATCCAAAACCCGTACATATGACATCCTGCACTACACTCACACATATTTTTTGTTCACTCAAGCTTTAAGTGGATAAACCATCTTGTTCTTAAGCGCACGATTCATTTTCAATCCATTTGTTCCCTCCATTCTTTTAAAGCACTCCGATTATTTTTATCTTTAGACTAATAGTGTGCGTGAGCGCGCTCAGTAGTAGTGATAAAGAGGGGAGGGGGTTGACCTGTTTTGCTGTCAGCATTACGACACTGAACTCGATCATTTGCTTATGTATAAGTAAACAAGTTTAAATCACGCAGATAACAGACCCTTGAAAGGGTCACTAGAAAACATAACACACCTCACATTTCTCTCCACAAAGAAAAAATAAAACCCAATATTTTACCCTAGCTACCGCTGGCTTTGCTCGCCAGAAATCCGGGAGTAATCCCGACACGAGGCAAACTTCCGAACACCCTCCTTGAATACCAGGGAAAGGAGGAAGACCCCACAGGAACCTTACAAAAATTGAGAACATCAAGTAGATGAAAGGTTTTCACGTAATTCCTGTAAGGAAAGGAGAAGAAACTTTCGAACTCCCCAGTCCACGGGGGATGGGGATGGAATGAGTGAGTAGAAGAACAGAACAAAGTGTCCACAAAAAATAGAGCAAACACATGACGAATTTGAGTGCCCCACTCTACCCCCGTTCCTTGTGACAAATATGAAGGTCTCCATAGTCCACTACTCACAAACAGTACAGTTTTTTCCACACGAGGTATTATGAGATTGTCATAACAATAAATGCCTTCATCATGCAGAGCTCTAGATGTATTGACCGTCTTAATTATTATTCCTTAATAGCTTGCATTGGGCATCGCCATCCAGTGCTGGTAGTCTACCACCTGCTCGGGCACTCACACAGGTAGTAATTGGAGCTAGTGTCGGGTTATAAACTAATGTTGTCGTTTTTATTTATTTATTTATTTATTTGTGTGTAATTGTGCCTATGTCCACTAGTATAAAAACACTCGTGAGTGGAATTTGTGCTGTCACATTGCTTGGTGTTTTATAGTCGGAGAGAAAGTGTATTATAAATGTACAAAAATAGTTTTCGTCCCACCCCCTTGCTCCCACGTGGCTTCTTTCTTTTTAACATTTCATGTGTGCAATACATTGATGTCTTTATGTGTGCAATACAGTGATGTCTTTATGTGTGCAATACAGTGATGTCTTTATGTGTGCAATACAGTGATGTCTTTATGTGTGCAATACAGTGATGTCTTTATGTGTGCAATACAGTGATGTCTTTATGTGTGCAATACATACCGCCTCGGAGTACGACGATTAGCCACTTAAAGAAGTGATTGGAACGACCGCAAAATTACCAACTCGCAAACCAATTAAAATAAAATAACACAACAAAATTATAAGCAAAAATCCTTACCCACCCTACCTTGAATAATTACCTCAAAATATAACAGCTGAAAATAATAATAAGTTCCTCCATAAATAATTACCGGATAAAAATATTATTTAAAAAAGGTTTTATTAGTGCTTTCTTGGCAGTATTACAACCACAGGCATGAATAACCACACAAACAACGGGAACCACTACAAGATAGGGCACAAGCAACGGAACCACTACAAGGTAGGAAACAAACACTGGGAATCATTACAAGACGGAACAGGACAACAGAGACAGTGCAGTCCTCGTGATTGTCTTTTAGCTCTGTAGACTGCTGAGGAACAAGGCTTAACCTTGAGATCGGGGCCAGTTGTGAATCTCAAGTTTGCGAGGGGTCACTCTGCCTGCAACAGATTCTATTGTACAGAATAGGCATAGACCTCCCCAAACGCCGCCCCCCCTCCCCGCCTCGAATCCAACCCACCTTTCTCCCCACTCCCCAGCGCAAAATTGACCCTGGCCGGAAATGCTCCCCCTGCATTCCTCCGTCCACCAACAAAACAAAAACGTGCATAGTGTACATGCCTTTTCATCGACAATAAAGCTGTTCACACTCTCACTATGGCGTTAAAGCCTTTAATGGTGTTGTAGAAGTTCAGCTCTGACTTGGCATGTATAATACATTTAGAGAGCAGTGCAGGTTCGCTCTTTTGAACTATTTGTTTACACCAGTATGTGTCTATATGCGCATGCGTGTTATGTGTATGCACACTTGGGTGGGTGGATGGGTGCTTACTACGGTTTGAATCATAGAGGCAGATCTTCATCCGTGAGCACTGAACTACTTGTAGGAGCAAATCCTGGTTTTATTACTTTTTTTCTGTCACCTAACGCCTAAATGAACTTAGAAATAGAATCAGGATGCAGGACCTACTGTGTCTCCGCTATATAAGGTTTGCACTTTTTACATTTTTCTCCGCCTAGTCCATTAAGTGTGTTAATCCGCTCAGCCATCTTAATTACACATATGCCTCTTTATGATATGATAATATAACCCCATCTTATGCGTAAACCATGGAATATTGTGATAATATCAAAATATCATCACCCTGACAGTTTGTGCGTAAACTACGCATAGTATCATCCTGGCATCACTTTGTGGGGAAACGTCATCCTGATATTATGCTGCTGATTGATAGTATATCCCTGATGTCACCGTGATATGTGATAATACCACTTTGATATCGCCGTGAAAGGTGACAATACGACTGATATCACCGTGATAGATGATAATACCACTCTGATATCACTGTGATATGTAATAATACCACCCTTATATCGCCGTGATAGGTGATAAAACAACTCTGCCATCACTGTGATATGTGATAATACAACTCTGCTATCACTGTGATATGTGATAATACCACTCTGATATCACCGTGATAGATGGTAATACCACTATGATATCACCGTGATACGTGAGAAGAGGAGGTAATCTAGTCGACAACAAGAATGATACGATTGATGTAAATAATAATGTCCAATCATATTAAGACGCTATTAATTCCTCGATCCTGGTCTTCAGGTTTTTCAGTAAGTGAGCCAAATAAGACTATGTCCATTATGGCGTGGTTCATGAGGTTTGTCTCCCTCAAGTGACCTAACCATGAATCAGCCGACAATGTATTGTGAGACAGGCTACAGCACTGTTAAGGATTAATGGATTAAAAACAGCTTAAGAAAAAAGTATTACAATTTGGTAAATAAAATATTTTGTTGATCTGTGGGCTTGCTGCCTAGCCAGAGTCGATTTTCTCAGTGATATCAACACACTACGTTCAAAATGAATTATTTTCAACCGACCATAATCTACGTTCAAAATGAATTATTTTCAACCGACCATAATCTACGTTCAAAATGAATTATAATTATTTTCAAGTTCAGTAAATACGACCATAATCTACGAGCGCAATGGTGCCTCCATTTGCATTCATCTGTAGACTCTTACTTGATCTAGAAAAGAAAATGAAAATGTCCTTTCCTGTTATCTTTAGTTTCTCAATGCTTTCATTCAAACCTCTCATAGAATTGTTCGCCAGGATTTCAAATGTACAGTGTATAGCGTTTACAAGGCGATTTTTTCTGAAAGTCATCTGCATTCCTCTCTTTGCTAGCATCGTGTTGCTGTACATCATCATTGGTGAGCCATATAGTCGGCGGCTCCGTATGTTGTTTGCAGACCACGTTAGATTGTCGGGTCATATTGCCATAGAGTTTTTGTGAGGCTATATTAGTTTGTTGGCTCATATCGTCATAACGTTTTGTGTGAGGCTATATTAGATTGTTGGCTCATATCGTCATAACGTTTTGTGTGAGGCCATGTAAGATTGTTGGGTCATGTCGTCATAGCATTGTTGTCGTGTTGTTCATACAGCACCGCTGTCGGGCCATTCGGTTACACCACTGACTTTTTACGTTGTTTTATATATCTCTTTACGTTGATAGTCATATGATTTTACCACTTAATCATGTGTGCTCTTTGACCTTTTGGTCATGTCATTTAATTTTAATCGTGCATGTTCTTTGACTTTTGGCCATATCATTTAATGTTAATGTCTGTTCTTTGACCTTTGGGCCATGTCACTTAATGTTAGCCATGTATGTTCTTTGACCTTTGGGCAATGTCATTTAATGTTAGCCAAGTATGTTCTTTGACTTTGGGCCATGTCATTTAATGTTATCCATGTATGTTCTTTGATCTTTGGGCCATGTCATTTAATGTTAGCCATGTCTGTTCTTTGACCTTTGGGCCCTGTCATTTAATGTTAGCCATGTATGCTCTTAGTTTTTTTCTGGCTATGTCGATTAATGTTAATCGAGCATGCTGCTTCGCCTTATGGCCATATCATTATTAATCATGTGTGCTGTTTGACTTTATGGCCATAACATTTTATGTTTAAGCTTTGTTTTGTTGTTTGCCCTGAAATAACAATGCCAACAGTACTAATGGTAGTAGTAATAATACCAGTAGAAGTAGGACTTGTAATAGCTGAAGTAAGAATACTAACAGTAGTATATGTAGTAGTAACAATAGTTACAATGCCTATAGTAGTAGCAATAATTACAATGCCTATAGTAGTAACAATAGTTACAATGCCTATGGTAGTAGCAATAGTTACAATGCTCATAGTAGTAGCAATAATTACAATGCCTATAGTAGTAACAATAGTTACAATGCCTATGGTAGTAGCAATAGTTACAATGCTCATAGTAGTAGCAATAATTACAATGCCTATAGTAGTAACAATAGTTACAATGCTCATAGTAGTAGCAATAATTACAATGCCTATAGTAGTAACAATAGTTACAATGCTCATAGTAGTAGCAATAATTACAATGCCTATAGTAGTAACAATAGTTACAATACCTATAGTAGTAGAAATAATAGCAATGGTAAAAGTATCCATGGTTGTAGAAATAGTAACAGTAACAACAACAGCAGCAGAAATAGTGGTACTAACAGCAACGGCCGTACTAGCAGTAACCAGAGCAGTAATGTAGTAGTAGTACGCAGTAGTGGTGGTGACGGTGGTGGTTGGTGATGGTGGTAGCAGTAGGAGTAGTTTCTGATAGAGACGTGGGGCCATTTGTTGCATGGCACTTGTATACAGTTAGTAGTTCATTTGTCCAACTAATGAGGAAGCAACACCCTGTTGCAATTTGAAGGACGTAAATAAATCGGTAGTATTTGGAGCAACGAGAATAATAGCATTAAAGTGCACGTACTTGTCAAAGAAAAACACGTAAAGTATTGTGACAAGGTACACACATACCTGTCAAAGAAGAACACGTAACGTATTGTAGCAAGGTACACACATACCTGTCAAAGAAAAACACGTAACGTATTGTAACAAGGTACACTAGTGCCTGTCAAAGAAGAACACGTAACGTATTGTGACAAGGTTTGACAAGGTACACAGCAATGTGTGTAAAGTACTTTTCTTGAAATATCTCGAAATCCCAGATTATTAAAATAAATAATAATAACTAGAAATTGCCAAGACATCTGCTTGCATAAAGAATGTACATGCGCCGTTTGGAACGTCCAGCCAAGCGCTCCACTTTAACACTTTTAAGTTCGTGAGAAAGGAACGTCATATACTTTAGCAGTTGAGCACGACTTGTGACGTTGTTGAATAGAAATTCGGTGATTTAATACCACACTGCGCACCTCGCGGCTCGTTTTGGGATGGACACGGTTCAGTTAAGAAAGAGTAAAATACATTTTTTTTTTTACTTTTAAGCATACCAACATTTCCATTACATGTTTATGTGATATTGTTTTCGGTGTACAGTATTTTTGTTTTCAACTCTGCAAAACATTTACTTTTTTTACTAACTTTGAACAACCTTATTTATGGATCTTTGTTGTAGTATTAGACGTACTTATATTTTAAAGTAACGTTTCATAGATTATTTATTTTTTTATGTTTCTTTTAAAAAGTCTCATTTACGTTTCCTTAAAAGCACATCGTCTTCTTCATTCTGTTCGGAGAAACGCTCCTACAGTATCATTCTACTCGGTTGTCGTTCGTTGTTACCTTTAAAGTATGTCTTTTACATACAACCTTTTTACTTAAAACATTTTTTTTAATTGTAGCTTTTACCTTAAAAATAATATAAATCAACAATGCGTACAACTCATTTCATACATAATTTTCCCCTTTACAGTAAGCTGTGCAAAACTTCTCTTCACTGACTTTTTGCAAGACTGCTTTTTCTTTACAGCAACATGTGTAAAACTACTTTACCTCATGTTTCTGTAGAGTATGTCATTCATAGTGGTTTCTTGACTGTTTCGTTTTCACTGTGATAGTGTATATTTTTTCACTGTTAGTGTCTCTGGGATGACTGTTTTATATACATTCCTGATGCCTGCACATTTGTCTTAGACACACCTTGCTGTAGTGTACTCGTCATTTCAAAGTGAAACCGCTAAAACCATGTGAGACTGTCCAGAAAAAACGCGCTAAAACCATGTGAGACTGTCCACAAGAAACTTGCTAAAACCATGTGAGACTGTCCACAAGAAACACCGTTAAAACATTGTGAGACTGTCCACAAGAAACCCGCTAAAACCATGTGAGACTGTCCACAAGAAACTTGCTAAAACCATGTGAGACTGTCCACAAGAAACACCGTTAAAACATTATGAGACTGTCCACAGGAAACTTGCTAAAACCATGTGAGACTGTCCACAAGAAACACCGTTAAAACATTATGAGACTGTCTACAAGAAAAGCGCTAAAACCTTGAGACAATGTCTACAAGAAACGCGCTAAAACCTGAGACTGCCTACAAGAACACACTCAAATGTAAATGCTTCTAATGTGAGAGTAAAACGATGCATAGCGCATGAAGGGTTTCTTTCATTGTTCAGTGCCTATATTGCAACATGACCAGTAAGTCTTGTAGTGGACCAGAACAGTTTTCTTTGTACGTTGCCTATATTGCAACATGACCAGTAAGTCTTGTAGTGGACCAGAACAGTTTTCCTTTGTACGTTGCCTATATTGCAACATGACCAATAAGTCTGGTAGCAGACCAAAACATTTTTCCTTTGTATGTAACCTATATTCTGTGCCAGAGTATAAAGTATAGAAAGAAAGCTATCTTTTCGTGATCTATACAGTTAATTGCTATTTTTTATTTTATCTTTTCAGTTTTGCCGTTGAGGGCGATTTTTCCAATGATGGGATCATCTAGTGCAACCTGGCTGCTGGTATTTTATTTACATTCAAGCGTTTGTTGGAACGCTACCCAATCAAATTCCACCTTAGTCACGACAACAGCCAACCCGACGTTGACAGAACTTGTTGTCATAAACGACAGTACTCAAACTGTTATAAAGCACTTAACGAGCCCAGAGTATGCAGATAGCAATACTACCAACACAACGTCAGACATGCACACCGACCGCACTCTGGAGAGATGCAAATACGAGCACGACTCTTCAAACCGAATCGGCCTTTTCTCCATCAATGAGTATTCTCTGCCTCGACATACTAATTTATTTAAAATCCATGCCTTAGAGGCTGACCAGTCAGGATGTTATCTGACAAGACGGGACTTGGAGGGTAAGCTACTTGAAGAGGATGGCCCAGAAATTGTACTTGTGTTTCATCTCTTCTGTTATAAGCAAGGCACACGAATATTCTTTGTAGAGAATGAAGAGTTTATCGTTAATACAAGACTGGAGGAAAGTGAGAGAAAGGATGAGACAAAAGAGAAAAGAAGCGTTCCACAGTCAACGTTCCGGTTTTATTCTCGCTACATTTCCTATTTCAATTCTCAGGACTGTTCTATTTCCTTTGAAGGAGTGAACATGTTTGCCAATATGACGGACCTGCGAGTTCTTACAGCAATCGGAGACAAAGCTTTGGATTTTGCAGAGCTTGAAGTAGCTCCAGATCTCTGCCAGGCCTTCAGAAATGTAGTCGCTTTATCAATTATCGGAGACTGGTCGAGCGAAAATTACTTACATCACCTAACTCGTTGCGCTGGACACATGGACAATGTTGTGGAAGTGGTCCTGACGAATGACAGTCTGACGTCATTTCCGGAAGTGCTCCATGCAGTCATGCCCAATTTGCGTGCTTTGGAAATAATTAACAACAATCTTTCTAGTCCAGTAGACTTTCCTTGGAAAGGCGGATTCGCTCATCTTCCCAGGAACCTTTCGAGGAATTTTCAGTTTAACTCAGTGTACAGTTATGAAAATGCATTTGATATAGCACCAGATTTATTTCGCAGAGTTCTTGCTTTAGATGGAAACCAGATCACTAACCTGACCCATTTTAAATTTCACAGCGATTTTCAATATATTTCTCTCATCGAGACTGGCATGAAGGTAATTGGAGAAAATGTTTTTGAGAATACTCCTATCCTGCAGTTTTTAAGCTTGGCGAACAACAAGCTTGAAGATCTACCAGAAAATGTCTTCTCTAAGATTCCTCAGCTGAAAAGATTGGATCTCCAGAAAAACAAACTGAAGCGCCTTCCATCCAACCTCTTTAAACATGTCCTGGATATGGAGAAGCTCAATCTAGCGGAGAACAGTCTTCTCGTTTTGCAAGAAGGTCTGTTCTCTCCCCTGGAAAAACTGCAGGTACTTATCCTTCATGGGAATGACATTGCGACAATTTCTGATGCAGTCATCACCCCATTGTCCATCAAGTTGAAGTCAGTAGAACTGCAGTCGAATCCTTTGAGTTCTTTCCCAGTGTTTGTGTTCATGCTGCGGGGCCTTGTCAGCATTAACCTGGACAACACGAGTATTGAGTTGCTTGACTTTGTGGACATCGACAGCCGCACATCCTCCTCGTACCTTGTTGAGATCTTGAGGAATCCAACAACAGGAGAGTTTGCAGACATTCAAGAAACACCCGAAACACTTAAAGCCATTTCTCTGAAGAACAGCAGGCTGCGTTCAATTGTCCTGTACAATGCCACTGAAGAGACTCTGGGAACTTTTTATCTGCTAATTAAACACTATACATTTGAAATGCAAGGTGCTAACCTCGCCTGTGACTGCAACATTTTGAATGTAACCCATGTATTATCAAAGTGGAAAACTGAGGGGAAGCTAATTGGTAATATGGATTTCCTTCCAGGGTGGATGTGTGCATGGCCAGAAGAGCTGTCTAATCGTCTGGTATCTAGCCTTCAGGATGAAGATACCTACTGCCCACTTGCCGAGGATGATATAACAGCAGCCAACAGTTCTTGCCCAGAGCTATGCAAATGTTATGTTCGCACAGGAGTTGAAACTATCATTGTAGATTGTAGAAACGTTGGACTGACGTCACTTCCATCACTTGTGCCCATAAACACGACAGAACTGTGGATGCAGAACAACACACTGAAGAGCCTGGAAAAGTTTCATTACCTGCAGCAAATTCGCTCTTTCAAACTTACTGGTAACAATATCCAAGAGATCCCAGAGGATATTCTGGCCAGCATGCCCTCCCTGGAAATGCTGCACATTGACGACAATTGGTTGACGGCGCTTCCCTCAGCACTGGGACACATGCGCCATCTAGTTGACATGCGTTTAGCTGGTAATCCTTTCCGCTGTGATTGCAACACGTTCTGGTTTAAGCAGTGGCTGATGACTCACAAGATCATAGTCCACGACTGGATTGACATTAAGTGCAGTACAGAAGAAGCAGATGGACAGGTGCTAATCACGGTTTCTGATGATCAGTTCTTCTGTAAGGAATCGGCCTCTTTGGGTCAGCTGGCACTTCCAATTGCTTTACCAGTGACGTTTGCAATTATTCTGTTAGCTATCTTGGTTGTAGCTTTTATCCATAGGCGCACACTGAAGGTCTTATTATTCATTTACACTGGTGCCCACCCGTTTGATCTTGACCATGACCATTCTGACAGTCTGGCATTATTCGATATTGCCGTCTGCTGCAATGTCACCACAAGGGACTGGGTTTGGGAGAGCGTTGTCAAGCCACTGGAGTCAGTACACAAGTTTAGAGTTTTTTTCTTCAGTAGAGATGCGTACGCTGGGTTCTCCATTGCTGAAAACGTTCACAAGTGCGTCATGAACAGCAGGCGCCTGGCTGTGGTTCTCAGTCAGAATTGGCAAACAGACGAGATTCTTGCCACCAGTGTTCGTGAAAGTCTGGAGAAATGTCGAAAAAAGGCAGCCCACTTCATGATTGTACTTATTCAGGGTATCTCCCTGAAAAACCTTGAAAGCAACAGCATCCGACACTACATCCAGAGCGGACACTACATCAAAACGGATGACAAGCACTTCATGAAAAAGCTCATGTACGAAGTGCCTCACATAACACCTACTGACGCCAAAGAAAAGAGTTCAGAAAAAGGAGGAAAGTCAGAGTCGATGAACATTCCATTGCACGATATAATCGTAACATCAGAAAACCAGTGCAACCTGATTGTCGAACACAGAGAAAGTGGCTTTAAAACTTCTCAGGATGATCCCCTGCTAGTTGTTCCAGACATTGAGAATTCGGACATTTATCAGTCACAAGTTCAGCACGACACTTCATCTCCTTGTCTCAACAAGGAATTTATTGTCATGAATTTCACAATGGGAAAAAATAATAATGAAAAAGGCGACGTGTTAGGAGAGGAATACAACTTTCAATTGGAAACTTGTGATGGTGAGGACACTCTGTCTGTAAAGGAAAATCAGTTGAACATCAATACGCAAAAATCTATTTTTGTCTGGCACGCTGATGAAGACTTTCAGTATACCTTCGAGAACGTGGTAAGGCCCATAGAAAATCTAGGTCATAAGTGCGTTCTGCAAGATCGGGACTTTGCCCTGGGCGCAGCGATCCAGGAGAATATCGTGAACGCAACCAGGTGCTGTCAGAGAATTATTTTCGTCCTTTCTGACGTCACCAGTGACAACCAATGGTTCACGTTCGCGTTCCACGTGGTGTTCAGCAGCCAGCTCCAATTATGCGATCAGCGTGTGACCCTGGTGCCGCGAAATGGGCTTGACGTCAGCAAGTTTGCGGAGGACGTACAGCACGTGTTACGCACGTGGACGTTGATTAGTGAAAGTGATCCTTGGTTTTTCGAGCGTTTGAAGCAGTTTGTTGAATTTGATGGAAAGGAGATTTGCTGAGATGTGCCTGTTGATGCGTGTGAGAACGTAATTTTGAGAACTGCATGTCTACAGGGGTACTGTTCTTTGTTGATAGTGACAAGCCAAGGAGAGTCCAATGAATTGCGCTGGAATATGGATCATAATAGAAACTAAATGGATACCCGAAATGTACAAAAATGTCAAAAATATGGCTGGACACTTTTTCTTCTCCTCCTGCTAATGCTGTTATGTTACTGCTTCTACAGCAACTGCTAGTATTATTTGTACATTTGCATCTGGTAGTATCTACTGCAACTACTTTATTGCTGCTATTATTACTACTATTGCTGCTTAAACACAGTAAACTTTGATTGCTTTTCCGGCAAAATTCACTTGTATGTGTCCATGTTGCAGGCAAACTGATTTGAATCGCGCATTTTATTTCGAATTAAATCAAATCGAATTAAATGTGGCAAGTTTAATTGAAAAAACAGTCAGCTATATTTTCTTATATGTAAGCTGCCTTAAATATGTTTTGAGTGGACGAAGTCTGATTTACAATAGTCAAATATGAACCCCCCAAAAGGCCCCAAAGTGTAGCCCTGTAAATCTGCAAAATATTCCAACAGTAAAGTGTGGACGGATGGAATCTCTGCAGAGTTAGATGTAAAAACGGAAATCTATAAAAAGTCAAATGTAGTTTGGACAAAAATTAATTTGAAACTGTCTTAACAGAAAGCTTGGTTTGCATGTGATAAATAAGGTGGAGGAGAAACAGGACAGAGCAATATCAAATCTTTTGCGGGCATGTGATACGTGAACTCGCAGAGTAATCTGTGTGATAAATGTTTTGCGGATATTTGGTACGAAAGCTCGCAATCTTGATACTGTTTATCCAGCGCCATCTTTTAATCGGTATCTGTGTGTATATGTGTGTGTGTGTGTGTGTGTGTGTGTGTGTGTGTGTGTGTGTGTGTGTGTGTGTGTGTGAGAGAGAGAGAGAGAGAGAGGAATCACACCTGGCTAAACGTAAACTATTGAAGCCTCTCTTGTGTAACATCGGGACAACAGCTTTACAACTGCTTGCAATAATGCCTCACGGTGTCAGTATTACATTGTACTTTTCTGTAGCACGTAACTTTGCTTTTATTCCTGGCATTTGTGTCGTATCATTTACAGAGATTTCCTGTCAGTCTTAATATTCAGGGTGCAAGGTATGGGTGTATGCGATGAGATTTAAAATATCGAGGGGTAAAACCAGCGACCAGAGGTGGGTCTTGAACCCATGGCCTCGAGCATTAGAGCTCAGCTCCTAGACCGCTTGGTCACTTAATAGGAATTCAATTCCAGAATTGTGCGAATGATGAATGAGTTACGCGGGTTGCACATTTCATGTTATCTTTCTCTGTGACGTCTTTCAGCGATTGCGATTTTCACCTGTTTCACACAGTTGTTATTATAAAAAATACTTCATACTTCACTCTGCGATCAGTAAAGTCTGTTGACTGCTGCGTATCAGACGTGTTCCCTACTTCTTTATATCTTTTACTGAGGTCAGTGTGGTCTGTCGACCCCTGTGTATTTCACAAATTCTCTACTTCTTTACTTCATATTGAGTTCAGTGTGGTCTGTTGCCTGCTGTGTATCACAGGTGCTCTCTACTGAAATCAGTGTAGTCTGTTGTACTGCTGTGTATCTCACGTGTTCTCCACTTCTTTACTTCTCACTGAAACCAGTGTGGTCTCTTGTGCTGATGTGTATCTCTTTTCTTCTCACTGAAATCACTGTGGTCTGCTGTACTGCCGTGTATCTCACGTGTTCTCCACTTCTTTACTTCACACTGAAATCAGTGTGGCTGTTATACTGCTGTATATCTCTTCTCACTGAAATCACTGTGGTCTGCTGTACTGCTGTGTATCTCTTTTCTTCTCACTGAAATCAGTGTGGTCTGTTGTACTGCTGTGTATCCCTTTTCTTCTCACTGAAATCACTGTGATCTGGTGTACTGCTGTGTATCTCTTTTCTTCTCACTGAAATCACTGTGGTCTGCTGTACTGCCGTGTATCTCACGTGTTCTCCACTTCTTTACTTCACACTGAAATCAGTGTGGCTGTTATACTGCTGTATATCTCTTCTCACTGAAATCACTGTGGTCTGCTGTACTGCTGTGTATCCCTTTTCTTCTCACTGAAATTACTGTGGTCTGTTGTACCGCTGTTTTTCTCAAACATTTTTACTGGCAGTACCACACCGATTAACACTGCCTGATACTCTCGTTAACTACAGCACAATATAATTATGTGATTACTGAACTCAGCAAATTTCAGTTAATAAAATTTCAATAAACAAAGCCAACTTTTTGCCTGTCTTTCTTTGAGCAACTTGAATAAGCAGAATGATGATGTTGTTTTTAAAATGTATTTATTTATTGTTATTTGCGTTTTCTTTTCACAGTGAAGTGTTTGTTCAAACTTGCCTTTGTTTGTGGTTCTGTACTTGAATGCTTTTCTTTATTTATTTCCTCGCTAAAGCTTTTACCTTTTTATTGTTCGACCTTTGACCCGAATGTGGTGTGCACAAAGAGGAGATGCAAAATAAAACGCGACAGTAAAACAAATAAATGGATTGGCAAACGGGAATATGTTGTATATATCAGTAAATGAACCAATAATGAATTAGTGAATAAATCAAGAAGTGAAACATTAAAAGAACCAGTTGGTGATAAAAAATGCATCAATGAAAGGACCCGTGAGTGAACCAAGGAATGAACGACTGAGTGAACCAAGAAATGAACGACTGAGTGAACCAAAGAATGAACGACTGAGTGAACCAAAGAATGAACGACTGAGTGAACCAAGGAATGAACGAGTGAATGAACCCGTCAGTGAATCAGCAATGAACCGGTTACTGAATCAGTGAATGGACCAAGTGACGAATTGGCCATTTATCCGCTGAAAGAACCCACAAATAATTTTTAATTAGCCAATGAATCAAAAATTGAAAGAATCTGTGACAGAACTGTTTTTTTTTTTATTATTTACATGAAGAGAATGGCTGTTCTATATATGCCAGAATGATCCGATTTGCTTTCTTCTGTTGTTGTTTTTAAATTCATTCTGTTTGTATGATCGTTCTTGGGTTATTGAGGTATTAATTTGAATCTTTAGTACTAGTAGCAATAGTGTTAAGCCGAAAATGCAGATTACTACATTAACGTAAATAATAGCAATAGTAGTCATAGCAATGGCAATAATAGTAGAAATAGCAGTAGTAGTAATAGTAGTAACAACAGTAGCATTAGTAGTAATAGCGGTAGTAGTAATAACAAAAGCAGTTGTAGTAATAGTAGTAATGTACAACCATAAATATTGCTAGTACTAATATCTACAGGCGATTCTGAAAGCTAAGAACGGAATTTCTCGCCCTGCTGGCATCCTCACCTAGATTTGACACCAGCGGTTTCCGATAGCAGTTCCAAATTGACCACGATTAGCGGTTTTTCCTGTTTTCCAGATCATAGCAAAATATTTATTAAAGTCCGGTGGTTTTACTTTTTAAAAGTAGATGTATTAAAATATTCCGCTTGAGATCGTGTTTTTAATATGAATAGTTAAATATTCCTCATTCATGCGTGACACCACGTTTTTACTAGTCACCACCTGTGGCGAAAGTATTCAACACCGCTGTCTTACAACATTTATAATCACCGTAAGATTCCAAGCCAAGTTCCCAAAACACTAACCTATAGACAACAGAAATCTTTTTAAATGTCACTTCTGTTATTACTTGTAAATCTGGTGTTCAACATTAAACCCACTTTTAACGCACTTTTATTGTTGCAGTTGTCGTTCCTATTTGGTCATGGTTATTGTACAAACACTACTTAAGATGAAAAGTGTACGATCGACTCCTCGCCCCACCCCCACCCCCACCCGCCCACCGCATGTTTATCACAAAAGACAATACAAACAGAATGGAGATATTACAAAAAGAAATGATAAATAATTTAACAAAAATGTGATTGAAGAAAATAACAATTACTTATATATTTAAAAAATAAGAAACTAGTAATCAATCAAAATGAGGAACATTGTACACAGAATACTTGTCCTATTCTGTTTCTCGATTATTAGTGAATATAGTTTTTCACTTTTATATTAATTACTGTTCACAGTAAATACTGTTCCTGCAGTCTCCGCATTAGGAGCCCAAATATTTATTCCTTATAGAAAATTGTACTTGAAATTTGAAAAATATACACTTGATGAAGTTTCGCACGGCGCGCGGCAAGCTGATCTGTGGAGTAGAGAGCATGACAAGGCGTGCGTGCGTGCGTGCGTACATTTTAGAATGTTGGGTTGAAGGACCCATTATTCGAAGTTACGTTACTGACTGTTCACAAAATATCCCTATAGTTCATTATTTTTCTAACTTGGGTTTTAAATCTGATCTCTGAAATATAACAAATCTACAGCCTGTATAGACTTAAAATCTTAAATGATCAGGAATGGAATTACACGTACACTCCAGGTGAACGCTTCGCTAGTAACACTGTTACAGTCACAACAGAGGTCACTCGCCGTGCAGATTTATCTTCCACTGGATTTCTCAATGAAACCCAAATCTTGACCTATCTTAGGCCTCTTAACTGGACTCAAACTTCCACCAGGAAATGCCAGGAAAGAATACCTGAAAACTGCTAAAAAAAACCATTCCGTTTTTCAGTATACGTAATAATACTCACTCCTCAGTTTGAAGCTTGAGGCTAATTCCCGCGTTTTACGTATTTCACCAAAGCAAACGCGTCATAAGTTATAAATATATTTTATAGTAGTAATATCTTCCATATTCTAAGGAATTAAGTCTCGTTATTACTCTTGACACTGTAATTTATCCACAGTACATAAGAGTTGTTCCCCCTTAATTGTCAGTTTCGGCCTTACATATTGTCTCCGAATGTCTAATTTTCTGCTCTAGTGTTCCCACCAGTGATCAGTGTGACTGCATGCTTTATGTGTTTTTTCTTTGACTCTTTCGATAGCACATAGTGAATGTTTATTTTTTTCAAAACTCAGTGTAGTGAAGCTTATGTTCCAAAAACTTACTCTCAGCTAGACTATGCCTTGCAAATAAATGTAGCCTCTTAGCTGAAATAAACTCGCTGCCTGGATGCTCCTAGAGATGTAGGAACGACTGTGAATTACAACTTTTATATCGATCCAAGACATAATTTTGAATGTCGACAGTAATTTTTGTTTGTAAGGTTTTTCTTGTTGAGTGCCACAACTTTCCAAGTGTAACCGAAGGGAGGAAATAACATGAAAATTTCGGCGTTTCACTATTATCTCCCTTGCATTATGCCTCAAAAATTAAATATTGGGAAATTATAATTCTCGCCTTGCGCTGTGAGGCAGTGTGGTGGAAGAAAAATCACGCTCCCATGCAAATTTTCTATTTCATAGCTCTCTCTGTACGGCAGTGAATTACACCCATACCAAATAAAACAGATATACATTTCTGGCAGGCAGACAGAGAGACAGACAGAGAGACATATACATAGACAGATAGAGATTATCTATTTGTCCTGAATTTAAGTGTAAGTATATCTATTTCTTTTTTATATTGTGTTAATTTATTAATGTAAAAGAGGTTTTATAAGTGTTGACAGTGCGTCTACTTCACTGTTTTTTTTTCAAGGGCGAACCTGTGCGGTGGAGTATTTATTACAAGTCGTGCTGTTAAAGTATTTACTATGACAGATGTATACCTTAATAGATATAAACTGAAAATATGAAACATTATCCATCATTGGTTTGTTATATTCTCCAAAGATAGTTGTTCGTTTCATTTTTATTCTCTGTTGAACAAGCATCGGCAGGTTTTACACTGGACATACGTGATCACATCAAATAAAAATTACGACCTAAATCAAGTTTGCCACTCAGGTAATGTTTCAGTCTCCCAGATAACCTACACTGTGTACAGTATGCTGTGCTTTACTTGAATTTGGGACATATGTTAGAATGTTCAAGGTCCCATAAGGCGTTTATGGTTCATTCATGGCGCTGTGGTATGTTTGCTGACTCCTAAACTATACCTTCCTCTTCTGCTTTACGTCACTTTCAAACAAACATGTTGCCCTCGCCCAGGAGCTCGATTACGTTGAAACAGTATCCCTTTGTAAGTAGCGTGAGGACAACAAAAATTGTAATTATCTCACCAGTATGACACTTTTGATATTTCTGACACATGTAACACTGATATTCGTAGTGTGGAAGGCTGATTAAGATTTTGTAAGTAGCGTGAGGACAACAAAAATTGTAATTATCTCACCAGTGTGACACTTTTGATATTTCTGACACATGTAACACTGATATTCGTAGTGTGGAAGGCTGATTAAGATTTTGTTTTGCTGTGCACCAAGTAATTAGGTCAGTGATCGCTAGCTTGGCACGGTAGTTGTCAGTGCTAATGTATAGTGCTATATTTGAGTACAAGATGTTGTTCTTGCATGCATACTGATTTAGTTATTTATTTATTGTAGTAGACGTTTGTATATTTAGATAGGAAATAGTTTACAGTTTGTATTTATATATTTTTGTGTATTTTAGAGTTTACTCATGTAAGAATTGTTTTACATGGCACATGAGTATAGTTGTTTATTTTATTTTGTATTTTATCTTGTCAATTATACATTAGGATAGAGTTTTGTTTAAAGAGTAATTAATGTAGTTTCTTTAGATACTATAGGCATAATATAACTCTAAATAGTTTAGAAGCAATTCATATCTAAACCAAACTAAGAAAACACAAATCATGGAAGTCGTCCAGTTTTAGAGGTGATAGCTCTAAAACTGTTAGGGCTTCTTTGCCGGCCTTTGTTCATAGGCTGACAGGAAAGTGTGTGAGTGTTTAACTCTATTCCAGCCAGAACCTGACATCCAGACAGTAAATGCTCTGTTGCTTCATCCGTGGATTGCAGAGTCTGTATTTGTTTTGCTGTACATTGGTTCCTGTGAATTGTGTTCGAGAACCAATATGTGGAAAATTGAGGCTTGAGTTTGGCCTCGACAATTCACGAATATTATTTTGAAGATTCCTCCTGCTGTGTTGAGTAAACACACATGAAGATTCTAGAACACTCTGTGTGATGTGCTTTTGATAGTGCATGCAAAGTTCCGGACGATACTTTATGTGCTTTGTGAGTGCATCGAAGATACTAGAACTGTTGTGTAACATCGTCTAATAAGGGTACTGTCATCTATAAGAAAGACATTGACTTGTTGGAAATCACGTGATTTTGAACATATGCTAATGACAGCGGCCATCATTGCAAAGGTTATGTACATTGACTTTAATTATTTCTCTAAAACTCCACTCTTATGTCTGTGATGTATTATACACATGAACTTGATTATATATTTATGTTTAGTCTGACTGCTGATATCTATGTTAGGATAAATAGAACGATTGTCCGGCGTTAATCAAACATTGTGAAGTGACGTGAATGCAACACTCGTTTATTATATTCATATGTTGTAAATATGATTGTTGATTTAATAAATTTACACATATTTATAACCATATATTGGAGAGATAGTCGCTAAATATAGATTTAAAACGGGCTTATCTGCTCGTTTGGTAAGACGTTTTCCACCTTATGGAAATATTGTGATGGTAAAAAATTGTCTTTAATGTTGTGGAAGAAAGAAAACGTTTACAGCGCCCGCATATCCGCCAAGTGAGAGAGATGAGTGGTGTCTTCTGGAGAATTATTAATAATATAAATTAAGATTCTCATCACCTGTAATTAGTTACGGATGAATAAATGATAAAAATAATCATAACCAATAACCAGGGTGGCGTTAGTGTTACAGTATCTGTTCATCAGTGTATAATCATGCCATCATTATTGTTGTTAATACATGTTCATCTGTACTTAGTACGTGTTTATCAGTGTATAATCATGCCATCATTATTGTTGTTAATACATGTTCATCTGTACTTAGTACGTGTTCATCAGTGTATAATCATGCCATCATTATTGTTGTTAATACATGTTCATATGTACTTAGTACGTGTTCATCAGTGTATAATCATGCTATCATTATTGTTGTTAATACATGTTCATCTGTTCTTAGTACGTGTTTATCAGTGTATATTCATGTCATCATTACTAAACTCATACAGTGAACCGGTTCAAAGAACCCGTCTGTAATCATTAATGTTAAGTAGTTTGATTTAAATTTTTATATGCATTTTATTTATAATACTTACTGATAAAACTCTAACGTTTGCTACATTATAAACTGACATTCTGCGCGATGCTTCTGCGGACCTATCGAAACTGTTCATTATCTATTTAATCCGATTTTGTTTTTTATTGGTTTCAGATAAGGAAACATATTAAGATAAATCCATGTTTGAAAATTGCTGTATTTTAAATTGTACAGTCTTCTAGTCATTGAGGGGAGTGAGTTACCATGTCATTATTTTTTATGTATTTGTTAATAATATTCGTGATACTAGTGAGCAAGATTCGTGAAATATTTTGTAAAAAAAAATTGTTATCTTTTCTTCTGTTTAAACGGGCGTACATTCCATAAAGGGAACTGTAACACATGAGTCCTAGGTGAGAGCAATATAAATAGGTCTATAAATCCGGCTGAAGGTACCTTCTACGTGTTCATCCTTCGACCTAGGTATGGGGTCATAAGAGTGTGAATGCCGATATCTGATGTTGATCTGTGTTTAAGAGAGTTAGTCAGACATGACCCGATAGCAAAGCTCTATGTAATAACGAGCGTACCCGAGACTTCACACCTGTGGTGATTGTTATTATTTGCCTTGAATGATTACCCCGACTATTTATATGAAATAGAGATAATTATATGGGCCAGGGAGAAAGACCATCACACAATGGCTATTTAAATCACACTCGGAAATTAAAAGATGAAGTGTTTAGATTGCTTGATCAGTTAACCCGATGCATCCGAGCAGTGTTTCATATTCTGTAAATATTTCGGAGTTATCGATGTAAATGCATTGTTGTTAATTATATTTCTGCATATTAGTCTATTTTATTCTTAGGCTATATGTTTGATCCTTTGAAAAGGTGGGGGGGGGAGCTGGAGCCAAGTTAATTACAGTTAGTAAATAAAGATCATTTAGCAGAATTCTCACTAATTGACACCCTGGCCGGTGGCTTAGATTCGAATTAAGGTTCGTATAAACTATAAACAAATAATCTTAAGTCTCAAAACAATAAATACTGCAAGGGAGTATTGAAGATTTTCCTTAGGTCAGCATTGATCCGGATGATCTGCAGCACACTTATTTAATATTTAACACTATTTAAATACCGCTTTCCTCTGACATGACTTTTTTTTTTGTTCGTTATTGTAAACTGCAGTGATAGTCTAAATATAACGTCTTGTTCTCTGTCTGCCTGTATATCTATTTCTCAGTCTATTTACTGAGTGGGGGCCTGCATATCTATTTCTCCGTCTATTTACTGAATGGGGGCCTGTGTATCTATTTTTCAGTCTATTTACTGAGTGGGGGCCTGTGTATCTATTTTTCAGTCTATTTACTGAGTGGGGGCCTGTAAGTCAAATTGACGGCGTTCCAGCATACTGGCATAGCAGTTGCAGATGTGTATATTAATAACCAGTAGTTCATACTCTGGAGTCGGCACTTGTGGATGTTTAAAATTTAAATCATTACCTAATAACTGTTTTATATCATTAACTAATAAATGTTTGTATATTATTGCAAAGTCACTCCTGAGTACATTGCGACAATGTTACAAATGGAATGCATATTTTTTGGTTTGGTATTTGTCAGCTTGGGATTTAAAACTGCCCTTTGGTTACTTCCATGGCAACATCAGCATCGCGGTCTTCGAAAACAAGTGAATCCACCTGTACACCCACAAGTAGAGACATGGAGGTAAATGTATACACACCTGTACACTCACAAGTAGAGACATGCAGGTAAATGTATACACACCTGTACACCCACAAGTAGAGACATGCAGGTAAATGTATACACACTTGCACACACACACACACACACACACACACACACACATATTCGCATAATTTATACATGCTCACATACGTACGCACACGCACAACATACACATACACACACACGATTACGCACACGCAAACATTGTAACCATAAAATATCTTTAAACTCTAGAAGATATGTGAATTTAGTTAAGATGCAATTCTGGAGATATACGTATCTAATTAAGATGCAATTCTGGAGATATACGTATCTAATTAAGATGCAATTCTGGAGAAATACTTATTTAATTAAGATGCAATTCTGGAGAAATACTTATTTAATTAAGATGCAATTCTGGAGAAATACTTATTTAATTAAGATGCCTTGCAGATATGCAGTAATGACTGAATATTTCGACGAAGACTACGCAGATAGGTTCACGGAGTGCATAATTCCAGGTAATCAGGCGAGAGCATCAGTGCCAGACATCATAGTAGTAATTTCCTTAGCTTGGACGCAACCGTACTTTATGAAATCGATTCCAGAGCAGCAGTCGCTCGAACTATGGAGTTTGGTTCAGACTACGTTGTCCACAGATAGTATATCAAGACGTTTGGAAATAAATTCTTTGTGTTTAATACAATTAATTGATACATTTTACTAATGGCAACAATTGTCGGCCAAAAATTGAGGTCATTAGTAAAATGTATCAATTAATATTTTCTTCAGAATGTCGAAAATAACTATTCTGTTGTAACTTATGTAAACAGTCGCAATCACGATAGCAAATTTCATTTACTCTCACCGTTCCTCACAACATTTTCACTTTTATCCTCTCAATAAAAATTTTTAGTCAGTCACCTAAGCATCAGTCTTAAAACACAAAGTATTTTCTCCTGTGAAAAACAGCTCAAGAAAAAAGAGCTACCCCAGCTCGTCACAGTTGTCTGCTATTGAATTAAGACATGCTAGATAGGCAGGCAGGCAGACAGACAGACAGGTAGGCAGGTAGGCAGGCAGATAGATAGACAATATCCGGAAGGAATCGAAGAAAAGTCACTCTAACCTTAATAACTCACTGAAAATAACACTCTTTTATTGCCAACGAGATTTGTATGTAACTTGTTATCTTAGGTGTGATTGCAAGCGTTAATACCCATCCTATCTATTTTTTTTATCTACAATACTGTCACATGGTTTGGAATGGTTGCATGCACAATGGGGTGGCAAATTAAACGCAAAACACCGCTTCTTACGAGATCCAAATGTCCTTTGGGTAGACTTCGGCTCGCTGGCCTTGTTGACTCTGTACTCAATATCATTATATCCAGGTGGCAGGTACAACCACCCGCCAAGCTCGACAGGTGACTGCACCGCTGACGTCGCTGTCCGACTCCAAATCTGATACGATGAGCTTCTGTCAATAATATCAGCTTAGTTTGTATCAATACACTTCAGCAGTACATTGATAACTTTTGAAGTATTTTTAAAACCTTAATGCGTTTTTAATTATTTTATCCTAACATTTATTCTTTTTTATTTCATTGCCAATGTTTCATATATAAAATGAAATTTACCCTTGAGATCTCGCTGTGTTTTTCTCTTCAACTGTAACGTGTTGCTTGTACGTCACGCTATATTGTTATTACAAGCCATGAAAGGGATGGGTACCCGTTGACCCAGTTTGCGTCATTCTATATGTGAGACGTGTGCGCAACACCACGCTGTTCCTCTGTTGAAAGTACTTATTTCTGTGCTTCTAAAAATAGCAAGTTTAGTAGGGTTAATACAGAAGCCCCTGGAGGTGGATAATAAGACAGTAATCAGTCAAATCCCTTAATTGTTTTTTCTCGCCTTGTCGTCGCCCATCACACACCACAAGGAAATAAAACAAGGATGATAATGCATATGTTCAGACAACTTTAACTGCTCGTGACAGCTCGAAATTAAGCAACATATGTGTGACTGTCGACTGGTGGTGGAAATCGCTAATCCCACTCCGGCCCTCCCCGTGCATAACGATTATGACATGAATAACGAATATTTTCTAATTATTCAATTATCACAAACTAGAGTTACAGAATAGCTGTTATTCAGGAGACGTATCTTCTTCTTTATCAGCGCGTAAACTAGTAATCCTTTGGCTCGATCCCCCACCCGTCCCTGTTGGCTACAGATATAGGCCACTTCAAGACAGACAATGTCGCAGGAAGACAATTCAACATAATGTTGTGGAAAACAGACGTAATTGCAGAAAAAGAAATCATTTACGAATAATTAGTCAAACGGAAACTCGTTCACAAACCAATCCGTGAGAAAATAATAATTTAGTAAAATTTAAAATAAGAAATATTAATCAAACGTAAAAGAAGGAAGTGTAGAGATAAGGCAAAGGTTTCAGAAAAATAATACTACAAAACCAATGCTGATGAGAAATCCAGAAATAAATGTCAGAAGTTCCTTAAATGTTATACGATGTGCTATGAGTGAGGTTTATACACGTCCTTGTTATAGTATCAATTATTAAGATTATTAATTCAGAAATTCAATATCAACATTAATAAAAGCCCCATGGCTCCTCCAATCATTATATTATCTCCTGTTGCAACAATTTACGGATTAATAATTCAGCTTAATAATGACGAGCAGACTAGTTAACGTTGCCTCTAAGATCTGCGAATATTATCTTTTCCTCCTAATTAATTAAATCTCCTTCATCGAATACACGGCTTACCCACCCACCCTCAAGCCGATCCTATTTAATGGTCATTCAAAGAATTACTTAAGATATGGAGAAAGATAACAACAAATTAATAATAAGAACAAACGGCTAATAATTATAAGTTACAATGTATTATTGGAAAGTGAACATGCGCTATAATCCCCGTACTATCCCCACTATTGTCTATAGAATAACTGATTGTCTTTCCTAGTAGTCCATTATTGTCTATAGAATAACTGATTGTCTTTCCTAGTAGTCCATTATTGTCTATAGAATAACTGATTGCCTTTCCTAGTAGTCCATTATTGTCTATAGAATAACTGATTGTCTTTCCTAGTAGTCCATTATTGTCTATAGAAAAACTGATTGTCTTTCCTAGTAGTCATTATTGTCTATAGAAAAACTGATTGTCTTTCCTAATAGTCATTATTGTCTATAGAAAAACTGATTGTCTTTCCTAGTAGTCCATTATTGTCTATAGAAAAACTGATTGTCTTTCCTAGTAGTCCATTATTGTCTATATAAAAACTGATTGTCTTTCCTAGTAGTCCATTATTGTCTATAGAAAAACTGATTGTCTTTCCTAGTAGTCCATTATTGTCTATATAAAAACTGATTGTCTTTCCTAGTAGTCCTAGGAGCTCTGACAACTCTCAATTTAGGATGGCAGTGATAGGCTAGGTGATGACGTAACCACATGGCGTCGTGAAAAACCTCCCACTCCCTTACTGGCAATAATGGCATTGGGTGTCTCCTTCCTTTGGCTTACGTAGCTACATCTCTGGACCAAAAACTGGAGTCCAGGAAGAGACCCAGCTAGACAAAAGATGACATTCCTTCAGTAGTCTAGTCACCTAGTGTAATTATACTTATATGTAGCGCAGTGCCAGTACCCCATTTCGTCGGCAGCTCTCATTTTCCATCTCTTGTCTCAAAGATCTTTTAATTTCAGTCTCTCCAAATCTAACCTCCCGGGACTGCAACCGTTCACGAAATCAGCAACTGTTGAAAGTTAATCATTCAGTCATTCACAGTGTTTTGTACGCTAAATATCTAAAGAGCATGTATGGTTTCATTCAGTGGTCATGTAAGTCAATATCAAGTTGAAGATGATCGCACTGATATGAGAAATCAGTAAACACTTATGAAATTGTACACAACGTACACTACGGTGGATGTTTACTGGAGGGGGGGGGGAGGACAATAAAAATGAACGCAGCGGTAACTGTATTCTCTGGAATGACGTCACGCTTGAAATAAAGAGAGTAAATGAGCACAAAGTTATAAAAAAAAACAATAAAAAAAACGACAGCGATAAGACGGAGACTGACGAACAAGGGAAACACGTCTGGAATTTCTTCACATTTAAAATAAAAATCATCAAAAACGATTAGAAGATTATAAACAGCGATAGACCAACGTTGGAAAAATCTCACTAACACAGCCAGTACTTGACCTGAAGATCAGTAAGCGAGCAACAACAACGAAATAATAATAAAGAGCGGTAGCATTTGTTGAAATAGGGAACAGAGAAGGACTTGTCTGTCAATAGGAATCTTTGGGGTGGTTCCCATATCTCTGGGGCGAAGATTGTGAGGTTGTATACTCCAGTGATAATTATGAATTATCTAACGGTTGTCTATTACAAACGGATCCTGACACCATTCACCTACGTCCTGTGCGGCGGGAAGAGAGAAAATTTAACCGAAATAGAATAATAACCGACATATTCTCAAGATAAGAGATAAGTATGGAGTAATGTATTGTATTGAAGGTTGCGAGAAGGTCAAGTGGCCGAATAATGGAATTCCTTTAATATCGGGTGCAGTCATACGACTGATAATATAGCTATTCAAGGTAGAACTAAGCAAGACAAAATATAACAAGGCAAGAAATAGCAATATAAGAAACTAAGATAAAACATAGCAATGTATAACAAAATAAGATATAATATAAAAAGTTATAACAAAGCAAGTGATAACAGCAAGGCATAACTAAAGTGTTTTTCCTATATCGGAGGGCATACTGGAAAATGCGAGTCATCTTATTTCGCTGTACCCAAACATCACATTATGCTCTACAAAGCCCGTGTGAGTAGAATCAAAATGGCGGCAAGAAATGCCGTGGAGTCTACATATTCGCAAGACATTAGAATCAAAATGATTGTCTTAATTAAGTAAAGACTTGTTTTAATAAAGTAGAAATAAATAAGAGAAAATGAACCATGGTTATGGGGAATGAGGGCAAAATGTTATTTGCAACATTAGTCAGTGGCTCGGAAGAGAAATTAATGTTTTATTATTATTTGCTTGGTCTGAATAACACTGTTAAGTGACTATGAGGGAGGACGGAGAAAGAGCCGTGTGAAGAAACAAATAAAATAGTGCTCGCGTGTTCTCAGTAAAGATTTATAACTGTTACGACAAAATTCCTAGATGTTAAGTCGATTCTCCTAGATGTTAAGATGTTAAAGCAGAATTCCCTGATATCCGGATGTTAAGCAAAATTCATAAATGTTAAAGCAAAATTCTTAGAGGTCAAGATCTTAATGCAAAATTCATAAATTTTAAAGCAAAATTTCTAGATGTCAAGGTGTTAAGACAAAATTCCTAGATATTAAAATGTTAAGGCATAAATTCTAGATGTCAAGATGTTAAGAAAAATATCTAGATATCAAAATGTTAAGGCCAAATTCCTAGATGTTAAGGCAAAATTTCAAGATGTTACGACACAACACTGTTAAATTTTTTAGCGTATACTACTGATTAATGTTAACATCTAGAAAAACTGAAGACAACAACACTGTTAAATTTTTTAGCGTATACTACTGATTAATGTTAACATCTAGAAAAACTGAAGACAACAACACTGTTAAATTTTTTAGCGTATACTACTGATTAATGTTAACATCTAGAAAAACTGAAGAAATTATAATCTCGTTCTCACTACATTTCTTCTTAATGTCACTTGAATTCCCCTTTCTTTCACACTTCGGCGTCTCGATATGAGCTTTACACTTCCAGTCTCAGCGGAGATTTTGAAGCGAAATTCTCACTTAGTCTTGTCCTGACCAGGAATTTACAATTTGTGAATAGGTATTTTTGAGATATATATTATATATAGCTAGATATGTCTTTACTAACTGTTATCACTGAATACTTCACGTGAATTTTATATCAATGCTAATGGCATGGTCGGATCAGCGGAGTTTGCGTTACTGATTTTCTGACACTACATAAGATTAAAAGAAAAACTCTTGTCAGTGACAGGCGGCAATGCCCGAAGAACAAAAATTATCCTGGAGTAATAACACGCGTGCACAAAAATGTAGGCATGCCTGAAAATGCAGCGCAGCAACTCATAAAGCGCTTACAACACCTCACCACATCCCTGTCACTGGATAAAGCGCTTACAACATCTCACCACATCCCTGTCACTGGATAAAGCGCTTAAAACGCCTCACCACATCCCTGTCACTGGATAAAGCGCTTACAACGCCTCACCACATCCCTGTCACTGGATAAAGCGCTTACAACACCTCACCACATCCCCGTCACTGGATAAAGCGCCTTATAAACACGGTATTTAATAGGAAAATGTATATATATATATAGAGAGAGAGAGAGAGACCTACTTTATTAGATAAAGTGTCTATGGATGATGGAACAATGAGATTATGGAAGAATAAACAGCATTAAAAGGGAAGGAAAATTATTTATAGATGAGCACATCGTCTTCTTCAGAAAAAAATGGTTTTCAATATTTTAACAGGACAGCGTGTTTATGATAAATAAATAGCATTAATTACAACAAAGTATTTATATATGAACTCGTAGATCAGAAAAGAATGTGACTAATTAAGAAAACTAAACGAGTATACAAAACAATGAAACTGAAGGAATAAATATTCAACAGACGGCAATTTGCAAAAACTAAATTTTGTTTCCCTGTTGTGCAGAAAAAAGTAAATAAATGCAATAGATACAACCGACAAACTGCAGAAAAATGTACAATACATAACGTCAACAAACTATAGGGCATAATAAATATAAGGTCAGCAATCTGCAGTGAAAATAAATATAATACATAAATTCAATAAACTTTAGGGCGAAATAAATACATCAAGTCAACAATCTGCAGAGAAAAAAATAAATGCGAAATATAATGTGGACAAAAATTAATGAAAAGTGTAAAAAGAAAAAATAAATGTGCAGACAGATAACTCTGTCAGAAATATTTCTTGCATGTTAACATGCGCGCTGCTCAACTTCGAGAATTTTCATCTCGTAATTACCTTAGGACGATTTCTACGAGTTCAGCAGATCCTGTGTTTGCACGAATTCTCTCTTCATGAAAAATACATAAGCCCTGTACGTGCCTGCTTGTTTATGTTTTTTTAAAAAATAATATCCATTGATATATATTAGCAAGCACGCCAAAACGTGGTAAACCGTTTCAGGGTCAAGGTTAAGGCCGAAGCTATGTAACATTGAGACTCATTTAAGTTTTTCTTCGTGTCGTTAGATTTGTCTCCCTTCCTAATGTTTCTGGGTTTTTTCCGAATGATGATTAACAGTAAGGAATCGGTCTGGAGGAAGGCTTTTGAAGACAAGGACTCGGTAGGCTCTTGAGCACATACAGTTGGCACACTTTGCAGCCAACAGTTTGAGTTGTGGTAAAAACATACGTGACAAGGCCTTGGGTTGTTTTTAGGCGTGACTTGTCAGTCACAATCTCGCCGTGATTCTGTACGTCAGTCGTCTGTCAAATAAATCATTGTGTAGCCATGTGAACTCTTTGTACATCGGTTATAGTCTAATTGTTTTTATTTTTAAAATCAGTGCGTCTAAGTGAATTGCTTGTACATTGGTTATAGTTTAGTATTTTTTCCTAATCATTGTGTGTCTAAGTGAACTGCTTGTACATCGGAGTAGTCTAGTTTTTTTCCTTAAGTCATTGTGTGTCTAAGTGAACTGTTTGTACATCGGAGTAGTCTAGTTTTTTTCCCCTTTAATTCATTGTATGTCTAAGTGAACTGCTTGTACGTCGGCTATAGTCTAGTTGTTGTTTTTTCTTAAATCCAAGCAACTTTGTAGTATTTGCAGATATGCATGAATGGAAACTTATAAAATTACAGCAGTAATTATAAATATTTTTGCTTTTCTGTTTTGTTTATGATTGTCTATGCTTTAATATATGTGCCTTATTGTTTATGATTGTCTATGCTTTAATATATGTGCCTTATTGTTTATGATTGTCTATGCTAATATATGTGCCTTATTGTTTATGATTGTCTATGCGTTAATATATGTGCCTTATTGTTTATGATTGTCTATGCTTTAATATATGTGCCTTATTGTTTCTGTTTATGTCTAAATGCTTATGTGGGCTTTTAGGATCTTCTATGATTAACTGTGTACATTTCTCTTTTGTGCATGTTCTGTTTATGTCTGGCCTGTAAATGTACCTGTGTTCCGATGTAACAGAATGGGCGGTGTGTGTGTGATGGGTTAGGCAGAGTTAAGTGAAACAGTTGTATTGTTTACCCTCAAGCTCAGAATTGCATAAAATCCTGTAAGCAAAATCAGCAATACAGCACAGAAGGGTGCTATTCCTCTGGAGTAAGGACGCATGTTTTGTGTTCTTTGTTACCTTCTCAGACTATCTAATAAGTAATGTTTGTTTGCTTGTGTGTATTTGATTCACGGTCACAGGAGAGAGCTAGGAAAGTGAAATTTTTGCTTGGGGGACGGACATAAAGGGAATTAAGCTCTACTCAAGCCCACGAGACACTGATGTAAGGGTAGATGGAAATACCTTACAAATGTAGAGGTAGAAATACTTTACAGATGTAGAGGTAGAAGTATCTTACAGATGTAGAGGTAGGTAGAAATACCTTACAGATGTAGAGGTAGATAGAAATACCTTACAGATGTAGAGGTAGAAATACTTTACAGATGTAGAGGTAGATAGAAATACCTTACAGATGTAGAGGTAGAAATACTTTACAGATGTAGAGGTAGATGTACCTTACAGATGTAGAGGTAGATAGAAATACCTTACAGATGTAGAGATAGAAATACTTTACAGATGTAGAGGTAGATAGAAATACCTTACAGATGTAGAGGTAGAAATACTTTACAGATGTAGAGGTAGAAGTACCTTACAGATGTGCTATGGTAACAGAAAGAGAACTAGGACGCAGCAATTGTTCTTGTAGGCGTGGCTTATCCCAGGTGTTATTAATATCAATCCTTTCTACACATGGACCGGGCTTCCTTGTTTGTGCTTCTGTCCAAAATATATTGAGTACGATAGCATAAGCATGATTAATCTGGTAAAAAATTCACTGCACATAAGTACGTTCTCATTTTCTGTCATAAAAGACATACATTGGGTAAAACGACTGCAAGATTTATCACATTCTTTTGGTTTGTTTTCTGTTTTGTTGCATTAGGATTTAGTGACATTCTGGACCTAATAACATTTGCAAAGATTAATTCCATAAGCTGCCTGGATTGTTTTGTTTGCATCCTTTCCATGCCCAGAAATAGTTTAGTCTATTTATGCACTCAGTACAATCTACTCAAAACCAGAAAGAAATGATAGAATGGGTGTAATTGAGCAAAACTATATTTAGCAAGTATGAATATGACATTCTTGATTAAACCCATAAAGTTAATCTTTCATTCATATGACCTTTATTGATTAAACTCTTAAAGTTAATCTTTGATTTATATGACCTTTATTGATTAAACCCATAAAGCTAATCTTTGATTCATGTTTCCTGATATATTACTCTCAGAGATGAAGAACGAATACTGAACGTCCTAAACAGTGAAAGGTTAAGGAAGTAGATTAAGACCCCTCTTGTTTATACCCTACACTATCATAAACAATAAAATCTTGTAGAAATTTGCAAATTATTTAAAATATAAGGTAAGCATTCTGTCCTACAATAAAGAAGCACTTACTGATTCAGTCCATTAGTCACTTTACTAACCATTACACTCTATCAGTCACTTACTACTAACCAGTTTACAGTCCATCAGTCATTTCTACTAACCAGTATACAGTCAATCAAGAACTTCTACTAACCAGCATACAGTCAACCAGTCACTTCTATTAACCAACATACAGCCTAATTAGTAACCCACTAACCATCATACAGCCAACTAGTAACTTCAACTAACCAGTATGCAACCCATCAGTCACTTATACTAACCAATATTATAGCATCTTAGTCACTTGAACTAACCAACATACAGCCCATTAGTAGCTTCTACTAACCAATTTATATCCCATTATTAACTTTTACTAATCCGTTTACAGCCTATCGGTCACTTCTACCTACCAACATATATCCCATTAATAACTTCTACTAACTAATATACAACCCGTTAATAACTTCCACTAACCAACATACAATCATTAGTAACTTCTACTAACCAATATACAGCCGATTAGCGACTTCTACTAACAAGTTTACAGCCCATCGGTCACGTCTATTAACCAACATATATCCCATTAATAACTTCTGCTAACCAATGTACAGTCCATTAGTAAATTCTAGTAACCAATATACAGCCCATTAGTAACTTCTCCTCACCAACATACAGCCCATTAGTAACTTCTACTAACCAATAATCAACCCATTACTAACTTCTACTAACCAGTTTACAGCCAAAAAAATCGGTTACTTCTACTAACCAACGTACATCCCGTTAATAACTTCTGCTAACCATTATACAGCCCATTAGTAATTTCTACGAAACAACAAACAATCCTTTAATAACTTCTACTAACCAACATACAGTCCTTTAGTATCTTCTACTAACCAATATACACTCCATTCGGACAGTGGCTATTTACTCTTCTGTTCTGTCTTGGTTTATTATTTATAATTATAGTTGTTCAATAGTCCTCACTAAAACTGTATTCAAGTGTTCAGGCATTCAAAAACCGTACTAAGCCGTTGACCTAATGCGTGGAGTCATGTGGTCCATGGAATGTGAATAAGCTCAGGCTGGGTCCAAAAAACATCACAAAACAATTGCTCTTTTATTCTCTCCGCGTTGCAGCGCTGCGCTGCTGCAAAATTCTGGCAGGATGCTGTTACTCTAAATTCGTGTATAGCCCACTTTCCCTGTCAACTTGAACCTTGTAATCTTCTTCTCAAGTCCTCACATGTGGAATTCTCCGTTTTCTCAAAATACATTTTTTTTTAAATGTGGTAACACTTTTTAGAAACTGTGAATGTGGTAACTGCATATAAACATTGAATGTGATGAATACCTCAGTACGGTAACCTCATATAAATTTTGAATGTAGTGGCTACCTCAGTGGTAACCTCATATAAACCTTGAATGAAGTAGCTACCTCCAACAGAAACCTTGGTTGCTGCTGTTTTAATAAAACAAGACAGACAAGTGAACTCTATGAATTAAGCATTCAATTATTATATATTATAACAAGACAGACAAGTGAACTCTATGAATTAAGCATTCAATTATTATATATTATAACAAGACAGACAACTGAACTCTATGAATTAAGCATTCAATTATTATATTAAACATGATACCATTGCCGTACACCGGGGTCACTAGGAAGGAAAGAATTAAATTTCACTGTCTTCATTTATATTTCTTCCTTCTTTCATCTTTCTCTCCGCATCAAATATCGTAACACACTTCAATAGATAATACTTATAAAAGAGTGTTAGTGCACACCTTCATACATGTTGCTAGTAAAAGATATATTTAGCCCATTGAGCCTGATCCAGTGCTTATCAAATGGTTTTCAGCATCTATCAAATGGTTTCAATGCTTATCCAATGGCTTGTCTATACTTATCCAATGGTCTTCAATACTTATCCAATGGCCTTCAATACTTATCAAACGGCTTTCCAATACTTATCAAACACTATTCTCCTATAGCTTGGGACGTGTGAATCTCAATAGCTAGGAATCATGTGTGTCTCTCTTCTGACAAACTCAAAGGGACTGATCTCCAACATCCCTCATGGAATGCGTGGCTCCCGTATTTACTCATTAATTGCTCATTATTTGATTAAACCATTGTTCATCTCACACTGTCGTGTTTCAGATAGATTTTCATATAAGTGCACTTATTCTCTAAATACTTCCGGGTTTGAGGACTAGCAGAAGTGTTACTGCAGTGTACATTCGTTTTATAAATCCTGGTCAGTCGGGCATTGAACTTCCAATTTCACTCTTTGATTTAGTCATGTTACTCTCATTGTTCGACTTTCAGTTACAGGTGTGTGGACTTGTGCAAGATATGTGAATAGTTTCATTTGCTTATTATTTTGTTAAATCTTTCTGTTAATCCTTCTGTTAATCTTCCTCTTGAGCCTTCTGTTAATCTTCCTCTTGAGCCTTCTGTTAATCTTCCTCTTGAGCCTTCTGTTAATCTTCCTCTTGAGCCTTCTATTAATCTTCCTCTTGAGCCTTCTGTTAATCTTCCTCTTGAGCCTTCTGTTAATCTTTCTTTTACTCCTGTTCACCTGACCAGGGCAAAATGTTTGTCTTATCTATATATGTAATTGCCTATAATCGGTTTATTTTGTTGCTATATGCCCATTCGTTTATTTGTGTTGTGTCCATTTAAACATTTATGTAGAGAGACAGACAGACAGACAGACAGACAGACGGACGGACGGACGGACGGGTGGGTAGGTAGGTAGATAGATAGATGGATAGATAGATAGATAGATAGATTGATTGATTGATTGATTGATTGATTGATTGATTGATTGATTGATAGACAGATAGATAGATAGATAGATATGTCAGAGTGCATAAGTTCTTCCATATATATCTGACTGCTATAACCGTATTATTGTTCTTTCAGTTGAGATAGAAACATTTCTTTGCCGCAAGCGTAAATACGAGAGTGTTGTGTGTATAAGAAATGGTTTGATATAACCTTGTGCAATGCGAACTTTGGATATCTCAGCGTGAGAAAGATAATAATTATCTCCCCGCCTCTTAACGGTATGCAGCACACCTTAGTTATTGCTTGCCGGGACATCGAGCGAGCGACAACTACAGATTTAAAAAAAAAAACATATTTATATCAAACGACATTCTAGCTAGGATCTCTCTCTCCACATTTTCCATTCTCTATTTCCATATCTCTCTATGTATATGTGTTATGTGTGTGTGTATATATATGTATATGTGTGTGTTTGTGTGTGTGTTTTTTTCTCATTCAATTTTATCACTTCGCTTCATTATCTCTCTCTCTCCTTCCTGGACCCTATCTCACTTTTGTATGTCCGTGTGTATGTGTGCAGATGTGTATTTCTTTCTCATTCTTCTTTTCATATAGTACTTCATCTCTTTTTTTCATTTGATGTTTTCGCTTCCTTTCTGAGGCAGTTTCTTCTTCATTCTTTCTTTCTTGTTTTGTTTTCTATTTTCATTCATATTGTCAGAATTAAAATTCTATCTATCCATCCAGCTATCCATGTATCCATCTATCAAACAATCTATATTTATCCATTTATCTATCCATATGCATGTACTGATCTGAATATGTGTGTGTGTGTTGTCTCTCTCTCTCTCTCTCTCTCTCTCTCTCTCTCTCTCTCTCTCTCTCTCTCTCTCTCTCTCTCTCTCTCTCTCTCCCCTCATAGTCTATCTTTATTCATTTTTTCTCTTTTCTTCTCTCTCTAAGCGGCAGCATGTTTTTCATCTACTACATCTTTCCTTCTAGTTCCCGACTTGGAATTCTATAGTACCCCATACTCCGCTAATAAAGAATTCGTACAATGAACGGTAATTCTTTCAATTGGTTTTCCATTCTCACTAACAAAGACATTCTCTTTAACCCCTTTGCTACAGACTTCGATTTCAATATTTTACTGTATTATTTCATTTCCTTAGCATTTGTCAGTTGACGACTTTAAAATTTGACTCAGTTGTGAAATTTAACACATTAAAGCTATTTTATTTTAACGCCCATGTTATCGCATTCAAATAATTGTAAGAAAAGTTAATGCATTGATTCACCATTGGCTGTAATCAGTGGGGGGGGGGGGAGCAACGTAATGACGGGCAATCATGCGCGCACGCTTCACTTGTACAAAATTTGTCATTTAATTAAAAGAAACTTACTGGAAACATAAGACTCACGCATAAAACACACATAAAGACACCGATAAATGGGTGACGTCAGTAGACTTAGGGAATGAATGGAGCCGTGTAATCAGACGTTAGTTTCTTTGAAAGAGGAGGCGAAGTGTGGGTGACAAAAGAAAGGAGGCTTAAAAAATAAACAGAAAGGCAAGAATAATAAGCATAAATTAAGTCAACAACAAGAAACGGAATGAAATGGAATGGAAAAGAGAGAAGGAATAGAGACAAACAAACTGGCAAAACGGTTTAAACAGAAAGAGAAAAACTAAAGCCGACATAAAAATTCAACAGAAATATGAACGATCGACGAAATGAGAAAAAGAAGAGATAAAAGAGACACAAAATTACAAGAATGACTGAAGAGACAAAAAATACACTCAAACGACGAAGATATGTCGAACGAAAGAAGAAACCGATAGTGAAAACCATGCTGTGCGATGCAAAAAAAAAAAATAATAATTACTAGCTGTTAAAAAACAAACAAACATGTTTTCAAGAGAAATACTTTTTACGGAGCTAAAAATAAACATTGGTTACGTGGCTTGGGAAAGGAATGTGTGCATGGAGTGTATTCATATGGGGCGTTTTACTTAAAAGTTTTATGGTATTCAATTTGCCCAGTTATACCAAAGCACACCCTAATAGGTCACGTAAGCGACAAATAGAGACTAGCACGTATAAGTCGTAAACGGGTCGTATATATTTGGGGCACTGTGCTGTGTACAACTTAGCTACCTTTAGGCAGTTTAGGTCACATGGAATATTATACAAACGCTCTATCTGATACGCTCCTCTTGGTGTTGGGGGAGGGGGGACTTGTAAATATGTATGTATCATTGTGTGTATGCATATATGATTGTATGTATGTATGGCAGAGTAAATTTCCCTATCTCTATTTTTAGACTTGTTCTATAAATTGTTAAATGTCAAAGTGACCCCCGACCTTGGGCACTCCTTTGAATGGTATTTTTGTAAGTGTCAGAGTTAGAGTAAACAACTCGAGTTAAGACTATGCTAGAAATTGCTGATGCAATCCAAACCAGTTCCAACTCGATGAGTAGTTTTTGTTAATCAACTTTTAAGATTTATGAGAATGAGACAAGCCAATGGGCTGAGATCAAAAGTTTACATGCTGCAGAGAATTATACTGTCTAATCACATTGAATTTGATGTAGCAAGACGTCCAGTCACGAAAGATTAATGATGAGTTAAATGATTGATAGAGAATGGATTTAGAAATATTTCATACATTTTGATATTGATATCTTATACTTGCATTTTACATAGAGATGTATTATGTGAGTAGATTATTATTTTTACAAACAGGTAACTATGATGCCCGTATGTAGTATGCTAAACAGTTGACATTGTTTCTAGTGAACCTGTTCATAAAATATTATATTCTATTTAATATGATGTGTGTGGGTATTGGGCTAATAAATACTGTTGCAGGAAACTATGAGTTGAGACTTGAATGTAAAAAAAGTGGAGTTATAAAGGAATAATCTGAAAACATAGCTTTTGTTTCCTTATTATATGTTTGCAACCTTTTCTTGTTTTATCTGAATTTCCTGAGTTACTGATTATAAACCGCTATGAATGTGGTACACAAGAGAAGTATCTACCGAACTGTGTAAGTATACAGAAAACACTGCACTCCATTGATGTATAGTGGCAAGGTGTGCTGACTACATCGAGCAATTTCTGGTACAAGGAAGTTACTAGAAATTGCGACAATTGTTTTTCTGCTTGATGGAGATAATATGGTAAAGGAGTGCCCAGGTTAGCCTCAAGAGAATAGCAGCTAATCAGTGCTCTACCAGGAGAGAAGAGAAAGGTATGGACTTGATAGTAACAGTGTAAACAATAAACTTATGGCTTTGTTATGAAAAGCATGCAAAAAGACTACTGCATCTTTGCCTAGAAACTATTATCGTTTATCTCTAATAACTCCATTTCTGTTCTTTGACAAGAACTATCCAGTGATTTGTATTGACACTAATCTATTGATTTGTGTATTAGGATTTTAAGTCTATAGATATTAAAATTATTTGAACATGGTTTCATGGAAATATTGATATAAAGTAATCTTTTTATTGTATTTGTTATATGTTGATTGTTGATTTAATAAATGTATTGTTAAATTAATTGACCTTCTTACACATATTGATAACTGTATGCTGGAGAAGAAAGTGGTTGGATGGAGACTCGCTAAAAACAGATTTAAAAGTGCATTTATATTCTCCTTTAGTAAGAAGTTTTCCACATACGGAAATATTGTGTGACAGTAAATGTGTGTCTTTAATGTTATGGAACAGAGAAAACGCTTACAGTTCCCTCATATCCGCCAAGTGAGAGAGAGAAAGCGGTGCCTGTTGGAGAATTATTAATAACAAATTAAAATTCTCATAACTTATAATTAGTAACGGATGATTAATTATTAACAGCAACAGACATAGTACATAGTCGATATAGCCCCCAGACACATCACATGGCCATTCCCATACCCACCCCATCCCACACCCCAGCGCGAAATCGGCTCTGTTCGGAAGAGTTTCCCATATTCTCCGTCAGATGTTCGAATCCTTTTATGCTCTTCCAAACTTCAAGTCTTATATCTACGTCTTTGGATTGATTCCTAGGCCTTAACGTTTGTCCGCATGTCCGCAAAATCTACCATGTTGGAAGTGCGCGATCAGCAGGAAACAGAAACGAATAAAACTGAAGGATTATGCAATGTTCATCTTAGTCTAAATAGCATTCCAAAGTTTCTGTGCAAGGGGACACAAATTACCTCCCCTTTTCAAACAGTCTAACACGCAAATCTGGCCGTCGGAAGTTGACTTTGTTAAATCAGAATTGAATCACCACTGTTATATTCATTCTTACCATGATTTTATCTTGATAAAGCAACGGCTCATCCTTGATGTACAAACACCGGAACCTTTCACCCAACCCTGCTTTCCTTTCCCACCTTTACACTTACAAGTATTTTTTATACCACGCTGAATATTATCTGCCCTTGTCGCAATGGGCGTGGTTCGGATGAGTGTATGTCTTGCTAAACAAAAAGTTCATGGTAGTCTTTTTGCAATTTAAAAAAAAAATTCTTCGTACACGAAAGCTGTATTGTGTCGTGCTGCGACGCAGCGTTGATCTGTACTGCTGACAGTCAGGCACGCCACGTAACGGCCTCAGCTGAGCTGAAGCAAATGACGCACGAGCTTTGGGTTACTGCAATAGTGCACAGCACTGCAGATTTCATTTCGCGTTGCTGTTGGTGAGGGCTCAGATCTAAGAATAATAAATGTGGTGCTGTGATTAGCATCTGTGCTTTGAAGCCGGCAAGGCGTGGTACGAAAATGAGCATTAGTTAATATTTCATTCATAAGGCAGAAGGAAACTGAGCATTAATTATTTATTAAATATTTGCTTTCTAAGGCAGTACAAAAATGAGTATTAGTTAATAATATTTACCTTGTAAGGCAGTACAAAAATGAGCATTTGTTAATAATATTTACCTTGTAAGGCAGTACAAAAATGAGCATTTGTTAATAATATTTACCTTGTAAGGCAGTACAAAAATGAGCATTAGTTAATAATATTTACTTTATAAGACGCGTCTAAGTGTCGTAGTGTCTAAGTGACGAAGTGCCTAAGTGACGTTTCATGTCTGAAAGCAACAGTACGCCGTCTTCGTAGTAACATATAGTTTCCAGCTGTGCGTGCGTGCGTATGAGTGGGTGGGTGGGGGGAGGGAGATGACCGAAAAGACAGATGGGAGAATAGATCCAAACTACTAGTTATTAGCCACCATTAATTCTTCAGAGTTCCAGAGTTTTAAGCCTGGAAAGAACGGGATTTCGGTCTCAGATGTCATAAGTACGTTGAAATCTAAAGATGAGACACACAAGCAGACAGGCAGACTTCTCGCTGAACAAGTCCTTGCGCTGGTCTCTGTTGGGCAACTCATTGCACCTTCGGTCGAACGAGTTCGAGATGGGACGAACAGCAAAGCTGTCTGCAGGGGAGGTTCGCTGAGTGGAGTCTGGTATAGATCTGTCCCCTTACTGTCATTATAGACCTAGAAACATGGACTGCCAAGTTAAAAACACGGTCGGATCATGTCGCGCGTTTCTTCAAGAACTTCCCGCACAAAAGAATCTCGGGGTGTAACTTTTGCTTTAGCCATTTTTTTTTTTAAGTTTACTATATATATTGTTAGCATGGCGCAGATAAGACACATATAGAGAAACAGTGCCATTGTAATTTGTTAAGATAAGACACGTGTAGAGAAACATGTAGTGCCATTGTAATTTGTTAAGATAAGACACGTGTAGAGAAACATGTAGTGCCATTGTAATTTGTTAAGATAAGACACATGTAGAGAAACAGTGCCATTGTAATTTGTTAAGATAAGACACATGTAGAGAAACAGTGCCATTGTAATTTGTTAAGATAAGACACATGTAGAGAAACAGTGCCATTGTAATTTGTTAAGATAAGACACATGTAGAGAAACAGTGCCATTGTAATTTGTTAAGATAAGACACATGTAGAGAAACAGTGCCATTGTAATTTGTTAAGATAAGACACATGTAGAGAAACAATGCCATTGTAATTTGTTAAGATAAGACACATGTAGAGAAACAATGCCATTGTAATTTGTTAAGATAAGACACATGTAGAGAAACAATGCCATTGTAATTTGTTAAGATGATTTTAGTGGATCACATAACATATCTTGCTACGATTTCCCCTTTTTTTCTTCTCCCGACACCCTGTCTAAGCAGATATTGGCTGAACAATATTTGAAGCCGAGTGGCTATGAAATGAACTGATGTCAACAATTATTTATTTTCTGTTAGTGTAGTGCATCAAATAATGTGTGCTCTTCGCATCTTTGGAACTGTATAGTGGTCTCACGTGTTCCCAAAGGCGTTCTTTGTCAGAGGTTAGTCTATAAATTGTTATTAAATGCTGACGTCATGTTGAGCGAAACCGATGACCTATGACCTATGTAATCGAGTACGCAAGCATCATAAACATTTATCTTTTTATAGGTTATGGCTATGACTGGCTTTCAAGGAGGCCCTTACCTGACTAAAATCTTGCTGACTGTGTCGTCGGTCGACAGGCCTGAAATCTAAATTATACACTTAGGATAAGAAAAATAATGGGTCCTGCATTATATTTTAACTTTCATTTCTAAAAACCTGTATAATCGTTCATTATTAACATCTGTGCGCAACACTGTGCTTTATGCTGACCTTGAACTTGGTGACCCAGTGTTTGTTGCGAGTTTTGACGCCATTTGAATGAAGAAGAGTAAGTTATGCATTTCTTAAGTTTCTATACACAAGCGTTGCATGCAGTTTTGTAGCACGATTGTGCTGTACTGCGCTACATCTTTGTCGATGCGTACTGCTGTCTTCCTTGTGTTGGCGACCCGGTCACTGTGAGTTGGGGCACCGCAGCTTGCCCGTATAAGCAAACACTATTCGATACAGGAATGGATTTATAAACATTAGGCCTAGCTTCGTGAGAGCTATCATAACTGCCTGTTTGCCACATAAAATAAATGAATTCTTTATTCATAAAATCTATTAAATAATTTAGCAAGTATAAATATGAATCTACGTATTTAGCTTTATTTGTCAAAATCTACGGAGCCATGGCGTCGGTATATCTCCTCATTTTCAATTCACAACATTTACCTTTCAGCAGGAGCAATAAAAACATTTACCTTTCAGAAGGAGAAATCAAGGTATTTTGTATATTACTAGTCCAGAGGGATGTTTGTTACAGAAAATTACAACCATTAAAACAAAACGAGTTTAGATAATCAACAGAACACTTATATTACTCTCTACCTAAGTTAATTTAAAGAAAAATGGTGAAAAAAAACCAACATAAAGAAGCATCATACTAATTTAGTCCATACCTGATTCAGTAATTTTGTATACTCCTACCCTAAGTTAATATCAACAAGACTAAAGCACGCAACGAAAAACAGCAAGGAATTAAAGAATTTTCCTAAGCAGTACCTCATCCGTATAGGAATGTACTTTCAATATGATTTCATCAATTATCACATCAAAACTGTCGACTCTGAAGACGTTTGCTGTTGTTGTGACTTAAAGCAGAATTTGTTGACTTCAGGCCTAATAAAGAAATAGGAGCGTCTCCGACAAATTCAAAAACCGGACATGTACATTGCAGTAAACTTTTGTCTCTTCTATAAAGCGACTGAACTTGGCGCTCTATGTGTAGGTTACGTCACGTATATGTGTAATCGTTACATTTCGCATTAAGGAAGTACAAATTAGTCCCGCTACTAACTGCGTGTCATTAAAAGCGCCTGTCAATTTGCAATGCGGAAAAGATTAGTAGTCAGAAATATTGTTAAGTAAAACCTATTATAGCTGAATTTGTCTGGATGACGGATGACACTAGTGACTGACTTCCACTGTTCACTGAGTGCGAGTGTGTTGTGGTGATAATGCATTGCCTCTTTTCTGTTTGGACGTACGGAAGTAAATTGGACAATGGGTTTGTTGCCATAGTGAATCTCTCCGTTCTTTTCCTCATGAAATGAGCATGGCTTCGTGTTTCTGTTGTTTATTTTTTTATTATTTTTTTTTGGGGGGGAGGGATGATAAGTGGGGTGGTGAGGTGTGTTGGTCCACCTTCTCAAGATTTTATTAAAATCATAAATGATAAATATCCTAGTCCATAATATTACTATATCTTTAATAATAATTTAAATAATAGCAATAAATCACTTTAAATATTATAGGAGTAGTTAGTGATTTTAAACTTGTTCTAACTTTTGGCATTCTAATTAAACTCAGCCTCGGGTTTTCCAGTTCCCTCGGTTATGTAATCTCCAGGCTAACTTGTTGCCGCTTTGACTTACACAAGTGGACCTCGGTTATGTAGTAATCTCTAGGCTAACTTGTCGCCGCTTTGATTTACACAAGTGGACCTCGGTTATGAAGTAATCTCCAGGCTAACTTGTCGATTTGACTTACACAAGTCGACCTCGGTTATGTAGTAATCTCCAGGCTAACTTGTCGATTTGACTTACACAAGTGGACCTCGGTTATGTAGTAATCTCCAGGCTAACTTGTCGCCGCTTTGATTTACACAAGTGGACCTCGGTTATGTAGTAATCTCCAGGCTAACTTGTCGCCGCTTTGACTTACACAAGTGGACCTCGGTTATGTAGTAATCTCCAGGCTAACTTGTCGCCGCTTTGACTTACACAAGTCGACCTCGGTTATGTAGTAATCTCCAGGCTAACTTGTCGCCGCTTTGATTTACACAAGTGGACCTCGGTTATGTAGTAATCTCCAGGCTAACTTGTCGATTTGACTTACACAAGTGGACCTCGGTTATGTAGTAATCTCCAGGCTAACTTGTTGCCGATTTGACTTACACAAGTGGAACTCGGTTATGTAGTAATCTCCAGGCTAACTTGTCGCCGATTTGACTTACACAAGTGGACCTCGGTTATGTAGTAATCTCCAGGCTAACTTGTCGATTTGACTTACACAAGTGGACCTCGGTTATGTAATCTCCAGGCTAACTTGTCGATTTGACTTACACAAGTGGACCTCGGTTATGTAGTAATCTCCAGGCTAACTTGTCGATTTGACTTACACAAGTTGACCTCGGTTATGTAGTAATCTCCAGGCTAACTTGTCGATTTGACTTACACAAGTGGACCTCGGTTATGTAGTAATCTCCAGGCTAACTTGTCGATTTGACTTACACAAGTGGACCTACAGTATAGAGTCCGTAAGAGAAGATCGTGACCCTCGGCCGCCGGATAGGAAGAGTGTCGCCCAGGGGTGGGGAAATCTAGGCAACAGATGTCAGAAAGTTTAAATAGTGTAAGTTAGAGAAACGAAAATTAGATTGCCTTGGACATCTTACACTATAGCATCTCTTACAGGGACCAAATATTCCTGTACTAATAATTCCCAGACTCTATAAAATTATATGTTTGTGGACTTGTGGGAAATCTGGATTTTATAACTTCTCAGCAAGAGTGAGTGCAAAAGTTTTGTCCAATTTTTCTCTCATCAATAAAATTGTCTGAATGAGTGAACAAAATTTAACATACGATATTTGGCAATGTCTGAAAAGAAAGTTCTATTATTCTCTCCTGTCTATGCGAGTGGACCCCAGCTAAGAAAATAAGGCTGCTCCATTCGACCGCTATATCTACTTAGTCAGCGCGAGGCCGCCAAACCACACCACTTTTTATCAGGAACAAAAGGACAACGAAAAACCCACGCTTGTGACAGCTGAGGACAAGTTCGTTTCGATCACCAGAGTGGAAAATAAGTTTGAAAAGAAAACACTCAGAAAGACATTGCTTCTTGCTTGTGTTTATACTTTGTGTAATAAAAATCATCTCTGTTTTGATGACAATAAGCGACATGTCATTTTAATCGTTCTGGACATTTCATCTTGTTTTATTTCTATTTTAAATCTATTGTTTTATTGATTAAATTCCCTGTTACGTTGATTACTGACTTCTTTTTTCATCCCGTCACGTTCATAAATGTCATAAGGACTTCAATCGTACAGGGAATTCGGGGACTAGAGCTAGATTGAATATTACACGTTTGTTTACAAAACCTAGATGTTTGTGACGCTTCATTTTTATTCTGTGTCTTTTGCATCTGTTTACTGAAAATAGGTGCCTGTGACTGGGAGATCGGTTTAAGTTCTCCGGCAAGCAAAAGAGGAATTAATTAAACCAATATTTTGCTCTTTTCTCGTCTCTCTCTCCTTCTGCATTTCACATGCACACGTCACAAACGACAGTAGAAAGTAGAGATATGGAAATGACCTTGAAATCAAAAGAACATTCATTATTTGTCCTATTATCACCAGGAAAAGATATATGGTGTTTTATGTACAGAAGAGGGGGGGAGGGACATGATCTAAAGAATATCTCAGCTTTGGTCTAAAGAATATTTCATCCTTGTTGTAAAGAATATCTCATCTTGGTTGTAAAGGATATCCCATTTCGTTGTAAAGAATATCCCATCTTTGTTGTAAAGGATATCCCATCTTTGTTGTGAAAACAAAATATCATCTTTGTTCTCAAAATTGTCTAATCTTTGGCTGTAAAAACATCCTATCTTTTGGGATGACAAGTATGAATATACCAATGACCAAGATGTTACTGACCTAATTATTTCACTCCCTCACCCACTAATGTGTTGAAACATTTTTTTTTTACTTCACTAAAACAAAATTAATTGCAGAAAATTATCCAAAACATTGACTCTGCTATCACTGGTCACTTTATGAAATAAAAATAAACAGAAATAAAATAACAGACGAAAGATAGTCACGGACAGACATAAAGGAAAGAACGTAGTTTTGTTTTTTTTTGTTTTTTTTTTAGTGCTTAGGGTGTTGATTGCGTATTACAAGGCAGCGAGACTAGGAGTGGCTCTTTCAAGCAGTGGCAATCGGTCCAATTCAATGGCCATTCCTTCCCCAGGCCCAACCTACACCCCTGCAATTAACCCGCCGTCGAACGGTTCGAAGACTGTCGTGTAGGCTTGTACAAGTTTTTTTTTATCCATTCAGTGTTTCAAACGGAATTTTTATTACTGGGGTTTATTTACTATCACGTGACAAATGTTTCTATCGTCTTTAAATTTTTAGTACCATTTTTCCCTCACGAAAAAAAGTTATTCCTTACAGATATTTGCAAATTTAAACGTCAGCCATGAAAGCGTGCTGTACAAGGTTTTGCAGCGGCGATGACACCATCAAAGTGCTTGGAGTATAGACTATGTTTTGGATTTCGAGAGTTATCGTTAATAAACTTCTTTTTTATTTGTAACATTTCATATATTTGTTCATTTGAACTGCGAGTTGCATCATTCTAGATTGGGAGATTTAAGGAATGCCAGTCAAATCCTCATCCCACCTCCATTTCACCTCACCAACGCCTAACATCTTACCTCATCAACACCTAACATCATACCTTGCTTTGGTGAGTGTCTTTACTAGTGTTCCCCCCTCCCTCCGAACACTGTCTTCATTTTCCCCTAATTTCTTTGATTTTTCGCGGCGATGTGGAACGGATTGCACGATTTCCTGTAGAATAGAATTTGTCAAATTAAAACGTAAGAGAGAACCTATCAGTTTGTGTACACTTTGCGAACCCATCAGTCAGTTTACGCTTTGCGAACCCATCTGTCAGTTTACACTTTGTGAACCCATCTGTCAGTTTACACTTTGTGAACCCATCTGTCAGTTTACACTTTGTGAACCCATCCGTCTGTTTACGCGCTACGAACCCATCCGTCTGTTTACATTTTGCGAACCCATCCGTCTGTTTACACTTGACGAAACCATCCGTCTGTTTACATTTTGCGAACCCATCAGTTTGTTTACGCTTGGAGAATCCATTAAGGATGTGCGAACGCCATCTTCCAATGAGGGTTTTATTATTGCGACTAAACGGTAATTACTCCTTTGTGAATAAAGTCTCAAATGGCAATGAGTGAGTGCGTGTCACCGTTTAGCACATCAAAACATAACGAAGCACGGTGCAAAGCAACGGATGCGCAAGCTTCCTTTAACAGCATTTAAAGGAGCAAGAACGTACGGCGAAAAGGTAGAGTGAGTATGCAATAAATAAGCGAAGGTCTCCTTGTCACAGTTACAGATTCAAGGAGGGTACGAGGTAAAGGTGAGTAGGCAATGGATGAATAGGGTGTCCTTGCTGCATTTAAAGACAAGGAATTACTGCGAAAAGCTGAGTCGGCAATATCTTTTGCTCTTTACTGAAACCGTTGTAAACATTCACACTATTTATTTGCCATACATTGTACTCTTTGGTCTCTGTCACAAAACTTAATAGTGTCTTGGAAAGAACATTTTCAGAGACTGACCCTGTCGGATAATGACAACTGTCAGGTCACGAAGCCCCTGTTAGTCGTGACAGCAGTTAGTGCATGAAGCCCCTGTTAGTCGTGACTGCAGTTAGTGCACGAAGCCCTTGTTAGTCGTTACAGCAGTTAGTGCACGAAGCCCCTGTTAGTCGTGACAGCTGTTAGTGCACGAGGCCCTTGTTAGTCGTGACAGCTGTCAGTGCACGAGGCCCTTGTTAGTCGTGACAGCTGTCAGTGCACGAGGCCCTTGTTAGTCGTCACAGCTGTCAGTGCACGAGGTCCATCTTCTCAGTGCCACGAGGCTCCTGTTTGCTATGATAATTGTTACTTTACGAGGCCCATGTTAGTTCACAACAACCCTTTAAACTAAGACGTCAGAAATAAAATTTTGTGACAATTGTTATACGTGCTACGCCATTTTCTAATGGATGTATGCGGAAGTAAGTAAAGAGAAACGCATATAAAAGTAACTGTTGTCATTGTCACAGTCTGATAAAATTGCCCGACTTCGTGACCCACTTGCCTTGTTTACTTCAAATTCGAATATTTGAAACCCTTGGCCCTTTGTTCAAAGCTTCCTTTTTCTAGGTGCTTCTAGAACAGGTCAAGATGTTATGTAACTTTAGGACCATTGTCCAGTTCTCGAACCAACCACATGCTTTGCGAACAGTCACGTGATACGCAATATACCTTTCTATATATGTACCTACACGCTTCCGCTCCCTCACTTCGAGCACATTTTAGCTAATTCCATCAGCTACTCGGGTCGTAGAGGCAGCCGACGCCATAGAGAATCAAGGTACCCTTCGACTTCTCTCAAAGGTATCATTTTATTTAATAGTATTTGCCTATGTATTGTTTAAGTATGTATTTGTGCTATGTATTATATGATTCCCATATACACTTGAGCATGGTTCAGAGAAATAGCTGAAAACCCTATATGTTACGGAATATAAATTTATTGTAACCATTTTTCCATTTCTGTACTTTAATTTATATTGTTTTAATTCACTAAGAGCCAGAATGCTGCGCTCGATATGAATTCTTCATGTAATTCAATTATTGCGTGTAATTTTAATTGTAAATTGTGAAGCGCTCTGTCGGTTTGAATTACCTCTTTGTATGAACATTAATTTAACGTTGTATCTATTTTATTGCTTCATACGTCATGACTGTTAAATGGAACACATGTGAGACGATTATATTTTGTCTAAAATCTAATTGTAAGCGACACGAGGTCGAAACTCTTTGTTCAGCGCATTTAATTGAGCCATGCCTAAGTAGGGCCTGTTAGGTTGAGAATTATATCCAAACACGTTGCATCCACAGGTCGGCTCATGGTTCATGTTTCACCATGCCTCACCTGCACTAGCTTATTGGTATAAGCGTGTCGAAATCCACTCTGAGGGCCATGCTGTAAAAATTCCAGTTCCTAGCCACTAACAAAGGGACATCATTCCTTATGCACCACGTGTGTCGTTAAAGGGGGACTGAGGGAACGAATCAGCATGACTGAGTGTTGAGACCAAGGATACAAGAATAGAGCTAAGTGCAAAATCAAGTGTACAGATCTCAAAGGAACACTTTTCTGGCAATTTAGATTGACAAAAATCAGGCATAGGCGCGTAAAGACAGAGTGAAGACTATTCGCGTTGCATTCGATTTATTGTTAATTTGTTAAACTTTATTAAATCTTATTTTCTTTGTTAATACCTCTTAGTAGTTGATTTCTATGCACAATAGACCAATTAGATTAATTCTTAGATTTGAATGGGGGCGGATGAGCAGAAAGATTGATGACGAGTGCATATTAATTTAGAGGGATTTAACTGTTTTCAAATCTAGCTAAAAGTTCGCAGTTTATTAGTCTGTAAATTTGTCGTCTGAACTACAAGACGCACTTTTAATTAGTCAGATAATAAATTGAGCAACCAGTCTGCGTAGAATATGAGAGGAAGAATTAATTATATTTAAAGTCTTTTAATTATTCTAAGCAGGGTCTTTAAATAAATACTGGAAACGTAACAAGTGTGGGTCGTCGCGGGATTGATATGTATTAAATTGTAAATTGTAACATTTTTATACATAGGGCGTATCATAAACCTAGAAACGAACGAACGAACAGAATTGCCAATTGTTCTTTTGATTTTTGTATCACTGATTTTCTTTGCTTTTGTTGTGACATGTGCATGTATTCTTTTGCAGAGTAGCGTGCATGTTAGTTAATGTTGATATATTTAAGCGTAGTTAAATATGTCATGTTAGCTATTGAATGATTTATTTAGTATTGTGTTACTGAGTACTTCATTGTGAGGAGTCGAAGGTTATACCGCCAGCTAGGAGAGTTATCGGTAGTAACAGACTTCGGACTATTATATTTAGGGTGCTAGATATAATGTGTAATGTTGTATGGTAGGAGCCGTGACATTACGAAAGTCTTGGAACAGCGGACACTGTGACAAGCAGGTGAAACGTGTAAGAGTTAACGCGCAATTTATTTCGGAAGGTGTTCTGAGTAAATTAAATAATTTTTGTAAGGTTGTAGCCTAAAAGTTATTTTCGGGATAAGCGGAGTTATCGCCGACGGTTAAAACACACAATTCACGAGATACATTCTTATTGTAGCCAGCGCGCTAAGACAGTAAAATGGATCGCAAACAGGTTCTCGAAGACCTGAAAGAAACCGGTATCATGATAGGATATCAGGGTGACGAACTGACTAGCTACATTAAAACTGAGCTAGAGAAAGCGGAAAAGGAGAGACAAGAGATAGAAAGGGAAGAACGGTTAGCCGCCCGCGAAGCAAAAAAATTAGAGGCTGAAAGACTAGCCGACATCGAAACAAAACGTATCGCAGCGGATACAGAAGCCAAACGCATCGCCGCAGACGCGGAAATAAAACGGTTAGAATGGGAAGTAAAGAAACTAGAAGTTACCAATCCAAACCGTGATCGCAGAAGCAGTGGTGATTCGCGTTCTAGCGATGGAAATAATCACAGTAGAATTGAAAATATCATTCCAAAGATAAATATGGTCCCATTTGATGAGAACAAAGATCAAATAGACGCGTATTTAAAAACGTTTGAAAAGTTAGCCAGAGCAACGAACATTCCAGCGGAACATTGGGCGATAAATTTATCGGGGTTATTGCAGGGCAGTGCGAAAAACGAGTTCAATAAGCTTAGCGATTCTGAGTCAGATAATTACGACACAGTCAAGGCCGCATTATTGAAACGTTACAAACTCACAGCAGATACATACCGACGTAAGTTTAAACAGGCCACTAAAGCCAGTTCAGAGACGCACGCACAGTACATACGACGTGTAACTGACTTGTTCCAAAGATGGATAGATCTAGCCGAAACTCCACAGACGTACGCAGGTCTTAGGGATGAAATGGTAAAAGACCACATTCTCGGGTCATACAAATCAGATCTACTGATTCACTTAGCAATAAGGGAAAAATCTACGCTAGAGGAGATAGGCAACGCCGCCGATCGCTTTGATGACGCACATTCTCAATTCTCGAACGCACACGCGAACAACAAGTCTCGACCGAACGAACCGCAGACTCGAAAGGATAAGAAAAATGACGGGAAGGCACATAGTGAGCGTGATGATAAAACATCTAAACCCGACACTAAAAACAAGTCCGACAAACAGAAAGATAAAAAGAATCTTGCATGTTACACTTGTGGTGATAGTGGCCATTTTTCACGAACGTGTCCTGAAAAGAAAACAGCTAAAGTTTACGCAGTAGAAAGTCATACACCTAAAACAGAAAAGTCGAATCGAACACCAGTACAGGCAAACGGTCACGATACAATCGCTTTGCTTGATACAGGGTGTGAGCTAGACGCTATTGTAAATGCATCATTAGTTAACCGTACCGACTACACAGGGGAGACAATCTCTGTCACCTTTGCAAACGGCGAACAAGACATTTTACCAGTAGCTGAAGTCTCGATTGTTTCAGACTTTGTAGAAGGAACAGTCAAAGCGGCAGTTATGGAAAACTCACCGCATGACGTGATCCTTGGTTGCAAGTATGTTTTGCCGTGCAAAAAACAAACTTCAACTGAACCACCACTGGTTAACGCTGTAACCAGAGCAGCGAGTAGTAAAGACAAATCTGTAACTGCACCGATGTCTGCCGCACCAGCCGTAGATAAAGCAACAGTTAGCGAGATTAAAATATTACAAGCTGAGGACGAAACACTAGACAAGTTACGCAGACAAGCTGTACTTGTTAGTGACGTCAACACTGACGATTCGAATAAGAAAGCGTGCATTATTCTGAAAAAGGGTTTATTGTACCGCTATTCGAAAGTGGGAGACGAATTTCAGAAACAATTAGTCGTTCCACAAACCAAACGAAATGACGTATTACGATTAGGTCATGAGAGTCTTTTTGGTGCACACATGGGTGTACAAAAAACAACTAGTCGTATTACAAGTGAGTTTTATTGGCCGGACATCACTGCCGATATCCGTAGATTCGTGTTAAGTTGCGACACATGCCAGAGAACACAGTCTAAAAATTCAATCAGACCCGCACCGTTAGGAGAGCCTGAACTGATCAGTGAACCCTACAAGCGCGTAGCATTGGATTTGATTGGGCCTATAATACCCACATCAACGAGAGGTAATCGATACGTGCTGACCACTATTGATTACGCAACAAGATTCGCCGACGCAGTACCATTGAAAAATATTGATACTGAAACTGTCGCCGAAGCCCTTTTCGGTCTTTGGAGTCGTGTTGGAATTCCTACTGAAATTTTGACGGATCAGGGGAGTCAATTCATAGGCAACGTAATGAAGGAAGTAAATCGTTTACTTTCCATCAAACATCTTACTTGCACACCATACCACCCCCAGGCAAATGGTCTGATTGAAAAATACAATGGGACATTAAAAACAGCACTTAAAAAGCTCGCCACTGATAAACCGAAAGACTGGGACAGATACATCCCTGCCCTACTATTTGCATATAGGGAGGTGCCGCAAACTTCCACCGGGTTTTCACCATTTGAGCTACTTTACGGACGTACTGTACGCGGACCGATGATGATTTTGAAGGCACTTTGGACTGATGAAAAGACAGATGACGAAGTTAAGACAACTTACACATACGTCACTGACTTAAGAAACCGTCTTGAAACTATAGGCAAGATAGCACGGGAAAACTTGACGATAGCTCAGTCTAGACAGGCAGAATATTACAATAAGCACACCAAACCTAGAGAATTTGAAGTTAATGACAAAGTGTTACTGTTGCTTCCTGAAGCACATAACAAACTTCAGATGAAATGGAAGGGGCCCTTTGTAGTTACCGCCAAGCTAGGGGGACTGAACTATAAGGTGCAGACAGGAAAGAGAGAGAAAATCTTTCATGTTAACCTACTCAAAAAGTACATAAGCCGTGAGGATCAAACCACTCAAGCTGATTTTGTCGTAGCGACGATAGTTACAGAAGACGAGGGGGATACTGATTGCGTCACTGGTACTTTACCAAACTGTCCTCTACAGACGGACGAAACTGTCAAAGACGTTAGGGTAAATGAAGCCTTGACAGAAAGACAGAAAAAAGAAGTGAATGAATTGCTTAATGAGTTCTCATCTACTCTGACAGACAAACCAGGGTTGACAGACTTAATAGAATTTTCACTGAAGCTGACTGACAACAAACCGATACGTTTGAAGCCGTATCCGTTGCCACACGCTAAGATAGATGACGTTAGACGTGAGATTAAGACTATGCTAGATCTAGGGGTCATAGAGAAGACTGACAGTGCCTACGGATCACCCATCGTGTTGATTAAAAAACGTGATAACTCGTTCCGTTTTTGCGGAGACTACCGCAAACTCAATCAAGTGACAGAGTTTTGTGCCGAGCCTCTCCCTGATCCGGATCTCATCTTCACTAAGCTAGCTAACGCTCATTACTATACCAAAATAGATTTGTCACGCGGTTTTTGGCAAATCAAGGTCAAGGACACTGATCGACACATACTAGCTTTCACTACACCAGTAGGAAACTACACATGGAAAGTTATGCCTTTCGGAGTTTCAAACGCTCCAAGCATTTTTTCTAAAATGATGCGGTCATTGTTAGAACCACTGTACGGACGTGGAGTTGAGAACTTCATGGATGATTTAATTCTAGGCACCCAGACATGGGAGGAGCACTTAACACTCTTACGAGATGTGCTAGCCAGATTAAAGCAAGCCAACCTCACTGCCCGCCCTACGAAGTGTGAAATAGCACAATTCTCCTTAGACTTCTTGGGACACAAGTTGAGTCATGGAACTATGTCGCCAAGTGAAGCTAAGATAGCACAACTTAAGGACACTTCACAACCGCTAACAAAAACACAAGTTAGAAGTTTTCTTGGTCTTGCTAATTACTACAGAAAATTCGTACCAGATTTTAGTGCCATTGCATGTCCTCTGACTGACTTGACACGTAAGAATATGCCTACAAAAGTAGTGTGGACTGATGCATGCCAAAACGCTTTTGACACACTGAAATCTAGACTGACTTCAGATTTAGTTGTTAAACTGCCAGATCTGACAAAACCATTCTTGTTAAGGACTGATGCTAGCAACACAGGATTAGGAGCAGTGTTATTACAAGAACACAATGACACCAAACACCCAGTTGCATATGCAAGCCGTAAACTCACAACTACTGAACAGAAATATTCCACCAGTGAAAAGGAATGTCTTGCAATAGTTTGGGCCATAAAAAAGTTCGAAAACTATTTGTACGGAAAAACCTTTGTCATTGAGTGCGATCACCAGCCGTTGGCCTTTCTCGGACAGGCGCAATTTACGAACAGCCGTTTAATGCGTTGGTCTTTGTTTCTGACACAGTATGACGCAAATATTCATTACATCAAAGGGTCTTTGAATGTTGGCGCAGATTACATGAGTCGTGCTTGATGCCATCAAGTGCCGGTACTGATAGAATGTTGTTTAATCAATTAACTGAACCCTACGGATTCCTTCCTGTAAATATGAAATATAGTTGCACACTTTATTTCTAGGAATGTCGAAATTTTTTTTGTGTAAATTTTTCTTCATTGTGGACTTCTACATTTTATCATACATAATTTGTAGGAGGCATTTTATCTTTGGCAAGATAAACGCCTCAGAAGCAAGGGGGTGTCACAGTCTGATAAAATTGCCCGACTTCGTGACCCACTTGCCTTGTTTACTTCAAATTCGAATATTTGAAACCCTTGGCCCTTTGTTCAAAGCTTCCTTTTTCTAGGTGCTTCTAGAACAGGTCAAGATGTTATGTAACTTTAGGACCATTGTCCAGTTCTCGAACCAACCACATGCTTTGCGAACAGTCACGTGATACGCAATATACCTTTCTATATATGTACCTACACGCTTCCGCTCCCTCACTTCGAGCACATTTTAGCTAATTCCATCAGCTACTCGGGTCGTAGAGGCAGCCGACGCCATAGAGAATCAAGGTACCCTTCGACTTCTCTCAAAGGTATCATTTTATTTAATAGTATTTGCCTATGTATTGTTTAAGTATGTATTTGTGCTATGTATTATATGATTCCCATATACACTTGAGCATGGTTCAGAGAAATAGCTGAAAACCCTATATGTTACGGAATATAAATTTATTGTAACCATTTTTCCATTTCTGTACTTTAATTTATATTGTTTTAATTCACTAAGAGCCAGAATGCTGCGCTCGATATGAATTCTTCATGTAATTCAATTATTGCGTGTAATTTTAATTGTAAATTGTGAAGCGCTCTGTCGGTTTGAATTACCTCTTTGTATGAACATTAATTTAACGTTGTATCTATTTTATTGCTTCATACGTCATGACTGTTAAATGGAACACATGTGAGACGATTATATTTTGTCTAAAATCTAATTGTAAGCGACACGAGGTCGAAACTCTTTGTTCAGCGCATTTAATTGAGCCATGCCTAAGTAGGGCCTGTTAGGTTGAGAATTATATCCAAACACGTTGCATCCACAGGTCGGCTCATGGTTCATGTTTCACCATGCCTCACCTGCACTAGCTTATTGGTATAAGCGTGTCGAAATCCACTCTGAGGGCCATGCTGTAAAAATTCCAGTTCCTAGCCACTAACAAAGGGACATCATTCCTTATGCACCACGTGTGTCGTTAAAGGGGGACTGAGGGAACGAATCAGCATGACTGAGTGTTGAGACCAAGGATACAAGAATAGAGCTAAGTGCAAAATCAAGTGTACAGATCTCAAAGGAACACTTTTCTGGCAATTTAGATTGACAAAAATCAGGCATAGGCGCGTAAAGACAGAGTGAAGACTATTCGCGTTGCATTCGATTTATTGTTAATTTGTTAAACTTTATTAAATCTTATTTTCTTTGTTAATACCTCTTAGTAATTGATTTCTATGCACAATAGACCAATTAGATTAATTCTTAGATTTGAATGGGGGCGGATGAGCAGAAAGATTGATGACGAGTGCATATTAATTTAGAGGGATTTAACTGTTTTCAAATCTAGCTAAAAGTTCGCAGTTTATTAGTCTGTAAATTTGTCGTCTGAACTACAAGACGCACTTTTAATTAGTCAGATAATAAATTGAGCAACCAGTCTGCGTAGAATATGAGAGGAAGAATTAATTATATTTAAAGTCTTTTAATTATTCTAAGCAGGGTCTTTAAATAAATACTGGAAACGTAACAGTCATAAAAATTGTGGGTCTTCTCATGAAAACCATAGAGTAACATCAGGTGAAAATATGCGCGTCGTACTTTTTCCTGTGTGGCTTTAAAATAAACTGGTGTGCATTTCAAAGTTAGACACTCTTTGTCTGTTTGAAATGTTATTCTTTTTTCATTCTGACTATAATAATGATGACAACGATGATGACTGGGATAACGAGATTGTCAAGACACATCAAAGAAACCGTGTGCCACTGAAGTAGTGAATATAACGCAATGGTTTCACTCAGTCTCAATGCAGTGCATTCTAGAAAAAGTGTAGCTCCACTAGTTATTTTATGCACTCTGGACGTTCTAGAAAAAGTGTAGCTCCACTAGTTATTTTATGCACTCTGGACGTTCTAGAAAAAGTGTAGCTCCACTAGTTACTTTATGCACTCTGGACGTTCTGTTCTCCACGAGAGAGAGAGAGAGAGAGAGAGAGAGAGAGAGAGAGAGAGAGAGAGAGAGAGAGAGAGAGAGAGAGAGAGAGACACCAGTTGAGTATATTGTATACTGCATTCTAGGAGTGAGACACTCTAAGAATACTGCACTACATATTAGAAGGAGTGAGACCACCTAAGTACAATGTACACGCCTTTGTAAACGGAGTGGCACACTATTTACAATGCACGCTGCATTCTAGGAGTGAAATCCCCTAAGTACGCTGTATACTGCATCTAGGAGTGAGACGTTAATTACACTGTACACTGCATTCCAGAAGCAGTAAAACACGTCAAGCACACTGTACACTGCATTCCAGAAGCAGTAAAACACGTCAAGCACACTGTACACTGCATTCCAGAAGCAGTAAAACACGTCAAGCACACTGTACACTGCATTCCAGAAGCAGTAAAACACGTCAAGCACACTGTACACTGCATTCCAGAAGCAGTAAAACACGTCAAGCACACTGTACACTGCATTCCAGAAGCAGTAAAACACATCAAGCACACTGTACACTGCATTCTAGGAGTGAGACGAGATGAATGCTGTGGCGACCTTAATTAGTATGACTCGCAGTTTAATGCGTTTATGCAGTAGTGTGTATCGAGAGAAACTCTTTGTGACATAATAAAATTTGCCCCTCCCTATTTTATATTTAAATTGTTATAAAAATTGATGAATTGTCAGAGTAACCCGACCTGGGCACTCCTGATGGTGTTATTTTTGAAAGTGTCTGAGTTGAAGTAAATAGCTCCAGGCAAGAACATTCTAGATTGCTGACGTAATGCAAACTGAGTGAGTAGTTTTCTGTTATCCAATGATCATGATTTACGAGAACGAGACTAGCCAATGGTATGAGTTTAAGGAGTTCTCTTGCTATTGAAAATTATGCTCTCTAATCAATTTTGAATTTGGTGTGGACGAAGAAAGTCCGGCTTTGAAAGGCAGTCATTAGCTTGATTGTGAGTTAAAACTGACTGGTTGAGAGAGAATGGACTTAGAAATATTTCATGCATTATCGCTATTTATTGATGTTATACTTGTGTTTATGTAGAAATGTATTATGTGAGTTGATTTTATTTCTACAAATGTTTGAACTAAGCTGCACACATGTAGTGTGCTAACACTTGACATTGTTTGACATCTGTGTTTATTTTACCATGTGTGTGTATCGGGCTAATAAATACTGTAGCAGGAGATTAGGAGATTGTAAGTTGAGAATAGGATGTGAGATAGAATGAAGTTATATTGTGATGAACAGGAAACTTAGGTTTGCTCCTTCATTATATTTTACAGGGAGAAAGTGGACTTTTGACCTTCGACTTTTGGGTTTCAACTTTGGGTTTCACCTTTTGAGTCTAGAGTGTCAAGTTTCAAATCCACATGTTTACCAGTTGCTGACTTGAGTGACTGGGAAGATGCAGGAATGTCTGTTGTGGTGTGTATAAGCCTAAGGGAGTATGCTACACACTTTTGATACATCAAAGTACACTGGGTACATTCTGGAAATTCTAGTACATTGAAGGTACCAGAATTATTATGATCATGTTCTGCTTGAAGGAATGGACATGGCGAGCAGTGATGTGCAAGCAGTTCAAGAGGAAAGTGCGCGTCAGTGGTTTCCACACATTTATGGGAGACACGTGTTAACGCAGTCAGGCCTAAGGTAAATCCAGTTTATAGTGATAAATATAGGGTTTGTTTTCAATACGTCATATTCCCAAATAATGGAAAAGTGGGGATTAACACCCCAAAACATATAACTGTGTGCTGGTGGTGGGTTACCATAGTGAGGCCAAACCTGGAGTGTTATCATAATGAGGCTAATCCCGGAGTGGGTTACTGTAGTGAGATCAGACCCGGAGTCGGTTACAATAGCGAGACCGGATAACTATGAATGATCCAAAAGTAGTATTTGCCTTCAGTGCCAGAAAAAATGCTGCATGCCAGAAGTGACCTAAGCTCTAGTGTCCATAAATTAGTGTTTTGTTGTAAAATACACAGCAATGAGACTAAAAGAATATGAAATTCTCTGTGGGCAAGAAGTACTGCACACAATATTCAGACAATAATTATGAGCAATTCAGCGATAGTACTTAAGGCTATGGACAGAAAAGGAGGGTATACAGTACTAAACATAGTGTGGCTCCTGAGTATCCCGGAGGTAATACACACAACACCGTGAGCAGGGAGGTAGGGTATGTATTTGTACTATACATAGTGAGGCTCCTGAGTCCCCGAGGAAGTAATACACACAACACTGTGAGCAGGAAGGTAGGGTATATATTTGTAACAGTGAGGCTCCTGGGAATCAGATGAAGTAATACACACAACGCGGAGCCAAGAATAGGACTGGGTATAACACAGGAGTACAAGCATTATTAGACCGAAAAAAATTCTTTTCTTTATTTTTCCAGTTTTTCTTTTGTGTGTGTGTGTGTGTGTGTGTGGTTTGTTTTGCTAATTTTTTTTTTGTTGTTTGAAATGTCAGTGAAAAGTAGTTTTACAAGATAAGCTTTTTAAGGCAAGCACAGATCCAGTACAATTGTCGGTTTAGGAAAGTTATTTTCGAGTCCTACTTTTCATCTCGTACGGCTACGTTTGTTCGTATTTTATTATTTTAGGTTCTGTTTGCTCTCTTATAAAACTAATATTCTTTTACACTTTAACTAAACTGTGTGCAATTTTTTTAACAGTTAGTATCATATATCACTTTTACTATCACAACATCAATTCTAAAAACAACAACAGCAGGACTTAGGGTTTCTTTCAAGCGGTCAATGGAAGCTAATGCGCACTGGCAATTCAGAATTATATCTAATCCCTATGTTCCGGAAGGAAAACCTCCATTAGTGAAGCCAAGTGAAAAATGTCTTTGTCTTGCAAAGCAATTAATTAACAAACAGAAAAATAAAGTGGTGTCAAGAGGCTATTTATAGACACGGAAACAGTGAAAGTGCATGTAAGGTTTTCAACCTACCGTGACGTGTGTCTGACAATGTCTTATATATTGTACGAGTATTTTTTAAGTTAAATTGAAACTAAATTACATTAAAGTAGACAGAGTAAGTCTAACCTAAATTAAACCGAAATGAACTGACTTAAAATGAATTGGATTGCATTGAATAAAGCTGGTTTGTACTGACGTTTACAGAAAATAAATTAATTAAATAAAGCTGAGAAGAGTTTTTGTGCGTTTGTGAAATTTGAACCGAAATAATTGAACTCAGCTGAATAGAAATGAACTTAATTAAATGAACTGAATTGAGTGAGCTCATCTTACTATAACTGAACTTAATTACATTGAATTGAAATGAGTTAAACTTAATTAAATGAATTAGCTCAGTTGAATTAAATCAACGTAATTTAATTGAAATAAACTGAAATGAAATTAATTTGAAATAAAATTAACTGAGTTAAAGAAGTGAATTAAAATAATTAAGTTTTAAAATATCATATCTTAATTACTTGACGGCGGCATGGTATTGTATGTTTCTTGTGTTTGCTGTGATGGTGGGGTGCGGTGAATATGGGTGGGTGGGGGTAAGAGGTGTATATATGTGATGTATGGGTGAGAGTGGATGGATGGAGTGTGTAGGTGTGTGTAGTATGTGGGTATGTTTGTGTAAGGTTGTAGTGTGTATATGTGGTGTGTGTGTGATGCGTGTGTGGTGTGGGGATATATTGTGTTTGTTTCTGTTGTGCGTGTGTGGTGCTTGTTTGTATGTAAATGACATATTTGTAAATTGTGCATTAATTAATAATGACAATATTTCTAAGCTTAGCTTGCATTGCAAACAATATGTGCCAGTGTAATATTTATCTTTGCCTCATACGAATGAGAAATGTTTTAATTCGGTCACGTGATGAAGACTGAGCAAAACGAGTAATCTCTAAACTGTGACTGATACTATGCGTGACATTTTTATCCGCCTCTCACCCCCACCCACAAACACCCCTACACTTCAGGATAAATTTAGATAATCTGCACTGCAGATAGACCCATCATGATTAACTGGCTGATATGGACTTAGAGATTTCAATGTTAGAGCCACCACGAGGAAAACGTATCGTATCAATTGATAGAGGAGGGTAAACATGAATAACACATATATATAACATTGTGGCGGAGTTAGAGGAGGGTAAACATGAATAACACATATATATAACTTTGTGGCGGAGTTAGAGGAGGGTAAACATGAATAACACATATATATAACTTTGTGGCGGACTTAGAGGAGGGTAAACATGAATAACACATATATATAACATTGTGGCGGAGTTAGAGGAGGGTAAACATGAATAACACATATATATAACTTTGTGGCGGAGTTAGAGGTGGGTAAACATGAATAACACATATATATAACTTTGTGGCGGAGTTAGAGGAGGGTAAACATGAATAACACATATATATATAACATTGTGGCGGAGTTAGAGGAGGGTAAACATGAATAACACATATATATATAACATTGTGGCGGAGTTAGAGGAGGGTAAACATGAATAACACATATATATAACTTTGTGGCGGAGTTAGAGGACGACGAAAACAAGACAAAGGAGACATGCTGATGAAAATAAGTTTAAAAGGAACAGAACGGTGAAAATCAGGCAAAGATGGCAGGACGATGAAAACAGGAAACTGGAAAAAGGAAACTGGACAAAACAAAAAACAAAAATGAAAATCCATAAAAGGACGTCATTAAAAAAGATTTTAATTGAAGTGAAAGTTATTTTCAAGCTGAAAATTTCCACCTTGACAAACAAGAGATTTTGTTTTCTCTTATTTGTTTTACATTTTCTTAACGGAGACAACTTGTCGATCTCATTTTGTTACTTAATATAAATACATCCATATGCATCCACAAAAGTTGGTTTTGATCTGTATATAAATAAGTCTATCACAAATGGATTTTGATCTGTGTATAGATAAGTCTATCACAAATTGATTTTGATCTGTATATAGATCAGTCTATCACAGAATTTCATAACTTGCACGACGGTTTTGACCCTATAGAATAAGACGAAGTCTTACGTATGGTTGTCAATCTGTACTCTTTAACTTGCCAACAAAAACGACACGTGCACCTGGTCTTAAGTTGTCGAATGTGCATCTTAAGTGTTGAGCTAAATTCTTGAAATTGTTGCACGTTGCATCTTAAGAATTTGATACGGCGTCTATACGTAACATAGTCGTTGTTTGCACACGGCACTCAAGAATATTATCCAGATATCTATACTCACCTGCATCGCGCAAAGTTCGCTGCTGACTCGCCGTATTGTTTATAAAAACCGCCATCTTGCTACTCAGTCTAACGAAAAGACAAACGACTATTTCTGTAGCGTTTCTAGCATTCTGTGCTGTGCCATTATTTTTGGGTGCCAGCATTTTCCCAATAATAGCAGTGCAATTGATTTCAGACGTTACCTTTAAGCCCAGTAATGTCTGGAACGAGCGACGAGGCTCACTGTAGAGTGAGAATCTAATGCCATTAGATTTGCTAATTTTCCTGCTGCCTACCAGATTTACATAAACCCTTTGTTATTGTTGCCATGTTTCAAGAAAAAACAGCACGGTCCAATATTTTAAAATAGAACTTTTTTTGTGAGGAAAGAATGAAATGAATGTCGTAGAATCATCAATCGGATATCAGCAAGTTCGGAGTGTTGTCAAACATGGCTTGGATGTGGACAGTATCAGAGAATGATAAATGGGATCATAGTACACTTTGATAAGGACGATTTCAAGTTTGATATACAGCAAAACATTATGTGGTGGTGGGGTGTAGAGAGAGGGATAAGAAAAAATAAAAGGTCGACCACAACGGTTCTCTACATATTGACATGACAGGTCTAATCTGGAAGACATTTACTGCTCTTTCATTCTAGAGAGTTCAGGTGCAGTCATGAATCATAGAAACGTGAAAAGATTATGTAAGATATGCTAAACGATAACACTGAGAAAGCTAGAGGAATCTTTTATTAAATATTATGCACAATATATATATGTGTGTGTGTGTGTATGCATGCATATGTGCGCACATTTGTCTATAGACTATATATATTTTATATAAATTTTATATACATACATATATGAACATATATATACAATTCGTTCATATGGGCAGCAGGAGGAATGAGTAATGAAGTGTTTTCAGTGTTTGCGTATGTGTGGAATGAGTAATGAAGTGTTTTCAGTGTTTGCGTATGTGTGGAATGAGTAATGAAGTGTTTTCAGTGTTTGCGTATGTGTGGATTTTGTACAGGTGATTGTGTTTACGTATGTGTGGATTTTGTACAGGTGATTGTGTTTACGTATGTGTGGGTTTTGTACAGGTGATTGTGTTTACGTATGTGTGGGCTTTGTACAGGTGATTGTGTTTACGTATGTGTGGGTTTTGTACAGGTGATTGTGTTTGTTTGCTTATGTGTGGATTTTGTACAGATGACATGCATATTTGTTTGCGTAAGTGTGGATTTTGTACAGGTGATTGTGTGCGTGTGTATGAGTGTGCGCATTTCTTTATAAATGAATGTGTGCGTATGTTTGTCTACGTATGTGTCTACGTATTTGTAAAAAACGTGAAAGGAATGCAATCGTGACTCATAACGGATGTGTCGCCACAAGGACAAACTTAACTTCTATGACAGATGAGCAGAAAGAACATCTACAAAAATGCTATAAGGAATAGTCTCAGATGATTATTTTTTAATTCGAAAATAAGGTCTTCAATATTTTTATTAAAGACTTCAGTATTTTGTTTGTTTGTTTGTTTAGTTTGTGATGTATATGTGTGATGTGCACGTTAGAGGCTAGGGTAGTAAAGCACTCTATTCAGAACAGAGCCCGTTGCTAAAGAAAATATTCTCAAGATAAAAAACGATTCACTATTATTTCGAAGGCTTTACATCCTTAAATTTGAATTTATTGCCAACCAAACCGTTAACCAACACAATGTGACAGTTAGAGCTCATGAGACAAATTCTAGCGGACGTGCTGCGAATGACATCGATCACTTGCGGGCAAAGAAAGAATTATATGTACCGACAGAAACCAGTGGTACCGAGCAGAGGTCCATAATTGGGTCGAACATGATTATGCACTAGTCTCGACAGTCTGTCTGCCTGGATTTCTGGCTGGCTGGCTTTCTCAAATTTCTTTCTTTTATTCTACCTCTCTATTAATCTTTTTTTCTTTTCCTTTTTTCTTTTATAATATCTCTTTCTTTTATCTTTGTGTTTTTCTCTCCTTCTATTTCGTTTTCTATCATTCTTCCGCTCACCTGCACTCATTATGATTATTATTTATTAATTACTAACACATAACTAATTACAAGTGATCGAGAATCTTAATTTATAGTTATTAATAATTCTCCCACAAGACGAACATATCTCTCACTTGGCGGATTATAAGGATGTCGGAAAATTCTACTCTTTACACAATAATAAGATAGATGTTTTACTGTCACATAATGTTCTTCTTACTAAAGGAATATTAAAAATCAGTCTTTAATTAATATTTAACGAGCCCCCAATCCACCAACTAATACTCCAACATAAAGTTTTAATATCTGTGCAAGAAGGCTAATAATTTAACAATTAATATATTCAATCAACATTCAAATATACAACATATGAATATAATCAAATGAGCGTAAAGGTTTACATCACTTCACAACAATGTTTCATTAAATGTTAGACAATCTGTTAGACTAACATAGACATCAGCAGTCAAATTAACATATATATAATCAGGTTCATAGATATAAATCATCATAGAGATGAGAGTGGAGTTTCAGAGAGATAATTATAGTCAATGTACACAACCTTTTTAAAGATGTTAGCTGTCACTGGCACGTGTTTACAATCATGAGGTTTACAACAAGTCATTGTATTTCTTGTTTAGTGATGGTCCAAAGTAGTCCTTCTAGGCACGTTACACAACAATTCCAGAATCTTCGATGCAATCACAAAGTACAGAGTGGACAATCGTCCAGAAATTCATATGCGCTATCAAGCACACCAAGAGGAATGTTCCAGAATGTTTGTGTGTGCTACTCAGCACACCATGAGGAATGTTCAGGAAACTTTAATGAATTCTTGAGACCAAATTCAAGTATCAATTTTCATTGGCTCTCAAACGAAATTCACAGGAATCCACTTACAGCAACACGCTTAGATAGGTTACTGACAACAATGCTGGATACAAACCACTGTGATCCGGTAAAGTACAGCAGTACTCTGAAGTGGATCAGAGCATCAAAGAAAAAAGGCATGCTTCTCTCTGCAAATGTCAAATTAAGGCAGCATTAAATTTCAGGCATTTCTAAAACTCCTATCTCTCTTACAAACATTCTCAACTTACAAATTTTGCAACAAAATTCATTAGCCTGATACACATGCAGCATAAGAAATATAACATCAATCAACATTCACAAGTATAATGTACAGTGTAATCAAATTAATGAACATAGAAATAATGGTTCAATTACATAAGCATTCTCCAATTCAAATCATAGATCAATAGCAAATTTTATGAAATATTCCTAAATCCATGTTTTTTATCAGTGAATTAACTTACCATAAGCTAAAAATTGCCTTTATGACTGGACTTGAGTTATGTCAAAATCAAAGGAATATAGGATTTTATTCAACAAAATAACTTTCGGTCCATCCCCATTTGATGAAATTATTATGTACAAGTGAGACTATTAGTGAGAAAAACTACTCATCCACTTGGAACTGGTTTGGATTGCATCAGTGATTTCTAACATATTCTCCACCTGAGTTGTTTACTCCAAAAATATTATTATAAGCATGGTCCAAGGTCATGTCACATTAACACAGAAAATTAATATATAATTATTAAGTTAGGCTAATTTACTTCGCCACACTCTGTCTCTTTTAATCTTTCTCTTTTTTAATACCTCTATCTTTCTTCTTCTTTGTCCTTTTTCTCACTTTAATTCTTCTTTCTCTCTCTCCCCTCTCTCTCTCTCTCTCTTCTTTTTTCTTCCTTCCCTTATTCCTTTCACTCTTTCTTTTTCTCCTTTCTTTTCTTCCACATGTCCGTTACCTCCATATTCTCCTTTCTTTTCTCTTATTACTATTTTTAGTATTAGTAGTAGAAGTAGTAGTAGCAGAAGTAGAAGTAGTAGTAATAGTAGCAGTTGTAATGTAGTAGAAGAAGAAATAGTAGCGGTAGTGGTATAAGTAGTAGTAGAGTTAGTAGCAGTAATAATAGTAGTGTAGTAGCAGTAGAAGTAGTAGTAGTAGCAGCAACAATAGTAGTAGTAGTAGTATCAACAGCAGCAGTAGAAGTAGTAGCAATAGTGGTAGTAGTAGCAGTAGTAATAGCAGCAGCAGTAAAATAGGCATGCAATTCCACAGTATTAGAATGTGTCATTAAACTAGGCCTGAAGCACAACGAAATGGTGCAGTAGAGAGCCGTGGATGGTATAACTCTTCTCATTCAATTTTTCAGAGGGTAAACATTTTCCAGTCGGCACCAACCACTGACTGCCAAGTATGATTCTGAAATCAAGGTGTGGTTTTGATCGGTTCTAGATCGTAAAGGTCGCCACGCGTGAAGGAAGGGATACCTGAATGAGAATTATAGAACTAGATGCTAGAATCTAGATGCACATTTTCTTGGCTGGCCTTCCGATATCTCTGTGGGCAGATCTGACAATTCTAGATCTGTTCAAGGCAGATCTCTTGCTTTCTTTTGTGACTTTCACCAATGTTTAATCTCTCCTAAATATTTTTATTTTTCTTGATTCAAATTTTGTAAAGACATTCATGCTTGTAAACAAATCAACAACTATAAAATCGTCATTACTCATTATTACCATCTTTTCACTTTACCAACATTATCGTCATTATCACTGTTGTCATCATATTCCTCTCTTATAATAATTATTACCTCCACCACCATTACCATTTGTGAAGATGAAAAAATCACATCATTTAATTAATTGCGTAATTAATACCTTTTATTAATTATTTTATTAAATTCTTCTTTTCTAATACATTACAAATAATTATTCCTTAGTTGAAAATACCTGTTATGAACTTTTAGTAAGCTGCTGACGTCAGCAGCGTAATTCCTTTGTAATCATTTATTTGAACGTTGTTTGAAGGCTGTACAGGGTTGCTTGTGTGTTCAAAGTTTTGCTGATTTAAGAGAATATTTTTTTATTGCCCCTACGATAAGACTTGTCTTGAATGTGGGGAACGCTTCCGGCTTCCGCCGCTTTCGCGTTTGATACGATAAGACGTGAGTGTCGCTCATTTATATTTTTGGCAACAGATAGGCTGGAAACTGCTTTGTCTCGCTAGACGCGGATTAGGATTATGCCGGACAGCAGGGATACACTCGGTGGGGCATGGCTGCTCTGTCTCGGTGGCCGCGGATTAGGATTATGCCGGGCACCATGGATACCCTAGGTGGGGCATGGCTGCTCCTGTCTCGGTAGACGCGGATTAGGGTTATGCCGGGCAGCAGGGATACACTAGGTGGGGCATGGCTGCGTTGCGAGAACCATGCGGCGAGGGTACTGACAAAAGTCACCCAGTAAGGAATGACTAGTGCCTGTGCACTGGAGTGTACCCTCTCAGTAGCTTGAGGCATTGGCCTGGCGGGTTTGAACCCATGTACGCCAAGGTATTCCTGCGCTCGTAGTCACGCCATCTATAATCCCCAGGCTATCAAGAGTGTATATCAATCTCGATTTTTTCCATGATTTCTGATAGGAAAAAGAAAAGACACAGACCACCAAAATGGGTCAGACTCCAGCAAAACGTAGCAGCCATTAACGACTCAAACATACGTCCACACCGGAATTCTAATGGTGGCTTTTCGACGCCTATGAACATCAAGGTTCATAATGTGAACCTCAGCAACAATGTCGAACTAGTAGGTCAAGTTGTAATAATTCGCCACATATTTAGCCTGAAATACCACATGACCCGCTATGTGTATCTTCCTGAGCAACAAAATCAGCCTAAAACATTCAGTCCTGCAGCAGTCCAGGGAATAAGGTTCAGAAAAACTTTCCCAGATCCCCTACTGGCATAAAGGTTTTTGCCAGTTATGATCAGTCAGGTTGATCTTATATGTAATCATTTGCATAGTTATGATTCTACTTGTGTGCATTTATGCATATTCATTTACGTATATTTTTTGTTATTTTAATTCATTCTTTTCAGTTTCTTCTTTCACCCATCTATCACATGTCGCTTTCTACTTTCTATGTTTGAATGACTTGTGTCTGGTGTATCAGTCATTATTTTAGTGTCTGCTAGAAATTTAGGGAACGAGTATTTTTCGTCTTAGAATCGGCAACCTGTTGGCACCCTATATGCCAAGTAACGGCCATCTACATGCGCTCATTGAGTGAGGAACAGAACAGCCATAGCCGACCGAATCTCTCTGCCAATTCAAAACCCAAAACCATCACTGAGACAGACTGATGATCAAGCCCATGTGAGAACTACCAAGCCATCACGGTCAATTAAAGTCAACCCCAGCATGTTTAAAAAGATGTACAGACAAAACTATTACTCTGTTTAATACAATGGAAACAACGCAAAAATGTTAACTGTCGGAACATGCTCACTTTATTTTGATTTCATAATAATCTTTCTGCCATCATTACTTTATTTCTATGAAGGTATCATGTGTCCCTATGTTTACAAGTATTTGCGTATTCCTTTAAATGTTAGATTGTCTTTATGTCATATTGAAATAGGGAGTTTGTAGCCTTTTAGGGGGAGGGGGGTATTATTATTTTTAATACCTTTAATCTTCAAATACGTGCTAACATCAGACATGCCGAAGTGTGGAAGGGCGTGTGGTTGGCCACGTTAGGTTTTAAATGTGATTAAGTCTTTTCTAACATCAGATAACTATAGGATGAATACACAAACAAAAAAAAGAAGAAGAAAGCAGCAAGACAGCAGTCAGTATAGAACACGACTGAAAAGTAGCTACCTCTTGTTGATGCCTGCATTAAGAGACTTACGAGTGTGAAAGTTGATTTTGTTGATTTTCAGTGCTAATTGGCTATGGCAAGTACATTATGAATTTTGTGAATTTAAATATTTCCACATAATGGATTACAAGTAGTGCTTCTACGTGCCTCGTGGTTATGTGGAAAATGTGACAGCAATATGTTACTGTTACAGATGTTATTGTGGAAAACGTCACAGCAATATGTTACTGTTACAGATGTTATTGTGGAAAACGTCACAGCAATATGTTACTGTTACAGATGTTATTGTGGAAAACGTCACAGCAATATGTTACTGTTACAGATGTTATTGTGGAAAACGTCACAGCAATATGTTACTGTTACAGATGTTATTGTGGAAAACGTCACAGCAATATGTTACTGTTACAAATGTTATTGTGGAAAACGTCACAGCAATATGTTACTGTTACAGATGTTATTGTGGAAAACGTCACAGCAATATGTTACTGTTACAGATGTTATTGTGGAAAACGTCACAGCAATTCATTAACTATTACACTTGGTGTGATACTAAAACATCTGAAAAAATTATTTTGCAAAATATTAAATAACGATATTATGGTGTGCATAAATGTGATAAGAAGAGAGGGGGGGAGCAGAGTGAGAGAGATCTTTCTCCTATTTCAGAGAGGGGGGGGACAGAGTAAGAGAGAGCTCTTTCTCCTGTCTATTTCAGTATGGGCAAAGCCAAAAACTATTTCTTTATATAGAAGAAATCCCCAGCAAACACTGATATATCTTTCCACTAGCAGTATTCACCTCCAAAATATAAGAAAGAGATTAAGGTCAACGAGGCGGTTCTTTCTTGCCCCCTGGCCAGAGTGCATGCAAATTAATGCGTAATCTATTTTTATGATTTTCTACACAACATTACTTAACACTAGGTGTCTTGAAGATAAGAGGGGTCACATAACAAGGATAGTGTGACGTCACTCGTATTGAGCTGTGCATCGGCCTTTCTTGAAATCGCGGCAGGAGTTGTGGAGAAGACAAACACCAACCTGAAATCTGTCATGCTTTGTAAAAGACTAAAAACTAGAATCAATACAGAATGTCACAAGATACGGCCTGGATGTACTGTTAGCGGTTAGTAGTTCACTTCTGTGAAACTGGAAGTTTTATTATACTGTTGTGTTTCTTGGTTACTTTCTGTTGTTTTGTTGTAGTGTGGCCTAATGGCACAGATTACTAATAGCACACATAACACATAAGGCACATGCAAAAGACAAAACATAGAGCACACGTAACACACGTAACACACATAGCACAATTGACATATAGCACACATAATACACATAGCCCAAATAGCAAACATAAAACATAACACACGTAACAACTATAGCACTCATGAAATACATAGCCCTTTACAGCTCACATAATACCCATAGCACATATAACACATATAGCGCACACATAACACATTTAGCATACATAATACACGTATGGCACACATAATACCCATAGCACACATAACACATATAGCGCACACATAACACATTTAGCATACATAATACACGTATGGCACACATAATACCCATAGCACACATAACACATATAGCGCACACATAACACATTTAGCATACATAATACACGTATGGCACACATAATACCCATAGCACACATAACACATTTAGCACACATAATACACGTATGGCACACGCATAACACATGGCTTGCATAACACACATAGCACACATAACACATTTAGCACACATAATACACGTATGGCACACGCATAACACATGGCTTGCATAACACACATAGCACACATAACACATTTAGCACACATAATACACGTATGGCACACGCATAACACATGGCTTGCATAACACATATAGCACACATAACACATATAACGTACATAGCACACAAACTTAAGAAGTGCAAAACCACCAGACAAGAAAATCTGCAATAACAACTACATGATTTGTATTAACAATAAAAGGAGAATGCTACCTCAAATATAAACTAGGTCACACTGGAGGAAATATAGGAGACCCGCACAAAGCAAGTCACGCATACAATAATAACTAAACATTCCATTCAGAGAAATAATTATCACATCCACTTGTCAAACTCTAGCAGAAACAACACCATAAAGAACCCCACGTATTTCCTAGACCCAATCAAACTCACTTTGAACAAGGCAGGCAAAAGAACAAGCACTAATGTAAATTACCGTAATTAATCTAGGCAACTAAATATAAATAAATCAGGTCAATTAAAATATTTCATAACGCGAATGTTTTCAAAAAGTATGTCAACTGTGAATGATGTGCCTACATTATCTAGCCTAAATTTACCCAAGAATGATGTAAATGTTTTTCATTCCCCTCTTTTACGTCACGGGGTTGATTTTCTCTGGCACCTCAAAAAAAAATGTTTTTTTTTCAAATGTCACGCACACAAGTGTCACAATGTACATGTCTGCAAAAATGTTGTTGTGTCATAAAATCATCCAGTGCTAAAGAGAATGTATAAATCACAACTAGCAGCACACTGAACCAAAAATGCGACATCACTGTCAATGTAACAAGGTGTAACAGTGTAGTAAAGTGCACCACTAACAAGTAGTGAAATGCAGCACTTGTGTAGCAAAGTCTTCTGGTACAGATGCAGCAAAGTCGTGCAGTACTGATGTGGCAAAGTCGTGCAGTACTGATGTTGCAAAGTCGTGCAGTACTGATGCGGCAAAGTCGTGCAGTACTGATGCGGCAAAGTCGTGCAGTACTGATGAGGCAAAGTCGTGCAGCACTGGTGTGGCAAAATCGTACAATACTGATGTGGCAAAGTCGTGCAGTACTGATGTGGCACATTGGTTATTGGTTACTAAATATCGCTCCCTTAAAACAGTAAGGTCATGACTACAGTACTGCTAAAACATTGCATTCCAAATCAAGGAAAAATATAAAATTAATTCCCATAACCCTGATTTCAAACAAACACTCTGGCACATGACACATCTTTTAATACCTCTCATTCACCTGTAGACCCGCATTTCGATTTACCTCTAAACATAAAAAAGATTCCTTTCAATATATATCTCTAAGTAAACACACACCTCCTCTGGGTACACCTGTAAACGTGCATTTGGTCATACCTCTGGACTTCTCCAGTTTTACCTCTAGAAACACTTAAACATGCCTCTTGGCTAGTTCTAGACATCTCCCTATACATATTTCTAGACATAATATAAATCACTAGATATCACTAGATGTCCTCTTAAACACAGTGTAATAACTATAGACATATCTCTATGCATTCCTCTATACATAGAATATCACTAGACATGCTTCTAAATATAGAGTAATATCTATAGACATTTATGAAGATATTCCCCTAGGCATAGCATAATATCACTAGGCTTAAAACATATCGCTCAATAATTCTGAAATATGTCTAAATATACATGAGACATACCTCTAGACAAATTCCTAAAGTACCTCTAGAATCTAGATACACGTATAAATATACACGACATACATCTAGACTTCTAAGGGTACCGCTAGATACACGTATAAATATACACGACATACATCTAGACTTCTACGGGTACCGCTAGATACACGTATAAATATACACGACATACATCTAGACTTCTACGGGTACCGCTAGATACACGTATAAATATGCCTTTAATCATTTACCCAAACTACACAAACTCTACAGCAAAAGCAGGTTTATTTTCCAAGGGTCGAAACTTTAAACATAAAAACAGCTATAACTGATAATGAAAAATCTGTTGGTGCCACTAATCGATACAAATTATGGCGAAAGCAAATGTTACCAGAGTGTTGAATGTGTGCTTATCAGTATAAAGGCTGGCTAGGCATTTTCTGGTGTGTAGTGACTACATTTGTCACGGGGTGTGAGAGTGGTGGAAGGGGGTGATCTTGCTTGCCATCTGAGATTACTGGCTCTGGGCCACAACGCTTGAAATCCATGCACGAAATCAGTGAATAGTGATTGCTGGAATCATATAATAAAGTAGCAAGAAAGAAAGGAAGCTGAAGTATTTATACTTGGCGAGTGTTTATCTGCTCCTTGGCCTGCCACCGAAGTCACATCTACAATGTCAACGTGCTCATCATTGATAGCGCATTTAACGCTGGCATTGCTTGCCCGTTTCTAGATGTCCACCCCGCCAACCCCATCCCACCCACCGACCTACTCCATACACATACACACAAAATAAATTATATTGACGCTTTCGATATGGCAAATTTATTCCACCACAAATAGTATGCAATTTCTACCAGATGCTAGAGTTAATAGCCAATGTTATCGAGTGAGTAGCTCTACCTCATTTTTGCCTGATTCAGGCACTATCAGCCACAGCATCAGATGAGTAATTCCATTAGTCAGAAGGCTTCATAGAAGAAGCGTTTACAGGAACATTTTAATGAAAATGCAAATGCGCATATATCAGTCAAAATGACAATTTAACTTAGGTATTACTACATCCTAACAGAGATATGGTGAGATTTTAACATAGATACAACTAGTTTCCAGCAACTTGGCAGAAAAGTCAGCTTAAATTTTTATCAACGTAAAGATAAGGTATTGTTTTTCAAGACGCAGGCAAATACCACTGTGGATAATCAACAGCCTATTCAGTTACAGGTACGTGACCTAGATATTTTCAGTGTAAGCAGCTAGTTGTTTGTTAATCACTGTCTCGTTAGCGAGATAGTTTTTGTTTACACGATGTGACAACAACTGCTATGGGAATAAATCACCTAGGGCTCTCGACATCCGTAACATGTAGGTCACGAAAGTACCGATGGCATTCAAACAATTACGCAGACTTTAATCATCTGCGATACAATAACACTCATGATACTTTCAATCATTTGATAAAAAGACATTTATCATCCGTGACAAAGCAGATAGTATACCTTTATAAAGCAGAGAACAACTAATGTCAAAAAGGAAATAACTAATGCTATAAGAAAACAACTGATGCTAAAGGGAAATAACTAATGCCAAAGGGAAACAACAAGGAAGATGTCCCGAAAGCAACAGAATATCGATAGCAGATATTACACACTCATAAGAAACGTATTAATCATACCTAATGCTGAATCACGACACCAAACATTTCATTAGTAATGTGAGCATTTGCTTGCTGTGATTAATATTTTGTTCGCACTGAAGATCTTTTTTCTCATTCAAAGGAAAAACCAGTTGACTGCCATTGTAGGATAAGGACTTTGACCACATTTTAAAAGGAGTGTTCTGAACGCAGTCTTAAGTGATGGTTGGATATCTGCGTTACATCAGATGGTTTTAATGCATCAATTTAGAGTGTGCCAATTTCTACTTATATCTCTACTGACGTAAAAGGAAATAAAGGATTTCTACTTATCTCTCTACTGACGTAAAAAGAAATAAAGGATTTTGTCAACACTCTTGAACAACAAAATTAGAGATTCGGGAACAGTGCATCAAGTATGAAAAATATGCATTTCTTGTGAGCAGTTGACAGAACTACAGAATACTTAAAAATATTAAGTTGTGATAAGAAAAAGAGGTAGACACTCTACGACATATAATCAAACAGCTGCTTGTGCATACACAAGCGCGCGACAATGATAGCACATGTTCCCACATACACGCGCGCACATATGCGCACAGTGACATTATTTCTAACTGTATTGGTATTGGTCCTAAATGTTCCTATTTTCATATCTGTTTCACGCATAGCTGAATTGTGAGTCATTGTCGAGCGCACAATGTACCATCTGTACTTGAAGAAGTACTAGCAAGACTCTAATGAGAGACTCCTTGAATGTGTTGTTTGGTTGCCAACATTTCTGCCTCATGATATCTTTTTATCGGACAGCGTGCTTGCGTGCATCTTCTGTTTTTCGGCGGCAACGAAAGAAATTGCGAGGCAGAAATTAGTGACTACGTGAACATTTCAAGAAAACGTGAGTAGACTGTGTCTGCCATCATGTCCATACAGGACAGCCTCCTTTAATTGGAGCATGTTGTCTTAGTTGATTAATACCATCATGTCCATACAGGACAGCCTCCTTTAATTGGAGCATGTTGTCTTAGTTGATTAATACCATCATGTCCATACAGGACAGCCTCCTTTAATAAGAGCATGTCGTCTTAGTTGATTTAAAACCATCATGTCCATAAAGGGCAACCCTCTTTAATTGGAGCATGTTGTCTTGGCTGATTTATATCGTCATGTACATACAAGACAACCTTTAACTGGAATATGTCTTGGTTATTTATACCACCACGTACATAGAATACAACTTCCTTTAATTGGAGCATGTTGTCTTGGTTGATTTATCCCATCATACTTGTCTTCAGATAAAAATAATCTTCTCAAAGTGAGCGAATGCCAGAATGGCAGCTACAAAAAGTACTAGATGAAAATATTGTTCATGCGTGTTTATTGTTTTAATTTTAAACCAGTTTCTGCAGTCACTTACAGTCCAAACGACGCAGGATTAGTTCCAGAACGCCAGAAAAATGTACGTTACCTAAATGATTAATGAAGCAACAATACATTTGGTTAAGTACAGCAGGTTTCCAAGTCAGGTCTATAAAGGCTATTTTTACATCAACAAATACCAAGCGGATTTTCAATTCATGAATTTCCCATGGTGACAAACCTTTGCATCAGTCGCCCGTGGTATGAACATCGAGGGCTTGGCAGCCCCAAAAGTGTTAATATGCAAGGGGGCAAAGACGAGCAGTTAACGTCCTCTGCGCAAGAGAAACCCGTGGTGTATGTCGAACATAAATCAGAAATGCAAAACCAAATCTCCTGTCGCTTCTGTCCAGACCGTTAAATTAACCATTCTGTGACGCGTTTGCCTGGTTGTCTTGCGAGTGACGTAGTGAAGTGGCGATCGCGAGCCTGGACGAGAGCTCTGGTCCTGCATCCCACCCCCACCCCGCCCTTTTAGCACATTTAGTATAATTTCTAAGTTTTATTTACCCTATGTAGAATATTCATATAAACCACTACACAATATATAAAAAGTTTGTGAAATGCTTATAAAAAATGAATTTATTTATTTTATATATATATATATTATTTATATTTTTTCTATTCATAATTTGTTTTTAAACTTTCTTCTAATTGCAGGCTTTTTTCCTCTGTGCAGTGCGTGTACTAAGTTATTAATTTTCGCATGTTGGCTTTTCTCTTCTCAACCATTTTATTTTTAATGCCTACAAGGAGGAATGATCTCTGGGCACCACTTGCCGATCGCTTCATTGTTGATCTTTGTACAGGAAATGAAGAGTGAAAATTTGGGGACTTCCGGGCTGAGTAAAAATACGGATAGGAAAATTTACAAGCCCATAGTTGTTCACAAAAAAGTTCATTTTAGCGCACTCGCAGTTGGCGGCTATAGTTTTTTTTTAGTCGCCAATTTTTTTTTCACTAGCCATGGCGACTAAATGTTGGAAGGCTATCTCAATAAACTATCTAGAAATCACAGACTCGAGCCACTACTGAAAGTAGCGCTTCTCGGAAGTGTCCACATCCTCCGTGAAACCTTGGATCACACATCTTTGGTTCACAACCGACCATCAACATAAGTCGTGGAAAAGAATAATAATAATAATAATAATAATAATAATAAGCTTAATTTGTTTCAAATTGTAAAGAGCTGTTTCATGTAAAGATCATCAGTGAAGCAATGTTAACAAAGACGTGACAAACGAACTGTCCAAGAACTAAGTCCATTTGGTATTGAAATCTGGAGCAGGTTCCCTTATCATTGCTATTAATTGCTTCGGCTAACTCTGTCAAGGTCGATAATCACGTTGTATCAACAAAAAAAAAGTATGTTTCGGTTAAAGTATACAAATATTATCAGGCTGGACCACTAGAGAAGCGTTTTATCTAGATTCGGGATTGATATAGATCATGTTCAAATCAGTGATAAGAGAAGAAAATTAAAACATAAAACACCGAGTGTTTAGTCTTGCTGACGGAAAGGAATATTATTGCAGAAAGATAATGAAACATAAGTACACAAGGTAAAGTGACAGTGGCTCCCAAATAGCTAGCAGTTTTAAGATGTGTAAATATTAAACATCTTCGAATATTATTGAATATAGCTTCTATTTTCTTGTTTGTTTCTTTCTTTGATGTTACTGCATCATCCCAGTCATCTGGACTTTGTCCACGTGTACGTTAGCAACTCAGTTTCACTCCTCAACCACACATTCAATCAGTCGACAATCATTAACTCACTTTCACTCCTCACCCACACATTCAATCAGTCGACAATCATTAACTCACTTTCACTCCTCACCCACACATTCAATCAGTCGACAATCATTAACTCACTTTTACTCCTCACCCACACGTTCAATCAGTCGACAATCATTAACTCACTTTCACTCCTCACCCACACATTCAATCAGTCGACAATCATTAACTCACTTTCACTCCTCACCCACACGTTCAATCAGTCGACAATCATTAACTAAGTTTTACTCCTCACCCACACCTTCAATCAGTCGACAATCATTAATATAATTAGGATTTATGTTGTTGCTGATGGTGGTGATAGTGGTTTTGGTGTAGTGAAAAGGGGCAATGATTAAGAACGATAAAGAAGAATGTGGAAGAAGAAATTGGGGATAAAGGTAAGGTGATCCGTACTGCATTTATTGTAATTTTAATTACTACTTAGCATCTTCGTAACTGTAATTAAATTTTAGTGGAGACAATATTAGTGGAGACATTAGTGAAGTCAATATGAGTGGAGACAATAGAAGAGACAACATTAGTGAAGACAATATTAGTGGAGACAATATTAGCGGAGACAATATTAGCGGAGACAATATTAGTGGAGACATTAGTGAAGTCAATATTAGTGGAGACAATATTAGTGGAGTCAATATTAGTGGAGACAATATTAGTGGAGAAAATAAATATTAGTGGAGACAACATTAGTGAAGACAATATTAGTGCAAATGCAAGTGATGAGATACAAGATGACATTTGATGACATTGCTGAGTGTGTGTATTCTCGATTTCAACAAAAGTCATTTCTTATTTGAGTCCTTCTAAATACAACAGAATGTTAAGCGCATGTAAGTTTTCATTTATAACAATTATCGCGTACAATCACCCCTTTATGCTCAAACTCAAATATATTAACACGCGTGCGCGCACAGACAGGTAACGTAATGTAGTGTAGGGGACGCTTCCGGCTTCCGCCGCTTTCGCGCTCGCACAGACACTATACGCGCAATCTTATTTATATTCAAAAATACTCTCCACACTAACACACACACACACACACACACACACTCCCCGCACACATACACATACATTCAAACTTACATATACACACAGATGCACTACACCTCCATAACTTGACACCGCGTGTTGCAGTGGTGGACGAGCTACATGGGGTACACCATGTGTTTTCTATTCATATTTATGAACTGTGGTAGTAAAAGTGGCAGATTTACAACTACAGATAGTGTGACGCAGAAACCAGTAAATAACCTACTGGCCTTCTCATTCATGACTTATTCCAGACAGACATTATTGGGAAGTGCCTTGATTTATTGAGACATACTTGGCCTATCAGGAAATAGACATTATTCTAACCACAGACATACTTGGCCTATCAGGAAATAGACATTATTCTAACCACAGACATACTTGGCCTATCAGGAAATAGACATTATTCTAACCACAGACATCCTAAGCAAGAGTTTATTTAGTCACATGACTAGTAGCGGCACGGAGTTTAGGGAGGGGAGAGAGCCGGGTTTAGTCGCTTCCCGGGCACCTGCTGTTTGGGGGCACTGCAGCTGATTTTTTTTTTTTTTTTTGGGGGGGAGGTACGGGAGACATATGGTGAAAATTATTATTTCTTTTTTGTTTGGGTAATAAATGATTGGCTTTGGTGTTATCTCTTGTTGCAGAAAGGATATACATCATGCAAAATGTTTGACAGAAATCACCTCCTATCGCGATTTGGAAAAGAGAAATTCTTAAAATAAAACAAACACTTATTATCAAAATACTTTTTAATTTGTGTGGTTCACTGACGGAAACAACGTTGGTAGTTTTCTGTTGCTTGTTTTGCTCCGTTAGAGGGTTGTAGTACCACATAACCGAAATATCGCAAGTACCTTAACACACCTATTTGTAGTGCCACACACCGCAAGCACCGCAACACTACCAATTTGTAGTACCACATACCGCAAGTACCGCAACACTACCTATTTGTAGTACCACATACCGCAAGTACCTTAACACACCTATTTGTAGTGCCACACACCGCAAGCACCGCAACACTACCTATTTGTAGTACCACATACCGCAAGTACCGCAACACATCTATTTGAGTACCACATACCGCAAGTACCGCAACACTACCTATTTGAAGTACCACATACCGCAAGTACCGTAACACTAGCTATTTGTAGTACCACATATCGCAAGTACCTTAACACACCTATTTGTAGTACCACATACCGCAAGTACCGTAACACTACCTATTTGAAGTACCACATACCGCAAGTACCGTAACACTACCTATTTGTAGTACCACATACCGCAAGTACCGTAACACTATCTATTTGTAGTACCACATACCGCAAGTACCGTAACACAACCTATCTGTTGTACGACAGTACAACAAGCACCGTAACCACAACCTATTTGTAGTACCACAAAACGGTATACAACGTAACACTTCTATCAGTACTATGAAACTACAAGTGCCATAACTCTGTAATACCACATCACCACAAGTGCTGTAACTCTACATTAACTCTGTAATACCACGTGATCACAAGCGCCCGTAACACTATGGTTACTCACCACAACCACCATCCTTACCAAGCCAGGTCAGATAGAAAGTGAATTACCATACAAGAACTCTGAAGTCAAACGCACATCGAATATGAGCTAGTCGTGTCATCCAAGTCATAAAACAAGTTCTTAAGTTAAGTCGTGTCATCCAAGTCATAAAACAAGTTCTTAAGGTTTTATTTATACTGCTGAGCCAGTAGCAGAGTCACATCACTTGCAGCTTGTGCACGTCAACTCTCTAAGCATTCCGATGTCAAAATCACTGCAACTGCCTGTAGTGTCTCACTGAAAGTTTTCTACGAATTGTCGCGTGTATTACAATACATTTACTCATCTGTAAGTGGTTGTTGTTGCAGTTGTTGCTAAACGTAGTAATTCCCTTCAAAAGGAGCAGTTTGTGTATCGCTGTTAAATTTCTTCAGAAGGTACAAGATCAGCTGAGTATGTGTGTAAATAATTAGCGTAATCGCTCACAGACCATCGAAGGTGTGTGATGCGAGAGGTAGTTCACGTCTCCAATTACGAAAAATAGGTCACGTATCTATGTGGGTCTGGCTGTCATGTTCGGAGAATTCTATCTGACTTTAGATGTGCACGTGTGAAATTTAAAGAAAAATATACGTATCCATTTATTTATTTTGCTTATTAAATAGTTTTCTTTGTTTTCCTGATTTATTGAATAACTGAATATCTAGCAATAATAATGGAAAAGAAAGAATTTTTTTGATTGTTTGCTTGATGCTTTAATTTTCTTTTTCTTCTCTTCCTTTTTTCTTCTTTATGTTATATCTGTGTGTGCAATTGGAATTTGTCTTATTTGCAAAAGCAACATTTTTTTAAAAATCTTACGCCGCCTCGCTCCGGCCCAGTGGCGCATCCTAACTGGTTTGTTTTGATTAATCGAACAAACGACGCGACCCAGAAATTGGTTGGCAAAAATGTCGTCATGGAAGCGTAATTCATGAAGCACAATGATCAGCTCAATTACGCCAAAGGTCACGTAGCTGTGTTCCTGCAAAGTACAGCTTAATTGGTATTGACGTAGAGGATGTACGGACCTTTATGTTGGAAAGCAAATGTTGGTCAAATCAAGGGAATTAATCGAGTCGTTTCGTACATCGGATAAAAGAGGAGGTAAGAGAACGAGCGGGCTGGTGATGGATATGAAGGCGTGCAGCTGTACTTTTTGAAAGCGCTTCTGTAGTGTAATCGGAACATGCATTTCGGAACGCCATTTTTATCCTTATGATCTTTGGTTCACATCGATTGTAAGCAAACGAATCAAACTACAAGTGTTGTTTCTTTTATGGATTAACTGGAATTGTGAATAACAGGCGATGTTGCCTGTAAAAAATTTAAACACAGTTTTATGAAATTGTTAAAAACATTAGATCTATCAATTGAAAAATGTGGAAAATAGCTTTAAAAATATAATGACAACTGAAAATATATATGCCACAAAGAAAATCTACTAAACAAAGCAAAACACTGCTTTAGTGGCGCTTACAAAATATACTACTTCCGGAATGTTCAAACGAGCTCGAGATAACTAATCAAAACAACAAATCTAACCCATTAGTGGCGGAATATGATATTCAGTTTCTTAATACCTATTAAAACCATATATATATATAACCTACTATCTATTGAATATAGAAATTAGTCCATTGACTTTCATCAGTAGCCTAGTAACTGCGGAATGTAGAAATCAGCTTTACGGCAGTCATGAAAAAAAATATAATCTGTTAACGCGACGCTGATAAACACCAGAGCAATGCACACGAACATTTCCGTTAATCAAATATAGATTTAATTATCCCCACGCCAGACGCACTGACTGATAACGAGTGACAAATTAGTTCATGCCTGTAACTTAAGCCTCATTTACATCGTTAAACCAGTTGCATCTTCAAGGTCTGAAGTACATGCATCTTCAGATTTCTTCGGCTATTCGCAAGTGTCGCGCGCGCTCGAGTATAAATAACCACTACACAATTAATGAATGATCATGTGACGCCAATGCCACATTATTAATTGTTATAATTATTATTGTTAATCAAACACGCATAATTAATTACGAGTGATGAGAATCCTAATTTATGTTATTAATAATTCTCAAGAAGACACCACTCGTCTCTCTCACATGGCGGATATGCTGGCGCTGTAAACATTTTCTCTCTTCCACAACATTAAAAACAAACATTTATCGTTACACAATATTTCCGTAGGAGAAAAATTCTTACTAAAGGAGAATATAAATCCGTCTTTTAGTTTATATTTATCGAGCCTCATCCACCAACTTTCTTCTCCAAAATAAGGTTATCAATATGTGTAAGGAGGTCAATAAATTTATCAAATCAACAATTAAATATACAGCATATGAATATAATCAAAAGAGCATTGACATTTACATCACTTCACAACGATGTTCGATTAATGCTGGACAATCATTCAGTTAATCCTAGCATAGATACTACCAGTCAATTAACATAAATATATAATTAAGTTCATGGATATCAACTTGGAAATGAGAGTAGAGTTACAGAGAAATAATGAAAGTCAATGCACATAACCTTTTCAAAGATGGCGGCTGTCACCGGCAATTGTTCACAATCACACGGTTTGCAACAAGTCACTGTCTTTCTTATTCAGGCGACGGTCTAATGTGTCCCTTCTAGGCACAATACACAACTGTTCCAGAATCTTCGATGAGTTCACAAAGACACCATAGAGAATCATCCTGAATGTCACGTGTGCTATCAAGCACATCAGGAGGAATGTCTTGAACCCTCGAGAGTAGTACTCAATACATTATAAGGAACATTCAAAATAATCTTCATGAATTCTTGAGACCAAACTCAAGCCACCATTTCTGCCGTATTGGCTCTCAAATGGAATTCACAGGAATCAACTTACAGCAACACATTGATAAGTTGACAACGCTGGATTGACACACCAACGTGACCAAGCAAGTAATAATAGTCACTGCTGCCAGGAAGGGAAAAATGCGTGGTTTCTCATAAAGATATGCTCGGCATAAGATAACTAACAATCGCCTTTATGACTGTTACGTTTCCAGTATTTATTTAAAGACCCTGCTTAGAATAATTAAAAGACTTTAAATATAATTAATTCTTCCTCTCATATTCTACGCAGACTGGTTGCTCAATTTATTATCTGACTAATTAAAAGTGCGTCTTGTAGTTCAGACGACAAATTTACAGACTAATAAACTGCGAACTTTTAGCTAGATTTGAAAACAGTTAAGTCCCTCTAAATTAATATGCACTCGTCATCAATCTTTCTGCTCATCCGCCCCCATTCAAATCTAAGAATTAATCTAATTGGTCTATTGTGCATAGAAATCAACTACTAAGAGGTATTAACAAAGAAAATAAGATTTAATAAAGTTTAACAAATTAACAATAAATCGAATGCAACGCGAATAGTCTTCACTCTGTCTTTACGCGCCTATGCCTGATTTTTGTCAATCTAAATTGCCAGAAAAGTGTTCCTTTGAGATCTGTACACTTGATCTTGCACTTAGCTCTATTCTTGTGTCCTTGGTCTCAACACTCAGTCATGCCGGTTCGTTCCCTCAGTCCCCCTTTAACGACACACGTGGTGCATAAGGAATGATGTCCCTTTGTTAGTGGCTAGGAACTGGAATTTTTGCAGCATGGCCCTCAGAGTGGATTTCGACACGCTTACACCAATAAGCTAATGCAGGTGAGGCATGGGTGAACATGAACCATGAGCCGACCTTTGAGAGAAGTCGAAGGGTACCTTGATTCTCTATGGCGCCGGCTGCCTCTACGACCCGAGTAAGCTGATGGAATTAGCTAAAATGTGCTCGAAGTGAGGGAGCGGAAGCGTGTAGGTACATATATAGAAAGGTATATTGCGTATCACGTGACTGTTCGCAAAGCATGTGGTTGATTCGAGAACTGGACAATGGTCCTAAAGTTACATAACATCTTGACCTGTTCTAGAAGCACCTAGAAAAAGGAAGCTTTGAACAAAGGGCCAAGGGTTTCAAATATTCGAATTTGAAGTAAACAAGGCTAAGTGGGTCATCAGGTCGGACATTTTTATCAGACTCGTGACACCCCCTTGCTTTTGAGGCGTTTATCTTGCCAAAGATAAAATGCCTCCTACAAATTATGTATGATAAAATGTAGAAGTCCACAATGAAGAAAAATTTACACAAAAAAAATTTCGACATTCCTAGAAATAAGTGTGCAACTATATTTCATATTTACAGGAAGGAATCCGTAGGGTTCAGTTAATTGATTAAACAACATTCTATCAGTACCGGCACTTGATGGCATCAAGCACGACTCATGTAATCTGCGCCAACATTCAAAGAACCTTTGATGTAATGAATATTTGCGTCATACTGTGTCAGAAACAAAGACCAACGCATTAAACGGCTGTTCGTAAATTGCGCCTGCCCGAGAAAGGCCAACGGCTGGTGATCGCACTCAATGACAAAGGTTTTTCCGTACAAATAGTTTTCGAACTTTTTTATGGCCCAAACTATTGCAAGGCATTCCTTTTCACTGGTGGAATATTTCTGTTCAGTAGTTGTGAGTTTACGGCTTGCATATGCAACTGGGTGTTTGGTGTCATTGTGTTCTTGTAATAACACTGCTCCTAATCCTGTGTTGCTAGCATCAGTCCTTAACAAGAATGGTTTTGTCAGATCTGGCAGTTTAACAACTAAATCTGAAGTCAGTCTAGATTTCAGTGTGTCAAAAGCGTTTTGGCATGCATCAGTCCACACTACTTTTGTAGGCATATTCTTACGTGTCAAGTCAGTCAGAGGACATGCAATGGCACTAAAATCTGGTACGAATTTTCTGTAGTAATTAGCAAGACCAAGAAAACTTCTAACTTGTGTTTTTGTTAGCGGTTGTGAAGTGTCCTTAAGTTGTGCTATCTTAGCTTCACTTGGCGACATAGTTCCATGACTCAACTTGTGTCCCAAGAAGTCTAAGGAGAATTGTGCTATTTCACACTTCGTAGGGCGGGCAGTGAGGTTGGCTTGCTTTAATCTGGCTAGCACATCTCGTAAGAGTGTTAAGTGCTCCTCCCATGTCTGGGTGCCTAGAATTAAATCATCCATGAAGTTCTCAACTCCACGTCCGTACAGTGGTTCTAACAATGACCGCATCATTTTAGAAAAAATGCTTGGAGCGTTTGAAACTCCGAAAGGCATAACTTTCCATGTGTAGTTTCCTACTGGTGTAGTGAAAGCTAGTATGTGTCGATCAGTGTCCTTGACCTTGATTTGCCAAAAACCGCGTGACAAATCTATTTTGGTATAGTAATGAGCGTTAGCTAGCTTAGTGAAGATGAGATCCGGATCAGGAAGAGGTTCGGCACAAAACTCTGTCACTTGATTGAGTTTGCGGTAGTCTACGCAAAAACGGAACGAGTTATCACGTTTTTTAATCAACACGATGGGTGATCCGTAGGCACTGTCAGTCTTCTCTATGACCCCTAGATCTAGCATAGTCTTAATCTCACGTCTAACGTCATCTATCTTAGCGTGTGGCAACGGATACGGCTTCAAACGTATCGGTTTGTTGTCAGTCAGCTTCAGTGAAAATTCTATTAAGTCTGTCAACCCTGGTTTGTCTGTCAGAGTAGATGAGAACTCATTAAGCAATTCATTCACTTCTTTTTTCTGTCTTTCTGTCAAGGCTTCATTTACCCTAACGTCTTTGACAGTTTCGTCCGTCTGTAGAGGACAGTTTGGTAAAGTACCAGTGACGCAATCAGTATCCCCCTCGTCTTCTGTAACTATCGTCGCTACGACAAAATCAGCTTGAGTGGTTTGATCCTCACGGCTTATGTACTTTTTGAGTAGGTTAACATGAAAGATTTTCTCTCTCTTTCCTGTCTGCACCTTATAGTTCAGTCCCCCTAGCTTGGCGGTAACTACAAAGGGCCCCTTCCATTTCATCTGAAGTTTGTTATGTGCTTCAGGAAGCAACAGTAACACTTTGTCATTAACTTCAAATTCTCTAGGTTTGGTGTGCTTATTGTAATATTCTGCCTGTCTAGACTGAGCTATCGTCAAGTTTTCCCGTGCTATCTTGCCTATAGTTTCAAGACGGTTTCTTAAGTCAGTGACGTATGTATAAGTTGTCTTAACTTCGTCATCTGTCTTTTCATCAGTCCAAAGTGCCTTCAAAATCATCATCGGTCCGCGTACAGTACGTCCGTAAAGTAGCTCAAATGGTGAGAACCCGGTGGAAGATTGTGGCACCTCCCTATATGCAAATAGTAGGGCAGGGATGTATCTGTCCCAGTCTTTCGGTTTATCTGTGGCGAGCTTTTTAAGTGCTGTTTTTAATGTCCCATTGTATTTTTCAATCAGACCATTTGCCTGGGGGTGGTATGGTGTGCAAGTAAGATGCTTGATGGAAAGTAAACGATTTACTTCCTTCATTACGTTGCCTATGAATTGACTCCCCTGATCTGTCAAAATTTCCGTAGGAATTCCAACACGACTCCAAAGACCGAAAAGGGCTTCGGCGACAGTTTCAGTATCAATATTTTTCAATGGTACTGCGTCGGCGAATCTTGTTGCGTAATCAATAGTGGTCAGCACGTATCGATTACCTCTCGTTGATGTGGGTATTATAGGCCCAATCAAATCCAATGCTACGCGCTTGTAGGGTTCACTGATCAGTTCAGGCTCTCCTAACGGTGCGGGTCTGATTGAATTTTTAGACTGTGTTCTCTGGCATGTGTCGCAACTTAACACGAATCTACGGATATCGGCAGTGATGTCCGGCCAATAAAATTCACTTGTAATACGACTAGTTGTTTTTTGTACACCCATGTGTGCACCAAAAAGACTCTCATGACCTAATCGTAATACGTCATTTCGTTTGGTTTGTGGAACGACTAATTGTTTCCGAAATTCGTCTCCCACTTTCGAATAGCGGTACAATAAACCCTTTTTCAGAATAATGCACGCTTTCTTATTCGAATCGTCAGTGTTGACGTCACTAACAAGTACAGCTTGTCTGCGTAACTTGTCTAGTGTTTCGTCCTCAGCTTGTAATATTTTAATCTCGCTAACTGTTGCTTTATCTACGGCTGGTGCGGCAGACATCGGTGCAGTTACAGATTTGTCTTTACTACTCGCTGCTCTGGTTACAGCGTTAACCAGTGGTGGTTCGGTTGAAGTTTGTTTTTTGCACGGCAAAACATACTTGCAACCAAGGATCACGTCATGCGGTGAGTTTTCCATAACTGCCGCTTTGACTGTTCCTTCTACAAAGTCTGAAACAATCGAGACTTCAGCTACTGGTAAAATGTCTTGTTCGCCATTTGCAAAGGTGACAGAGATTGTCTCCCCTGTGTAGTCGGTACGGTTAACTAATGATGCATTTACAATAGCGTCTAGCTCACACCCTGTATCAAGCAAAGCGATTGTATCGTGACCGTTTGCCTGTACTGGTGTTCGATTCGACTTTTCTGTTTTAGGTGTATGACTTTCTACTGCGTAAACTTTAGCTGTTTTCTTTTCAGGACATGTTCGTGAAAAATGGCCACTATCACCACAAGTGTAACATGCAAGATTCTTTTTATCTTTCTGTTTGTCGGACTTGTTTTTAGTGTCGGGTTTAGATGTTTTATCATCACGCTCACTATGTGCCTTCCCGTCATTTTTCTTATCCTTTCGAGTCTGCGGTTCGTTCGGTCGAGACTTGTTGTTCGCGTGTGCGTTCGAGAATTGAGAATGTGCGTCATCAAAGCGATCGGCGGCGTTGCCTATCTCCTCTAGCGTAGATTTTTCCCTTATTGCTAAGTGAATCAGTAGATCTGATTTGTATGACCCGAGAATGTGGTCTTTTATCATTTCATCCCTAAGACCTGCGTACGTCTGTGGAGTTTCGGCTAGATCTATCCATCTTTGGAACAAGTCAGCTACGCGCCGTATGTACTGTGCGTGCGTCTCTGAACTGGCTTTAGTGGCCTGTTTAAACTTACGTCGGTATGTATCTGCTGTGAGTTTGTAACGTTTCAATAATGCGGCCTTGACTGTGTCGTAATTATCTGACTCAGAATCGCTAAGCTTATTGAACTCGTTTTTCGCACTGCCCTGCAATAACCCCGATAAATTTATCGCCCAATGTTCCGCTGGAATGTTCGTTGCTCTGGCTAACTTTTCAAACGTTTTTAAATACGCGTCTATTTGATCTTTGTTCTCATCAAATGGGACCATATTTATCTTTGGAATGATATTTTCAATTCTACTGTGATTATTTCCATCGCTAGAACGCGAATCACCACTGCTTCTGCGGTCACGGTTTGGATTGGTAACTTCTAGTTTCTTTACTTCCCATTCTAACCGTTTTATTTCCGCGTCTGCGGCGATGCGTTTGGCTTCCGTGTCTGCATTGGCTGCTATGCGTTTTGCTTCTGTGTCCGCTGCGATGCGTTTAGCCTCGGTTTCAGCTAGTCTTTCAGCCTCTAACTTCTTAGCTTCGCGGGCAGCTAACCGTTCTTCCCTTTCTATCTCTTGTCTCTCTTTTTCCGCTTTTTCCGCTTTCTCTAGCTCAGTTTTGATGTAGCTAGTCAGTTCGTCACCCTGATATCCTATCATGATACCGGTTTCTTTCAGGTCTTCGATAACCTGTTTGCGATCCATTTTACTGTCTTAGCGCGCTGGCTACAATAAGAATGTATCTCGTGAATTGTGTGTTTTAACCGTCGGCGATAACTCCGCTTATCCCGAAAATAACTTTTAGGCTACAACCTTACAAAAATTATTTAATTTACTCAGAACACCTTCCGAAATAAATTGCGCGTTAACTCTTACACGTTTCACCTGCTTGTCACAGTGTCCGCTGTTCCAAGACTTCCGTAATGTCACGGCTCCTACCATACAACATTACACATTATATCTAGCACCCTAAATATAATAGTCCGAAGTCTGTTACTACCGATAACTCTCCTAGCTGGCGGTATAACCTTCGACTCCTCACAATGAAGTACTCAGTAACACAATACTAAATAAATCATTCAATAGCTAACATGACATATTTAACTACGCTTAAATGTATCAACATTAACTAACATGCACGCTACTCTGCAAAAGAATACATGCACATGTCACAACAAAAGCAAAGAAAATCAGTGATACAAAAATCAAAAGAACAATTGGCAATTCTGTTCGTTCGTTCGTTTCTAGGTTATGATGCGCCCTATGTATAAAAATGTTACAATTTACAATTTAATACATATCAATCCCGCGACGACCCACACTTGTTACGTTTCCAGTATTTATTTAAAGACCCTGCTTAGAATAATTAAAAGACTTTAAATATAATTAATTCTTCCTCTCATATTCTACGCAGACTGGTTGCTCAATTTATTATCTGACTAATTAAAAGTGCGTCTTGTAGTTCAGACGACAAATTTACAGACTAATAAACTGCGAACTTTTAGCTAGATTTGAAAACAGTTAAGTCCCTCTAAATTAATATGCACTCGTCATCAATCTTTCTGCTCATCCGCCCCCATTCAAATCTAAGAATTAATCTAATTGGTCTATTGTGCATAGAAATCAACTACTAAGAGGTATTAACAAAGAAAATAAGATTTAATAAAGTTTAACAAATTAACAATAAATCGAATGCAACGCGAATAGTCTTCACTCTGTCTTTACGCGCCTATGCCTGATTTTTGTCAATCTAAATTGCCAGAAAAGTGTTCCTTTGAGATCTGTACACTTGATCTTGCACTTAGCTCTATTCTTGTGTCCTTGGTCTCAACACTCAGTCATGCCGGTTCGTTCCCTCAGTCCCCCTTTAACGACACACGTGGTGCATAAGGAATGATGTCCCTTTGTTAGTGGCTAGGAACTGGAATTTTTGCAGCATGGCCCTCAGAGTGGATTTCGACACGCTTACACCAATAAGCTAATGCAGGTGAGGCATGGGTGAACATGAACCATGAGCCGACCTTTGAGAGAAGTCGAAGGGTACCTTGATTCTCTATGGCGCCGGCTGCCTCTACGACCCGAGTAAGCTGATGGAATTAGCTAAAATGTGCTCGAAGTGAGGGAGCGGAAGCGTGTAGGTACATATATAGAAAGGTATATTGCGTATCACGTGACTGTTCGCAAAGCATGTGGTTGATTCGAGAACTGGACAATGGTCCTAAAGTTACATAACATCTTGACCTGTTCTAGAAGCACCTAGAAAAAGGAAGCTTTGAACAAAGGGCCAAGGGTTTCAAATATTCGAATTTGAAGTAAACAAGGCTAAGTGGGTCATCAGGTCGGACATTTTTATCAGACTCGTGACAATGACCGAACTCGAGTTATGTTCAAAGTCAAAGTGATTAGAATAGAGTACTTCTTCAAACAAAGAAGCTTTCGGTCTATCCCGATTAAAAGAGTTTGTTATGAACGAGTGTGAGGCTATTAGTCAGAAAAAGTACTCATCCAGTTGGAACTGGTTTGGATTGCATCAGAAATTTCAATGGTATTCTCAACCCAAGTCGTTTACTCCGACTCTTGACACTTACAAAAAATACTATCATAAGGAGTGGCCAAGATCGGGTCACTTTGACAATTTACCAAATTATGTAACCATTAAATTTAGAAATAAAGATAGGCAATTTCACTCCACCACAGATATAACAGCAATTTACTCTCGACTGGCAAATAAACAAGTCTCCTGAGTTTGTGACCGGTAGATGTTTACAGTCTGGTTACGGTCAGGTTACGGTCTGGTTAGGCTACGAGGACACAGGACCCTTCTGTTCAAGAAAACCAGTGTTTCTTATCTATGGTTAAGCGGAAGGGGTCTGAGTCGGGATGGGGTGGTGAAGAAGAAAGAAAAGGTGGGATAAGGCTGCTCGGCATAAAATATTACATTGACATTTCTTTACTGTTCTATAGAGTTCTCCCGATAGAAATGTCTGATGTTGAGGCTGGATGGAAACAGACGTTAAGTTACTAGCGATGGCATCTTTCTAAAAAAAAAAAACATCTCTCAATGAATGAATGAATGAATGATGGAAGGTAGGAAAGAAACTGAATGAATGAATGATGTAGGGTAGAAAACAAAATGAATGAATGGATGGTGGAAGAAAGAACAGAACTGAATGAATGAATGAATGTAGAAATAAACTACTTCTTACACAGAATATAAAACAAAGGCAAGGTTGCTCTCTCTCTCTCTCTCTCTCTCTCTCTCTCTCTCTCTCTCTCTGTTGGGGGGGGGGAGAGGTCCTTCATTCCGTCTTTCTCTATCGCGTTCTTTCAGCCCCTGCTTCTATCCATTTCTTTTCTATATCTTTCTTGCACAATCGTAGGAAAAACAAATGATTTTCTTCACATGGTTTGAAACAGCTTCGTTTTAGAAACACTGTTTCATCGATTAAAAAAAATAAAAGTATTTGTTTTATTATGCTGTTAATGAAAGTCATAGTTTTTTTATGGACTCCTATGTTCGCCTCTGTAGTGTTCATTCTTTGGTCACATTTCACAGTGACTTTTAAGTGTGACATGTTAAGAGCCGACAAAGACAAGGGCGCGCACGTTGACACTTTTCAAACTCGTCAGGCAATTTTTTTTTTTACTTCCATCGATCGAAGCCACTTCCTGGATGTCGAGTACTTGCGTGACGGTTAAACCCGAATGAACAAATTACGCGAATGTCTGATAATGAACTGTGGTTTTAAAAGAAATAGTTTTAAAATATCGTTTTGAGGATATGTAAGCGAATGTCTGATGATGAACTGTGGTTTTAAAAGAAATAGTTTTAAAATATCGTTTTGAGGATATGTAAGTAAAAACTTTCGTTGCTAATGAACTTTTTGCTTAGGAACACAGAACTATTAGCATTCCAGTCACTACTGATTATAATTATTAGTGCAAGCAATTCATTCATAAAGTTTATAGCCTCAATGTGCTGTGTACTTTTTTATGTTTGTTGCTTTCTGACATTTCACAGCCTGGTCGAGTTTTGTACAAGCGAAAGAAAGAAAGAAAGAAAGAAAGAAAGAAAGAAAAATAATAAATTCTCTCTCTCTCTCTCTCTTTCTCTCTCTCTCTCTCTCTCTCTCTCTCTCTCTCTCTCTCTCTCTCTCTCTCTCTCTCTCTCTCTCTCTCTCTCTCTCGCTGTTTATTATTTTCTTTCTAGCATTTCATATCACTGTTGGTTTTTGCCAACAAATGTCTATAAGTTTGTTGTACTTTTGTTCCTTGGAGTAATATTTCCCAATTACATAAATCATACGGTCCTATTGTCTAAAATCATTGTAAGACAATTTGCATAATATGTTTTCTGCTAGCATTGGATAAATTAATATAAACTAATATCTTTATGTTATTTCCATGGTATTAGGTAAGGAACTAATCGATAAACATTTTTTTAAAATTTGAATCCGTATTTCTTCAACCAACCATCGTTTCTCTCTCTCTCTCTCTCTCTCTCTCACCACTTCCCACCCCCTCTCTCTACGTATCTCTCTCATCCCTTTCTCTCGCGACCACTTCTTTACCAATAACGTTTCATAAAATTCAGTGTTTGCTTTTATCAGTACATGTCGGGAAAGTCTTATTATGTGTTCAGAGAATTTTGCAATCTTTCACACGAACTATGTTTCGTAAAATTAAACTATTCACACAATTGTACCACGCGTACATTTATCGGGAGACAAAGAAACAATTTGTCACTGAGCCGCAACGAACGAGAGTGCGCGCGCACACAGAATGATGTACAAAACCATGCAGTTTGTTCTGGAATCCCACACGTAGGCCTACACGCACACAATATTGTAGAAAAAATGCAGATTGTTCTTGAACCCCACACGTACACACAGAATGATGTACAAAACCATGCAGTTTGTTCTTGAACCTCACACGTACACAAGCTCAGGAATGTCTAATGTGGTGGATTGGACCTAGATGTGTTTAAGTTAAAAGTAAAATCGTTACAGCTTTAAATCCTTAAAGTGTGTGCATATTGCTGCTTGAGCGTGTGTGTGAGCGTTGAGTGTATGCGTGTGTGAGAGCGTAAGTTTGGGTAAGAGAGAGCGTGAATGTATGAATCTGTTTGAGCCTGAGAGTATGTGTGTGAGCGTGAGTGCATGTGAGTGTGAACGTGAGTGTATGTGTGTGTGAGAGTGTGAACGTGAGTGTATGTGTGTGAGAGTGTGAACATGGGTGTACGTGTGTGAGAATGTGAGTGTGAGTATATATGTGTGAGTGTGAGCGTGAGTGGATATGTGTATGAGCGTGAGTGTGTGTGTGTGTGTGTGATTGAGAGCATGAACATATGTGTGTAAGTGTGAGTGTATGTGTGTGAACGTGAGTGTTTGTGTGTGTGAATGAGAGCGTGAATGTATGTAAGTGGGGGGCATGTGTGATAGACAGTGTATGTGTGCGTGTGAGTGAGAGCGTGAGTGTATGTGTGTGTGTGATAGTGAACGTGAGTGTGAGCGTGAGTGTACGTGTGTGTATCTCTTTGTGTTGTTCTGAGTTGAGCCTTTTAAGGCATGCGACAGAGTGTTTTTAAGTAATAATTAGCTGAACAATATCTGCTCGTAGTTTCAAAAACCAACCATCAAAGTTTAAAATGTTAAATATCTCTTCTTTAAATTACTTCCCTGTAAACACATTTTTTTGTGTGTGATGTAATCACGGACAAATAATGTTATCAGGGACACATGGCAGATTGTGATGTACTATGTAGATAATAATTTATCGTCAGTTTTACTAAGTCACGTAGTCAAATGCATATTTTAACTGTTGGTATCCACCAGCATCCAAAGTAGATTAAGTTCTTGTAAAGGTCAGTAGGGAAAAACTGAAATAGTCTGCCTTAAAGCTTAGCCTAATACGTCAAATTAGACAGTTTTAGTTTAGTGGCACGAATAAAAAATTAACGTGTGCACCAATATGAAGTATTTTTTTTTTTTTGCGATGGCCGCAGAGCGATTGAATAACAATTCCTTGTGTTCACTACCAGAACCACTGGAATACTGCCAAAGGAAACCAGTAGTTAAATTCACAAACATAAGATCAAATTCTACAAATATGCATTTAAAGTCAAACTTTCCACTTTAAATCCTCATTACTTCAAGCCAAGGACTTGAAAAGCGAACTGGAACTTACGCAGCGATGTAATGCGATTTAAGTTCGTTCTCTTTAAGTTCGTTCTCTTTAAGTTCGTTCTCTTTTTACTGTTTAAAGGCGTGCAGTGTGCGCATGAACGCAATTTAATGCGATTTAAGTTCGCTCTCTTTTCGCTTCTCTAGGCATGAAATGTCCACATGAACGCAATTAATTCAGACTGATATCGAATTGTGCCATAGATTTCTGCTTGGAACCAGGGCTGTCTTCAATCCATGAACATTTTAAATGTATTATTGTTGCAACATGCCTGGAGAACCGTAGAATTTCCCGACAACATTCAAATGTATGGCAAGTTAATTTTTGGGCATGAACTTTATATATAGTGAGAGAGAGAGAGACTTCTGCATAGATACGCAGACAGGTACGTAGATAATTAGGTAAGTGGATTGATGGACAGACAGACGGACAGACAGATAGATAGATAGATAGATAGATAGATAGATAGATAGATAGATAGATAGATAGATAGATAGATAGATAGATAGATAGATAGATAGATAGATAGATAGATAGATAGATAGATAGATAGATAGATAGATAGATAGATAGATAGATAGATAGATAGATAGATAGGTGGATGGATGGATGGATGGGTGGGTAGGTAGAGAGAGAGAGAGAGAGAGAGAGAGAGAGATCAGTGCTGGATTATCAAATAGGCAGAGTAGGCACCGGCCTATGAGCCCCATGCTTTTTAAGGGTCCCGCATTCTTAAATTGTTAAATTCTTAAATTGTTTCCAAAAGGTAGAAAAAATGAATCAACTCAAAGAAACGAAAACTTTACATTAAAGACTGTATGACGCCAACATCACCTAGATAATGATTGTGATTATTGTTAGTTAATTAATCATTCATAACTAATTACAAGTGATGAGAATATTAATTTATGTTATTAATAATTCTCCAGCAGATACCAATCGTCTCTCTCACTTGGCGGATATGTGGACGCTGTAAACGCTATCTCTCTCCCACAACATTAAGAAAACATTTACCTTCACACAATATTCCGTAGGTGGAAAACTTCTTACTAAAGGAGAAGACAAATCCATCTTTAATCTATATTTAGTTAGCGAGCCCCAATCCACCCACTTTCTTCTCGAACATAAGGTTATTCAATATGTGTAAGAAGGTCAATAAATTTAACAATGAATTTATTAACCTTATACATTATTTATATACTATGCAATCTGTACATTTCAGGTATCCCATGCATTTTGTTCAGAGAACTTTTCATACATACTGTACATTGTGCACACACACACACATCAGGCTTCATACATTTTGCAATTCCCACTTCATACACTTCACAAAATTTCGTATACACTTTATATTTTACATATTTCCTAAATACTGCAAATTCACAAATTTCATACATTTCACGCATTTCATAAACACTGTACAATCTGAAAATTTCTTACACTCCACGCATTCTGTATATGTTCTACATGCTGTGCACAATTCAAAACACTATACATTTCACTATTTCTTACACACTGTGCATTGCAATGTAGTCAGTTAGAGTACAGTAGTCACTGTAGTATGAAGTGGGAAAAGGCACACCTTTTTCTGCAAAAGTCAAATTAAGGCAGAACTAAATTTCAGGCATTTTTCATCTCTATAATTCCTGTCTCTCTTACAAATATTCTCAAATTACAAAGCCTGCAACAATATTGTTATCTGATAGACACACAGCATAAGAAATATAGCATCAATCAAAATTCACAAGTATAATGTAAACACAGAAATACTGGTTCAGTTACAAAACCTCCACCATTAACCGGATCTAAGTGAAGTTTTGTCCGCGAGTTTCTTGTACTAGCCAGAGCTATGGAAGCAAAGTCGACTGAGTCATACACACACACACACACACACACACACACACACACACACACACACACACACACAGACACAAATAAATGTTAAAATAACAAGACTAGTTTCGAGAGTTGATCGAACCATCTTACAACAGTACGATGTCAACAAGACCACACACCCAAACTAATCTAATGAAGGGCATTATTTTATTTATATGTTTAGCAGCACTTTGAGATATGGTGATAATATGAACAAGATACTATTCGCGAGAGAATTTGCCCTTTCTTACAAACACTAGACCTAACTTTAAAATACTCCGACAAAAGACATTGCCTGAGAAGTCAGTAGAGTTGATGAGAAAACTGGCGATGCAATATTAATGTGTGAAAATGGCAACAGTGACATTGAAATACTTTGATCGGACTTAATGAGCTACCTAATTTATCTATTTGTTAATGCAGTATACACTTCTTTGTTGGATAATTAGAAGAACGGATCGCGGTTGTCAGTTGAGTTATATGGTGTGTGTGTGCATGCGTGCGTGCGTGTGTTCTTTGCAGTGAGAAGGGGAGATACATTGTTGTGGATGAAACTGTTTCCTTCTTGTTCAGTTTTGCTGTGGCTGTCAGTGTTGTTAGTGTGAATAGAAGTGATTCCGCTTCCTTGTGTTAAAAATGACTTGTTAACTCCTGCCAATGCTTTGACACTAGATAAGAATGACTCAATACAATTGTTAGTATAAACTGTAAGGAAAAGTATATATATCTATTCATTGTAAAGCTACAAACATATTAAAGACATTGGGTGTTTGAATGTTGGTGGCTTAACCAGATTTGTAGTACTATTACATTTACCATCGTAAATCGGTTTTGAAATGTGTATACACACACACACACACACACACACACACACACATACATACACACATACACACACATACACACACACATACACACACACACACACATATACGCACACACACAAAGAAATAATAATACATGTAAATATGCGTGCACGTACGTATGTTCATTACGTCCTCTCTCCTGCTAATGAATAAGCCAGCCTGTTGAGAATACTATTCTATATTTGTTCACAGACTTTCCTGCTAATGAATAGCAAGCCTGTTGAGAATACTATTCTATATCCGTTCGCTGACTCCTCCACTGAGGCTAGCAGAAGCCATCAGACACATTACAACCAACTCTCTAAGTCAGGGGTGTCGAAACTTTTTGCAAAGAGGGCCAGATTTGGGGAGGTTGGGGCTGAAGAGGGCCAGATTTTTGTTAGGTGAAAAGTTTTGGGGCCGAACATTCAGAATGAATTTATGGGGAAAAGTAAATTTTCCCCATGTCTGATTTGATTTTATGAGGCCTCTGCGGGCCGGTGGAAATTTGAACACGGGCCGCAATTGGCCCGCGGGCCGGACTTTGACACCCCTGCACTAAGTGCAATTTGTCGCTGTTGCGGTCGGCATTGATCAGATTTCGGAGCGAGTCCAAAGCGAAGCGTGAGATTTTTCTTTCACCGCGTGTGACGTTTAGCATGTCACTCGTACGCTTGACAAAGACCTGTCCACTATAACTGTCCACTGTAACTGTCCACGAAAACAGTTCACAACCGAAACGAACGTTACACCCAACATTGAATTAATTGTTTCCTGTTGTGAAATCAAGAAATGAACAATAGTACAGTCCGTCCGGATTGTCAGCGAAGAGCTGGTCGGTTGGTTGGCTACCTGATTGTTTTCTTATGGTGAGGGGTTGAGGGGGATGATGTTGATTCTATTAGCTTCCTCTCTCCAGAACTTGTGCGAGGCCATTTTTGTCTTAGGATGATCTTGGCCCTGGATAGCTCTGGAGGAACCTGGTTCCTCTCACAGCCCTCACTATATTTTGGGGTCCCGACCGCACCAAGTTGACCCACTGAGTCCTATATGGGAAGAGGGCCATCAAATACGCTGTCGCCAAAAGTTCGCCATATTGTAAATGCCAACACAATGAAATGTAAACATATAAAGCGTTAGTCTTACTTATTAAAGAGAGAGAACAAATGATGTAAGTTCTTTTTATTATCAGCGTGATTCTATCACTTATAATAATTTCATTGCAAGCAAGCACTCCAGACTATCTGAGTTTTAATATTAATGAGACTCATATACACTTTCACTTATGTGTTTTCTTGAATGTACTTACTTGTGAAAGGTGATTCCACTCTTCAATTTGTTTTGGAAACAGTTTTAGCAATTTATTTCAAGGCGTATTTTGTTAATAACGATGCTTTGCAACACGTCTTCAACACGTTTTTAGTATTTGTTTGGTATTTCCAAAATGGTTGCACTTCAGTTGGCGATACATCGGATACGCTTGCTATCATTGGATGTCCTCTCCATTTATATATAGCTCAGTGAGCGGACTGCTTAATATGGAAATCCCCCAAATGTGTACATAGAGTGGTTATGAATAGCTCAACGTGCCAAAGTCGTATTGGCTTCGTGTGATTGTACAAAACAATACAAAAAGGTAAATAAAGAACAACTGCTATTTCAGTACAATGTCTACGTTCTGCAGTGTTGTTATTACCTTTGTTATCTTGTCGGCCGTAAGAACTTGTAACTTCACTGTTGTCCCTGACAACATACAGTGTTATTATCTTTGTTACCTTGTCGGACGTAAAAACTTGTAACTTCACTGTTGTCCCTGACAACATACAGTGTTGTTATTACCTTTGTTATCTTGCCGGCTGTAACAACTTGTAACTTCACTGTTGTCCCTGACAACATACAGTGTTATTATCTTTGTTACCTTGTCGGACGTAAAAACTTGTAACTTCACTGTTGTCCCTGACAACATACAGTGTTGTTATTACCTTTGTTATCTTGCCGGCTGTAACAACTTATAACTGCTTGGTTGTCACAGGCACATACAACCTTGTTTCTATCGCTTTTGTTATCTTGTCGGCTGTATCAAGATGTTACATCATGGTTGTCACTGACACACACACAGCGTTGTTGCGATTGATTTGTTACCGTGTGTCAAAATGTAGTGCTATAGTGTTTTACTGATACATATATTATTGTTGTTATTGCTTATGTTACCTTGTGGGTTGTATCATCTTGTAAGTGTACATTCTTATACTGATACATATATTGTTGTTATTGCTTATGTTACTGTGTTGGCTTATCATCTAATACGTGTGCAGTATAATAATGACAAAATCAGTGGGCAAGCTTCGCAAGCGTCGCTTACAACTTCCATTGGACTAAACAGATGCCGTCCTACGATAGCTGGATGGAAGCCAGTCTGTCTGGGCAGATTGTCGTATCAATTGCCAGGGTAATCTTGCCGAGTTATTTACTGGTGTTTAACGTCGGTTTCTAACATTCGTTTGATTTCTCTGACGCTTGTATAAACTCAAGCTCTATCGTAAATTTGCACGCGCAATCCACTGGTAAAAATCGATGACTCCACAATATGATGTCAAAGAAGGGCCATTCTTGTGGTCGGTACAGATCTATTTACCAGAGTAAACTCCCCTTTATGTAGATCTCGGCTCATTCTCTGCTCGATCAGTCCCACCTTTGTTTAGGCAAAATTCCATCAATATTAGTGCTAAGATGATTTTTATTTTAAATAAGACATTTTATAAATTGAAAACGTTATCTTTGTTTTATAAATAAAGGGGAGTTCTTTGCATAGTCGTATTTGATATGATGGATGTTGAAAATAATAATTACGACTCAGAATATTTTGCTTGTAATTTTTTAGTCATGTGTGGGTACAGTTAAATTAATTATTGAGTGCTTTTCAAGCTTTGCTTTTATTCGGTTCTCCATCCTCCTCAACTGTGGAGTGTCAAAATATTTTGGCAAAACAGTTTCTCAGGGACATTTCTGCTGTGTTGCCTGTAAAGTGTGAACACGATTGATGATAGTGATATATCCACTGAGAGTTGTGAGAACCCTCTTATCTCACTTATCTCACTTATTTCACGACATAGGTGATAATGGAGAGAGGTCCATGTAATGCAATGACGAGGATCATATAATATAAATACGAGGACATCTAATGTAATGATTAAGTCCATGTAATACAATGACGATGACCATATAATATAATGACAAGGACATCTAATGTAATGATTAAGTCCATGTAATACAATGACGATGACCATATAATATAATGACAAGGACATCTAATGTAATGATTAAGTCCATGTAATACAATGACGAAGACCATATAATATAATGACAAGGACATCTAATGTAATGATTAAGTCCATGTAATACAATGACGATGACCATATAATATAATGACAAAGAGATCTAATGTAATGATTAAGTCCATGTAATACAATGACGATGACCATATAATATAATGACAAAGAGATCTAATGTAATGATTAAGTCCATGTAATACAATGACGATGACCATATAATATAATGACAAGGACATCTAATGTAATGATTAAGTCCATGTAATACAATGACGATGACCATATAATATAATGACAAGGACATCTAATGCAATCACGAATACCATCTAACATAAAGTCAAGAATAATGGCGAGGACCATCCAATATAATGACGAGGACCTCTAAAATAATGAGAGATCCACATAATCTAGTTTATATGTAGTTGAACATGATGAGATCATCTTGTCTAGTCCTGACAGAGCTGATAATAATGAGGGCATCTAATCTAGTCTTGACATAGCTAATAATGATGAAGAGTATCTAATCTAGTCTTGAAAAAAACTTATAAAGTTGAGGACCATATAATCACGTCTTGATAGAACTGATAACAATGAGGAACATCTAATTAAGTCTTGACACAGATGATAAAGAGACGGGTCTCTAATGGTTTGAAATCGTGTGAATGTGTAAGTTTAGTCACGACAATATTGCTGAACATTTTCGACCACTAACAGGAATACTGGAATAACTCTAACAATAAAAATAGGTCACTGTAACAGGAGAACTAAGAACACTCTAAAACGAACACTGGAATCACTGTAACAAGAATAATGGAATCACGATTTTTAAAAAATGGATCACTTTAATAAGAACTCTGAAATGACTCTAAAAAGAACACGGAGTTCAATCTAACAAGAACAATGGGTCACTCAAACACGAACACATGAATCACTCTGACAAGAATACTGGGATCACTCTAACAACAATGGGTAACTCTAACAAAAACACTGGAATCATTTTAAAAAGAACAGTGGAATCACTCTAACAACAATGGGTAACTCTAACAAAAACACTGGAATCATTTTAAAAAGAACAGTGGAATCACTCTCTCAACAACGATGGGCAACTCTAACACGAACACTAGAATCACTTTAACAAGAACAGTGGGTCATTCTGACAATAACAATGAAATCACTCTAACCAGAACACTGGGATCATTCTAACACGATTACTGGAATCACACTAACAAGAACAGTGGGATTATTATAACCAGAACACTAGGATCACTTTAACAAGAACAGTGGGTCATTCTGACAATAACAATGAGATCACTCTAACAAGTATACTGGAATCACTCTAACAAGTATACTGGAATCACTCTAACAAGTATACTGGAATCACTCTAACAAGTATACTGGAATCACTCTAACAAGTATACTGGGATCACTCTAACAAGTATACTGGAATCACTCTAACAAGTATACTGGAATCACTCTAACAAGTATACTGGGATCACTCTAACAAGTGTACTGGGATCATTCTAACAAGATCAATGAGATCATTCTAACACGTATAGTGGAATCACTCTAAAAATAATTACTAGAAGCACTTTAAAAGAACATTGGAATCACTCTAACAAGAACAATGGAATCATTCTAACAACAACAATGGAATCACTCTAACAGGAAAATTGGGATCTATCTAAAACGAACAATGGAACCCCTGGAATCACTCTAACAAGACTAATGGAGTATCACTAACAAGAACAATGGAACCATGGTAACAAGAATACTGAATTTAACTGACTGATTGAGAGAGAATGGACTTAGAAATGTTTCGTGCATTTTTGCTATACTTGCATTTTAAGTAGAGATGTATTATGTGAGTAAACTATTGTTTCTATAAATTGTGAACTAAGATGCTAATATGTAGTATGCTAAACACTTGGCATTGCTTCTAGTAAACATTCATAAAATTGATATGCTGCTGTATTATGATGCGTGTGTATCCAGCTAATAAACACTGTAGCAGGAAACTGTAAGTTGAGACTTGAATGTATTAAAGAATGGAGTTAAAATTAATAAACTGGAAACTTATCATTTGTTCCCTGATTACATTTTACAGGGAAAAGCAGCCTTTCCTTATTTTATCTTAAACTCCCGGTTTACTGATTATAAACTGCTCTGGCCATGGTAGACGCAAGAAGTATCTAATGCAGTGTGTAAATGTAAGGAATACACTGCACTCCAAAGTATGCAGACTGCATCAAGCAATTTCTGGTACAAGGATATTAATGGAAATTGCTACAGATTGTTGAGGGAGCTTATAGGTGAAGGTGCACTGAGGTTGGCCTCGGGAGATTAGCAGCTAATCAGTGCTCCTCAATTTGAGAAGGGTAACGTGGAATTGACAGTAATAACGTGAACCATATAAGTGTGCCTTTGTTACAAAAAGAGCATGAAAGACTATTGAGGCTTTGCCTGTACAAGGTTACCTAAAAACTATTATACTATCACTTATCCCTAATACCTCCATTTCTGTTCTCTGATAAGAATTATCCTGTAATTTGTATTGACATTGATCTGTTGAATTATATATTAGAATATAAGACTGTATAGTTATTGATATTATTTGATGTGTTTTCGAGGAAATATTGATATTAAGTAATCTTCTTCATTGTATTTGTTGATTTAATCAATTTATTGACCTTCTTACACATATCGATAACCTTATTTTGGAGAAGAAAGTGGAAGGCGGGGGGGGGCTTGCTAAATATAGATTCAAGACGGATTTGTCTTCACATTTACAGCGCCTGCATATCCACCAAGTGAGAGAGACGAGTGGTGTCTGATGGAGAATTATTAAACATAAATTAAGATTCTCATCACTTGTAACTGGTTATGGATGATTACTTAATTACTAACAAACATAACTATTAATAACTAGATGGTGTTTGAGTCACAGAATCACTCTAACAAGAACAATGGGATCACTCTAACAAGAACAATCCACTCACTCTAACAGAAACACTGCAATGGGATCTCTCGAAAAAAAATACTGGAGTCACTCTAACAGGAACAATGGTAACATTCTAACAAGAAACATGTGATCACTCTAACAAGGGCAATTGAATCACTCGAATAAGACTACAGGGATCACTCTAACAACAACAATGGAATCATTCTAACAAGAGCAATGAGAATATTTTAACAAGAACAATGGGAACACTCTAGCAAGAAATACTTTGATCACTCTAAAGGCAACAATGGGAACATTCTATCTAGAGCAATGGGACCACTCGATCAAGTACAATGAGATCATTCTAACACTAACAAGAGCAATGGGTCACTTCTACAAATACAGTGTGTCACTGCCTCAAGAACAATTGGTCACTGTGACAAGAAAAGTGGGTCACTGAAACAAGAACCAAACACAGCAGTTCTCTTCCACTAACTGCATGAATGCTACGGAATGAAAAATGAGGTCTCCAAACTTTCTGTCTCACTGACTCCAGCCCGTTTTTGTGTCAAAACCTACTCGTGTGTTCACTCCACCTGGATGTTTTCCTCCTTTCTTGACACTCGTAACCTGAGCGCGCCCTCGTGAAAGCCAGCCAAACCGTACGGACAATGATCTTTCCCATCTCAAGGTCCTCTCACCTGGAACGAAATGCCTTAGAAATGAGACATTCTCACGCCCTCGGGTCTTTTTAAAGAGCTCTTAGAACACATCTGTCTAGAATACCAGTCTTTTAAAATTATTTCCTGTTTATTCTTCTTATTTTACTTTCCTTCTTCAAAATATTTTTCTTCATTTCGTGCCTGGTCCAACTACAAGTTATATCAGTACGTTGCTTTTATAGTTTTGCATTTTGCATGATGTCGGTGAAAATGCACCTTGCGTGCCCCGATTTGCTTTTATATTATGTGTTCTTGTGTGTGGTTTTATTGTGTGTTCTTGTGTGTGGTTTTATTGTGTGTTCTTGTGTGTGGTTTTATTGTGTGTTCTTGTGTGTGATTTTATTGTGTGTTCTTGTGTGTGGTTTTATTATGTGTTCTTGTGTGTGGTTTTATTGTGTGTTACATTACTTGTTTTCAATAAAATGTATTTATGCATGTTGTATTATTATATAACAACTGGCATGTTTACATTATTGTGTTTTATGGTATGGGCTCATTTTTCGTCGTGTGTTAGTGCATGTGTATATTGTAAAAGGTGTGTACAGATTTTAGAAATTAATATTATTATATTATTATTAAACATTAACAGCTCTTATAAGTCAATATTATTAGTTATTGTAAACATACTAAGACAAAGATGCCATCTTAATGTGCAATCATTGGTAAGGTTATCATGATTTCGTTTCAGTGAAGAGTAGTTGTCTTAGCATAAATTTGCCGTGCACTGAGGTATGTTCTCCATCTCGAGAAAACTATTTATTTAACAAAAGCCTCGAAGAGGATATTATTATTTGTATAATCCCCTGGCTGTTATACTTGTATCAAAAGTTTACTTTGTGTATGCATACTAAAATATACAACAGGAGTTTTAATGTACATGTAACTAACAAACGAGGCGGGGGGGTACTTTTGCTAAGTATTAAATCTACATAATTCCTGAGGTACATCTTATTTTCTTCAAGGGGACTTGCGTTCCAATTCATCAGAGCCTGCTTTTGTCTTTGGCTTGCATAAACCCCCTCACCCCTGGCGCCAGCTAGTGATTTGCTATCTTGAGAATGACGTCAGAAGACAACACAACACGTTGTGACCAACTAGTTATGAATGGACGTCACCACAACACGTACACAAAAGAACACTCAAATTCACAATAATTCAATCAGTTCATAAGATGTAACAATTTAATGAGAAGAAAGCATGCGAAATAATTTTGTGAGTCAAATACAAGTAGAAATCAAAGTCAAACAAAAAGTCCAAAACTATCAATATGGCCAGATAACTTTATAATGGATATTGAAACAATGGACAAAAATAACAATGTGACACATAACAATACAGCAGGACAATACGGGCAGAACACATGATAACTGCTGGCCCTACTCAACAAACCATACAACTAACCTCCCAAAACAGAAACTGGATTTTCACAACTATGTTAGACAAGATTTTAGGATCGAACTCTAACTGACTACAAACTCTGATTCCTAAGTCAATGTTGCTTCACAACTATGATCCTAACGCAGCCGTGACCCTGCCCCAGTCAATCAGTTCTACTCTAACAATAGCTAAAGTAAACCCCCAAAATCACTCATGAAGCCCATCTTCCAAGGCTATAACAATCTCTGAGTGTGACATCTGGTCTGCTTGCAAGTCTAGGGACAACTCAAAAGTCAGACACTCTGTGATCGTTTCACTACCCACCCTTGACTCCTTGCCGCACAAGAACCACGAGAGACCTTTCATCTTCTTCGGGTGCTTTCAGTCTTCGCTGGAGCACCGGAACATATAGTCAGTCCGGCACTAATCATCGCAGACATGTGCAAGCATCTGCATGCGTTTCCCATTTCCGTCAGGCAGCCATGATCTGACCTTTGCTGACATGACTCGACCGTCAGTTATGAACCCATCTGCACCCGTAGTGAGTTATAAAACCACAGGTACCCAGACCTCAACAGGACACATTTCACAACAAAAGGCCAGGACAACAATATAATCATGAAAGTCACTTACATTAGTGCACAATTAGAGTAAGCACAGGTAATCTTCATGTAGAAAATGCCAAATAGAATTATATTTATGGATCATGCACAACTATTTTGTTAGCTAATAATTATATTAAAATATGGCGGTGAAATAATTTTGTCAGAGTATGCATAGTATAATATACAACAGGAGTATTAATGCAAATCATTAAAAAAATATTTTAAACCAGCATAATTGTAATCACTCTAGTGTATTGGAAGCTGTATCGATTTAAGAGTAATATTTCAAGGATCCTCCACACTTCTTTTTGAAATTCAATATTTTTGGAGGTTTTTTTCTCTATATTAGGTTTTTTTTATAGGGCGTGGAATAATTGTATCAACTGGCACGCTTGTACCTTTCAAAAGAATGCAATGTAAAGGTCGAGAACTGGGGACACGGTGGGGGTGAGACACAGAAAACAAAAACCATATTTATCTTCCAGAAAGATATGTGAAGGGAAAGATATCAAGGTCGTGCGTTCATGCAAAACGCATTTTGCATTCTTTCTTTTACTCCCACACACACACACACTTCATTTGTGTGTCCCTTTAACGAAATCTATTTTTAGGGTTGTATTGAGGGGAGGTTTGTTATTTATCATTTCGAGTGCCATGTCATGTTATGAATCATAGTGGTTTACAAGTGGAGTGATTGACTTCCATTCTTTTATAAACAGTAACTTTTAGTTAATTTTATTTTATATTTTGGGGAGTGTGGGTGAATTATATTATACAGCGGTAGGGAGACAATTGTATGGAGAAAGGTGTTTGTTTGATTTCTTATCTGACGTTTCGACAAACATTAGTGAGTGTATTTTAAAACTTTCTTGGCCGTGCATGAGCTTTGATTAAGATCACATATTTCATTAACAATATAATTAATGCAAAAGATGCCAGTTTGATGGGATGGGTAGATAATACAATTGCTTGCATCTTACGGTCAAATTTATTCAACCTGTACTAAATTAATTATCATTTGGTTTATTTGTTGTCAGCAGATAATAAGCGATCCTGCAATTTACTTTAACGACCACAAAAATCACCTCCTATCAATCAAGTGAGCATTAATTAATTGATACAGTCAATAAATAGTTTCAATTACCCACACATACACACACTTCTTTTCCCTCTCCAGACCAATAGCATTTACAAGTCTGTCAAAAGGCAATAAAGTTGTCCTATTTCATGAACAGTCGTCAACCAAAACATAATAAAAATAAAACGTTGGAGGCACTTATTGAGGAAGTGACGACATTTTAATTTTCAAGACGTGTTAAGGAAGTGACGACATTTTAATTTTCAAGACGTGTTAAGGAAGTGACGACATTTTAATTTTCAAGACGTGTTAAGGAAGTGACATTTTAATTTTCAAAATGGCTTTCACTCTCGCAAATGCAGACGTGAACGTTCGCAGCTTGCCTAGCGCGGAGAACATCCCACAGATCAGCATATAACCCTCCTTGGCCTGGACACGGGAATGACCACCAGGTCCTGAATTAATTTATACATTTTATAATGGTGGGTACAGTTTGCATGTCTTCAGTGTCTTTTGACCGTTTATAATTCTATTAAAAGACGCCGTATTCTGTATGAGCGGTCTTTCGTTCCTGTGAACAGTGAAAAAATGCTGACCATGTGTACTGTTAACAAGATTATCTCCATTAAAAAAACTACAACAGCAAAGACTGTTGATAATTGTCTTGGGGGACTCCTGTAAATCTCTAGACGTAATTATGAGGTGTTCCTGTACACTGACCGAATTCTCCCATAGATAATATCGAGCAAATGAATGACTTTTGGTAGAAAGTTGATATAATTAAATTTGCATTGGAAATCGATGGGCCTCTAGCAAACTCTGTTGATTTCTTTTATTTCTACATGCGTACGTGTGTGTGTGTGTGTGTGTGTGTGTGCGTGCGTGCGTGCGTGCGTGTGTGTATGTGTATAATATATTTGACATTATATGACTGATGGTGTGTATGTGTGTGTACAAGTGTGTGCTTGCGTCCATGCGCGTGATTTTTATGTGTGTGCGTGCGTTTGTTCTTTAGATTCGGACTAAGAGTGAATTAAGAAAGAATGCTCAGACGGGATACGTAAAGCCAGCCTTCTTTAAGCTTTGAAAATGCATACGCTGATTTATTATCTCGCTTTTCCTTTTATGTTGATGTTTGTGTCGGTTGTGCGACAGGTCAAGGCGCCAGTCGGCCTGATACGGTAAAGAACACACACATTGCTTTCCTGCGTATATAGTCATCCGTCTGAACACTCTACGACATTAAAATGTGCATGTCTGAACACTCTACGACATTAAAAGGTGCATGTCTCAACACTACGACATACTATCTTGAACCCTGTACACCGTGAGTGCTAGAGCACTGTAAAACACAACACTGTACACTTGTCTCTCTCTCTTATCTATTTATGTATCTAACTAATAAATTATCTAACATTCTGTCTGTCTATCTGTTTATCTATCTTTATTCTTTCTCATGAGTAAAAAAATAAACAAACTGTCTTTTATGTTTGATATCACTTTCTCTTTCCTGTGCAATGCAATTTTCTTTTCTACAACCAATCCTACAACAGTTTAAAGTTTTACTAAAGCTATCTTAATTCTCCTTAAACGTTTAGATCCACTTCTTCATAGATACTAAAATATCTTCAAGTAATTTACAAAATGGCCCACAAAGATACTGAAATACCTGAAAATAATTTACAGTTTTTGTTCCCATAGACTAAAATATTTTTAAGCAATTTACACTTTTGGTCCACAAAGATACTGAAATAGCTGAAAGTAATTTACAGTGTTGATCTCAAGGCGATACTGAAATACCTGAAAGTAATTTACAGTTTTTGTCCCCACATAGATGCTGAATCGTAACAGCAGCTTTCCTTTTTACACAGATAGTTTGTAATAGTTCGAATCCTGAATCTTTCAAGTTGAAGCTCAAGCCCACCTAAGTTCTCAACCTTAGGAATTACTCTATGAGTACAAAATCGTCATATTTTTTACACTTTAGCAGAGAAGAAAATAGTCATATTTTTTTGACTGAGTTCAAAATAATCATACTTTTACACTTTGACTTAGTACCAAAAAGTTATAGACTAGACTAGTAAATCATACGTACACTTCTCAGCTGCCTAAAGTTCAGTGATTTACACGATTGCACAATGGATTCTTTGCGAACTATTCTATACAGCTTGTAAAATAAGTCATACATCTGAAGAACAGTTATTTTCCTTTCTACTTATCAGACGATGCGTTATCTACTGATATTGACCTACACAAACATTCAAGTCGATTAGATAACCGCGTGTGTTTCTATTTGCACTTCTGACGTATTAGACTCCTAAATTATGTCTAAGCGGTTGTATTCTACATATTTTCATTATATGTGTATATATTATTAATAGATACAAACGAATCAACGTGCTATTAATATATTAATATATTTTCATTATATGTGTATATATTATTAATATAAGAATGAGGGATAGAAACGAATCAACGTGCTATTAATATAATAAAAATTAGATTAAAAAAAATATTAGTCTAATATTGATATGAGAAGAAAGCTGATGAAGTTTTAAGACAATTGTTAGGGGGGGGGGGTGAAGTTGGGTAGGGGAATTACTTAATTTTAAAGATTTTAAAGACATTATTAAAATTTACGAAATCAAGAAGACGCAGGTATTAAACGTAATTCAATAAATTATGAAGACAATGGTATTAAATATAGCTAATGAAATTATGAAGACAATGGTAATAAATATAGCTAATGAAATTATGAAGACAATGGTAATAAATATAGCTAATGAAATTATGAAGACAATGGTATTAAATATAGCTAATGAAATTATGAAGACAATGGTATTAAATATAGCTAATGAAATTATGAAGACAATGGTATTAAATATAGCTAATGAAATTATGAAGACAATGGTATTAAATAAAGTGAAATCATAAAGACAGTAATATTAGATTATAATTATTGACACTTTAAAAACACGGGCATTAAACGTAATTCAATAGATCATGAAGAGAGTGGTGTTGAATCATGACGACAATGGTATTTGATCTAATTATTGAGACTTTAAAAACACGGGCATTAAAGAGAATTCAAAAGATCATGAAGACAGTAGCATTATAAGTAGCATTAGATCTAAGTGATACAGCTTTGAAAACTATGTTTGGCATTAGACCTAAGTGATACAGCTTTGAAGGCTGTTTGGCATTAGATCTAAGTGATACAGCTTTGAAGGCTGTTTGGCATTAGACCTAAGTGATACAGCTTTGAAGGCTGTTTGGCATTAGACCTAAGTGATACAGCTTTGAAGGCTGTGTTTGGCATTAGACCTAAGTGATACAGCTTTGAAGGCTGTTTGGCATTAGACCTAAGTGATACAGCTTTGAAGGCTGTTTGGCATTAGACGTATTTGGCTAGTTACGAAGACTTTAGTATTAGAAGAAACTGCTAGGGTCTTGAAGACAGTGGTGTTATAAGTGAAAATGATTGGTGCAGCACCAGACCATATTGAAGACAAATTGGTGTTACTAAGTGAAAAAGACTGGTGTATTTATGAAAATAGCAGCTATAGACCAAGAAACTGTTACTGAAGACAGTGGTATAAGAACTTACTACTGAGATTAAGTTGTATTAGAAATTACTGTCAGAATTTCAAAAGATAGTGACGTCAAAACTTAACTCTCAGAACTAAAAGACAGTGACGTCAAAATTTAACTCTCAGAACTAAAAGACAGTGACGTCAAAGCTCAACTCTCAGAACTAAAAGACAGTGACGTCAAAACTTAACTCTCGGAACTAAAAGACAGCGAAGTCAAAACTTAACTCTCGGAATTAAAAGACAGTGACGTCAAAAAACACTCAGAACTAAAAGACAGTGGCGTCAAAACTTAACTCTCGGAACTAAAAGACAGTGGCGTCAAAACTTAACTCTCGGAACTAAAAGACAGTGACGTCAAAACTTAACTCTCACTGCTTTTTAGAACATGATATTTAAACTAACTTTCGATATTTTAAAGAGCGATATTCGAACTAATTTTAAAATACTTAAATACTGGCTTTAAAAAATCGAATTGTCAATATTTTAAAAGCAGTGGCATTAAAGCTAATTATCAATATGATGAAGACTGGATTTATAACTATAACTAACTACTTCAAACTAGTAATACTATTAGAATAATAGCTATGTGGAAAAGCGTGATAAAAAAAATTAAATTGTCGACATTTTAAAAAACACGATGTCGGAGCCGATTGCCGATATTTAAAAATAGTTGTATTAGGAAAAACTGTCGATTTTTTTAAACCAGCTAATTATAAACAGTAATTTTAGAATTAAGTAGCATTAATGTGGGTTGATGTATAATGTTAATGTACAACTGTCATAACCTACCTACCCAGTTCTTTCTCGCACTACTGTCATAACCTACCTACCGAGTTCTTTCTCGCACTTCGTATCTCAACATCGTGTCGTGCTTGTAGTTTCCTGACACGGGTGGGCAATATATTCACTGACATTCAGTTTCCAAACGGGCGGCTCATCTGTCAAACTGTACCGCAGCTGAACAGAGAAGTTGTCATTCGTGTCTTACTGTCAGGGGTCATCAGCCAAATGAAATTACTGTACAATAGAGGGAAGGTATTTCTCATAAACGAAAAATGTGTACAAGTAGGGTGAACTGTTCAGAAATCGTCGCACGAATTTAGGCCACTTAAAGATGCACTAAGGGGCAAAAGTTTATGCCATTTAAAGACGCATTAAAGGGCACGAGTTCACGGGCGGTCCTTATAATTGGTAGGCCTACATTCTTTTTCTGTGAAGAAATTCAATAACTTATTAGTCTCTGGACAGTGTGTTGAGAAAGGCGGACTACGCGTTAAAATAGTGAGTACGTTCTGCTGGAATAAATGTTTTGATGCTAAACTCATATTCACTTGACTTATTGACTTACCCACACATAAGATCCAATGCTGGCGATTATAAATTCAGTGGCACTAGACCGAATGTTGTTATGAATTCAATGGCACTAGACCGAATGTTGAGGTTATGAATTCAATGGCACTAGACCTAACGTTTAGGTTATGAATTCAATGGCACTAGACCTAACGTTGAGGTTATGAATTCAATGGCACTAGACCTAACGTTGAGGTTATGAATTCAATGGCACTAGACCTAACGTTGAGGTTATGAATTCAATTACACTAGACCTAACGTTGAGGTTATGAATTCAATTACACTAGGCCAAACGTTGAGGTTATGAATTCAATTACACTAGGCCAAACGTTGAGGTTATGAATTCAATTACACTAGGCCTAAAGATGAGCTTATGAATTCAATTACACTAGGCCTAAAGATGAGCTTATGAATTCAATACGTACAAGACCTAATGTGTAGGGCATGAATCCAGTGATATTCGTAATAAAAGCAAAGGGATATTGTACCTTTTAGTTGATGCTTTGAAAACACTCGCTTCAGAAATAATTGTAGAGTTTTTGAAGATGGTGAGATATTAGTTTTTGAAGATAATAAGATTAGGCCTAATTGCTGAAGTTATAAGTGAAATCGGTTATGTTTGTAGTTAATATGTTATAACAAATACGTGTAGACCAACATTAATTATATCTTTGTTTTAATAAATAAACTGGTCAAGGAGTCTGCTTTGGGGTCGTGTTACGCATTAAGATCAGACCTCGCCATTGATGCAAACGAACAGTTCATTGCTGACTTGGCGAATCGATGGCGGCCTTGATGCTGGCAACTGGCGTGCACCAAATCTTTTGAGTTTTCTCACCACGACCACAGATCCAGACGCAGGATTATCTCCTCCTACATCCTTGCATCCTCATTCTCTCCCAACACCACACCCACCACTCCCCCAATGAGTTCAGTTCTAAGACCAGTTTGCACAAGTACCAATTCTTTGTTTTAGTCAATGTGTGTGTATGTGTATGTGCGTGCGTGCGCACATGTGTGTGTGTGGGGGGGGGTCAGTGTTTGAGTGCGCGTCCTTGTTTGCAAGAGGATTCGCTCGTGTCTGCGATCCAGTTGTTTGACAAGACGGGCCAGTGGTGACGGGAGGTTGTTGAATGGAGGAAGGGAGAAAGAGAGGAAGTAGAAGAAAAAAGAACGTACAGCTCTGTGTGTCAGACAGAAAGCAGGGCAACAACGTAACAAGAGAACCCATTGTTTAACACGCTGGGTCAGCTGACACGATCAAACTTACGCAGACATTTACAGACAAATTGAGTAGTCGGGGCTGGTTTGCTAGAAGACTTCCCTATCTCCTTCTAAGCCCCTTAAATACAAACTAATGACGAATCAGTGAAAGTGGGAAGAGGATGACGCGTAAAAGGGGGGGGGGGAATGGGGGGGGGAGAGACGTGTCGGCGATGAGCACAACATGATCTGTTTGGTCGTTACCTTTTATTAAACAACATATTATATAACGTCATTAGTCGCAGTTAAAAGGGGAGTGTGGGAGTTGAAAACTGAACGATACAATTTACTATTTAATTATATTTTTTTAAATATCTGTACTACACTAATCACGTGATAGTGTTTCGAAAAATTTTCTATTTACCAACACAGGGTCGAGTGTCCAGCGATTGATCATGTGAAAATTGGACTTTCCAGGTTCAATAAATTGTGTTGGCCTTGCTCTTAACCTGGGGTACATGAGTGGGCTTCAGGGGATCCATGAAAGTCAAATAGTCACTATTATTTTTTATATTCTGCTTATGTGCATTTTTCTAGGGAGGGGGGTCCAGAGCTTTCACCAGATTTTCAAAGGGCTCCGTTACTCAAAAAGGGTTAAGAACCACTGTTTTAAAAGTTATGGGGCTTCTTAATTTGTCTTTGTTTCGCGTCTTTGATGATGAAAGTATTCAGTGTCATACGCAGGACATTTTTCCGTCTCCGATGACTTAAGCACCCCGACAGTGTGGGGGTATAACAGCCGAAGAAAACAGAGAGAACGAAAATGGGAAATGCCAATAGTTTCTTTCACAAACTGTTAAATTTTAAGTCTTGGGTTTGTTAGGTGGATGGTGTAAAAAAAAGAACATTTCTTCTTTCTCAAGGAAAATTAAATTGATTTTTTTTCGTCAATATTTGAAGCATGGCCATATCACTATTTCACCTTGTCAAAGAAATATTTCTTTTTTCTGAAGAAAAATTATATTAATTTGTTTTAAATATTTCAAAACGACGACCATATTACAGCATTGGAATAAGCCCGTAATACATGATATAAAGAGATTTATTTCTACATTCCGATCCAAAAGAGTTATTGCTCTCACTGTGATGCCATTATTATTATTACCACGACGACTACGAACACGTCACCAACATCACCTCAACCACAACTATCACCATAGAACCAATGAATACTTCCAGCCCCAGCATCACCCCTCTACCATCCTCAACATCACACCCCAACAACACCAACAAATTTGCAGCTACAATCCTCAACAGCATCACATTCTAAAACACCAACAGCATTGCAGTTATCACCCTCAAAACATCACACCTCTAATAACACTGGTAGCATTGCAGTTATCACCCTCAAAACATCACACCTCTAATAACACTAGTAGCATTGCAGCTACAACTCAACGACATCACACCTCTAATTGCTCAAGTAGCAATGCGACTACTGCACTCAACAGCATCACAACATCACTAACAAATAGACAAAAAACTATGATCGACGTCAGTATCACTACAACTACAATATCCACCAACATAGGCATTAGCCCACTAACAGCGTCAGTGTCACTGCAATAGCCACTCTCTACATTGCCGTCGGTGACAGCAACACCAACACAGCAATGTTTACCCCGCAAAACATAAGTAATTCGGGAAGAGGTTCCGGAAAAAAAATGGAGAACGAGAAACCGAACCAGGAAGTATAACTTCAAGCAATAACAAACGTAGCATAAATTACAGGTATACGTCACAAAGGGGCACACATACATTATGTACTGCTATGACGACAAGCGTGCCCTGTATTGATCTGAGAACATTCCTTATGACGTATTCAAAGTTCAAGGTTCCTCGGTAGCGTTCCGTGACTTGTTAATGGTCCGTAAGGAACTCTTGTTTCTCTACAAACATTAAAACTGTAAGAAGCCTCATTTATCCAAAGAGTTGTATACACTTTCTAATGAAATTATTTGAAGATTAATAAAAACAATTTTATGGTACCAGTCATTTTCGTGACAGCAAATTAATTTACAACTCTATAGCCATTCTTTTTAAATGCCTCAAACTAATTAACTAAATTAATTCTCTAATTAAGGGAAATAATTTCGCCTACTTAATTGCTAAATCTTTATGTACGTACTTTTACCACAACTTTTAAAAATCAAAATCAATTCTTAATGTGGTTCTTATCTGAAGTAAATTGTAAGCGTAATGTAAAAACTCCAATTGCCTTTAGATTTTTGTCTCGAGTTTATAGAACACACACACACACACACACACAACCATAACAACTCACACATACAAATAAGAAATAATTCAACCCAGCATTGTACGCTTTGTGCGCACAAGAAATAAAAAAAAAAGATACTCTCATAACACGGTAAAATGCAAATTACTTCTTTTGAAAATATCGTTTTAGTCGCATGATAATCTTCATATAGTGACCCAATGGCCTCGACCTCTGCTGTGGCAACCTCGCGCCTGTCAGGCTGCCTCACTCTCAGACATTGTCGTTTTGGCATACGATTTACTTTATGCATGTGTAGTTTGTGTGGCTCTGTGTTCCGTGTAGGTAGAAACGCAATGTACAAATGCTTTGCCTTTCTTTCCAAGCCTCGGACTCAAAAGAGTCAGCATGAACATAAACTTGCCTATTGAATCACAAATTCAAACATTAATAACAACCACAGTGTTGGTAATGACGCTGATAGCGAATACACTAATAGTGATGATAATGGTGCTGATAACAAACACAATAACTGACAATAATTATGCTACTAACAAGAATATTAATAGCGATGATAATTATGCTGATAACAAGAAGAAGAATAGTGATGATAATGATGCTCATAGTCATAACAAGAATAATAATAGTGATGATAATGATGATGATAACAAGAATAATAGTGATGATAATGATGATAACAAAAATAACTATAGTGATGATAATGATGCTGATAACAAGAATATTAATAGTGAGATAATGATGCTGATAACAAGAATAATTATACTGATGATAATGATGCTGATAACAAGATAATAATAGTGACGATAATGATGCTGATAACAATAATAATAATAGTGATAATAATGATACTGATAACATGAATAATAATAGTGAAGATAATGATGCTGATAATAAAGACAATAGAAGCAAGTGTGTGTGTGTTCGAAACATTTTAATAACAATTTTTGGTATTACTTAACAACAAGGTCGGAAATAATTAAACAATGGATCACAACAGCTTTTTTATTTGTCGCATAACATATTCTGCTCCATTTAATAAGAGAAATGATAAAAATACCGGGTAGAAATCCAGGCTACAGTGGTTTCCTGCATACTGTACAGAAAATACAATGACCCTATCAAAAATATTTGTCCAGGTAACATTGAATTAATCATCTTTATCAACAATATTTGTCCAGGTAACATTTCATTTATGACCCTATGAAAAGTATTTGTCAGGTAACATTGAATTAATCATCTTATCAACAATATTTGTCAGGTAACATTGAATTAATCATCTTATCAACAATATTTGTCCAGGTAACATTGAATTAATCATCTTATCAACAATATTTGTCAGGTAACATTGAATTAATGATATTATCAACAATATTTGTCCAGGTAACATTGAATTAATGAGCTTATCAACAATATTTGTCCAGGTAACATTGAATTAATGATCTTATCAGCAATATTTGTCCATGTAATATTTAATTAATGATCCTATCAAATATATTTGTCTGGAAGGAAATATCTTATTGTTCTTCTAAGCAAGTGCGGAGATTACACTTATCGAGTCCAGAAAGATTGTACACTGCGATGTGACTAGTTGAAATCCCCCGTTATCATAAAAAGCTAACTTGTAATAAGAGATTACAAATTAAAATGAAAGATTTTTTACGGCCACTAAAAATGTAAATGAAAGCTATTTTTTCATGGACCCTACAACACTGCTAATTACGAATTCTGCAACACCACACCAAAATAAATAAAATAAACGAAAAAAAACCCACCTGATTTCTGAGTAAGAAATATTTTAGAATAAGATTAAAAACAAAATTACTGAAGCACAATTGTATTTCATGGTAAGAATGTAGCTTCAGATAAAAAATAAAAAAAACAACCAACAACTGTAACTACAAAACGCTTCACCACCAGGAACGTATCAGCCTGACCTCTCCACACCGAGTATTTTTTTTAAAATTTTGTATACCTTTGGTAATCGCACTTTCACTTTCAAAGACAGCATTAAAACAAAATTGTAGAATGGGTGGTGGTTCCAGAAATGTGTTTATCTCAATGAAGTAACAAGTTTTAAAGAATTCATATATTTTATGTAATACCACTTTACATAACCAAATATAATCTGCATCCCGCTATGAACACCCACCCTGAAATTCCAGTTACTGACAGAAAGTACGTAGAGCGTGTAGTTTAAATCCATTTATAATACTTGGGATGTGGGTAGGGTGGTGAGTGCCGTCCCTAAATCTTAATAAGTGCTACCCACCCACATATGACAGTGGAGCAGAATCGTTCGGAGCCGGAGCATGACGTGGTTAGCAACGTCTTGGAGCATGACGCCGCATAGCAACGCATGGTGTTCTAAACATCCTATACATCACCAACATCAAGCTAATGATTTTTTATTAACTATCACATTAATATCATAACACTCTTGTGGGCATTAACATCATAACACTCTTGAGAGCATTAACGTCATTGCATATTCTGGGCATTAACATCATACAATACTCTTCTGGGCATTAACATCATAGCAAAATTAGTGGTCCGGTCTATATACATTACAAACGGCGAGATATAAAAGTATTCTTCACATGAAAGACAGTAGTTTTCATTTACACACACACACACACACACACACACACACACACACACACACACACACACACACACACACACACACATGCACGCAACTGCTCAAATGCAGGAGTGGTGGAATGTCACAATGTCTGACAGCACTTGTCAAAGATTGAATAGGAATGATCAGTCATAACAATATTTGTTAATAAAAGTCCTGAACAGGAAAGATACTTCTATCATTGAACTGAAGACTATATCAATGAGAGGGAAACTACATACATATGTAAAATCAATCATTAAAATGAAACAAAACAAGACTAGCCTTTAAGCAAATTAAACTAAATACGGAAAGTTCATTTAAATAAAAAGTTAATTTGCATATATATATTTCTTTTTGTGCATGTGATTGTGTGTGAAGAAATTAATATTATTCAAGTCTAGAATTACAGTAAGTACAACAGCTTGTAAAGTATGAAAGTTATAAATCATGCCATCATATTAAAATTACAATTAACAATATCCATTCACTGACACACATCACACTGCACTTTGTCTTACATATGACATAGCATACTATTTACATATGACAATGTAAGCTATATTTTACATATGACATAGCATACTATATACATATGACAATGTAAGCTATATTTTACATATGACATAGCATACTATTTACATATGACATTTGATGTTATATAAATATGCCATGCAGATCTTATATATGACATTGCATGCTTTAACTTACATATGATACTGTTAGCTATATTTTACATACATTTCCTGCTATATCTTACATATGACATTGCATATTGATTATATTATTCATCTGTTAAAAATAGATAATAAATTGTAATTTAAAATGTTTAGTGGTAACAAATATGTGAGTGATAACTATTTCATTGCAACTTTTCATGAATAAAATTGAAAGATGACTTACATGAAGAAGATAAAAATAATATATGTTCTACCACTATGCACACTGCAAAGACTGCAACTACATAAAACGTAAAAGGAGTCTGATACGGGAATAATAGCTTCTGACACCACTAATTGTCTGATTATGACTAGGTTAAAACGATTGTCGTAATAATTATTTCTATTTTATTTTTACTATCTGATTACACGCAAAAACATACATGAGTTCCTTAACATACGAAATTTCATTTTATTTCTTTACATACGTTTAATAGATTTTATGCATATAACCATTCAAACGACATTACTTATGGTCGTGCATAAAGCAGCTGTGAAAGTAGTGATATTAAAGGCGCTATCGCCACAAAACGATCGCGTGATCTAGCAATGGTTATTTAAAACAAACAAAAACAAGCAAGCATTATATGGTTATAACTAATTACTGTGCGCTTGCTTTCTTCTTTACTTATCCGTATATGAAACTGTGGCTATCGAAAGTTTCAAAAATGTTTTGCCCTCTAGTCTAATGCACTCAGTGAACTCTTCTGAAACAACAGCGATATCTATTTCCGTCTTGTTCGAGCAAGTGAAAAAAAAAATGTCTTTGCGCATGTACACACTTGGTGTTCATATTGTTTTTAATGAAATATGTAGAGCAATGCGGAAACATAAATGTACATATGCTAACCTATCTATTTTACTTCCAAGATAATGTAACCTTCGGAATTATCCCCCACACCCCACACCCCGCGACACACACACACACACCTATCATTGTTTTTTAAACATTGCCAGAATCAAGGCCATTACGTCATCAGTAATAAATAAATGACTAAGTATGGACGAGTGATTAATGACTAGTATTGTTTTAAGCAGTGGCTAGATAATGTTCTTAGCATCGCAGACGTATGTTAATCTTTCAATCAAGATCTGAAGTAATCTAAAATAGCTGTCATTACAACCAATTACAAGATTGGTGACACCCACCTACATAAAATGTCGTCTGGCGTTGACGTGCAATGGTCGCGAAGAATAAGTTCATGTGTATAAACTATTTAGCATTGTAAACAAAAGCAGGTGCGATTATTTTTCGAATCATCCGATTACTCCAAGTCCTACTTGGAAATGTTACAATTTATAATGTAATCCCTGTAGTCACCTTATTGTTCAATTTCGGTATTAAAAGTTTCTCCTTTTTCTTTTCCTTAGTAAAGTAACGTACAATTTTAATGTTAACCTTTTGTGTAATGACATTTTAATTTATCAGATTTTATCTTTATGGACTCATTTTCTTTTTACAGTCGATGGTCTTTGTTACTGTAGTTCTTGGTCAGGTTAGTATATCAGAGCTTTAAAAAAAAAAAAAAGTAAATCCGTTACGAACGCTGTCACTGCAAGAACATAAAAAAAATTAGACTAATACTAAAAGATTCTACAGTAAATGTCATTTATAGATTTATAGATATAGTGCTTTCTACATTCCAGTACTATAAAACCGCACGCAATTAAAAAGTTCATAATGAAAGTGTTGTTAAGAAACGAATAATAAGTCATGTCTCCTTTCGGACCTTATAAACAAACAGTCGGGGGAAAAAACTTTTCACGTATCGTATTCACAACCGTAGAATTAAAAAATAAATATATTTCTTTGCCATGAATAAAACCTTTTTATTAGCTTCAGGCCTAATTCTCCTCTTGTTTGTTAAAGGTTAGGGAGTCGTAAATATCTTTAAGCTTATCACAGACAGTAAATTTTATGAACAGATAACTCTAGTCGCAAACAGACACTCAGTTTTCATATAGAGATTGCTCAAGTAGCAGAGAAACACTGAATTTCATATACAGATAGCTGTTGTAAAAGAGAAACACTTAACTTCATAGAGAAGTAGATCTAACCTCAAGACACTGAATTTTATGAATAGAGCGCTATAGACTCAGACATTGAATTTCATAAATAGGCAGATCTAACCTCACACAGACATTGAGCTTCAGTTCTAGAATCTAGTCTCAAACAGACATTGCATTTCATAAATAGGTAAATCTAGCTTCACACCCACAATGAATTTAATAAATAGACAGGTCTTGACCCGAAATCAGACATTGAATTTCGTGATTAGTGAGATCTAGCCTCACAGACACTGAATTTCAAAAATAGCTCTTAACTCAGACATTGAGTTTCATTAAGTCTCACACAGATTTTGAATTTAATAAACAGAGAGCTCTAGACTCTAGTCAAACAGACATTGAATTTCATAAATAGATAGATCTAGTCTCTCACAGATATTGAATTTCATAAACAGATAGACCTAGTCTCACAAAGACATTGAATTTCATAAACAGACAGCTCTAAACTCAAAGTCAACTAGACACTGAATTTCAAAAATAGCTCTTGACTCAGACACTGACTTTCATAAATAGATAGAACTAGTCTCACACAGACAATGACTTTCATACAACTCTAGACTCAGACTTTCGTGGAAAAAAAGTAGATCTAGCCTCAAGCTGAATTTCATGATTGAATTAAATATAATATGCATACCTGGATTGTATTTATGAGCATAAAGAAAACAAAAATGAGTAAACAAAACAAACAATAAATGTTGAGAGCGATAATTAATGAATAAATAGTTGTGTTATAAATTAATATTGAGTTGCTTCTCATTTTTAAAATAAATAATTGCGCATGGAAATATTAAGAAAATTTAAAATTTATAATATTTTACTTCATTGATTATAAAAACACTAAACGGTGATCGATAGTCACAGAGTATCAACAGTCACAACAATAAATGACCGTATATTCACTATATATATTAGTAATTACAACCAATTGTATTGAAATCATAGTAAACAACAGACATGTATGTATTAGTAATTTCAACCAGTTACAGTCGTTTACTTTAAAATAATTGAACAAATTGCAAAGTGCTTATTATTTTTTTCGTTCCTCACTTTGCTCTTTCCTTCAGAGAAGTGATTCTCTTGTCTGCGTGATGGAATTCATTACAATTGCATGATGAATATTGCTATATTTTTCCATTTGTATGAGGAATACCATTTGTATGAGGAATACCATTTGTACTTTCTGCAATATAACGAATAACATCCCTTGACTAACGACTCACGGAATCTATGGATGAGTTTTTACAGAACAAGGAACGTGAAGGTTTCTTCAAGCAACTGAAGGTTTTCGTAATTTAAAAATAAAAAAATAAAAACAACAAAACATCTCTTTGGGTTAAATGAATCTGAGTAGACAGAATTGGCTATCGTGGGCAGAAATCAGAAGTTAGGGCCTTCTAATGTACACACGTGCCTGTTTAGCATTTCCCATTATTTAACACTCCAGTGTCCAAGGTCCGGTCTGATTTAAAAAAAAAATTAAATGCCGCGACAGTAAGGACTGCACTAAATCTTATCACAAAACCAACAGTTCACATACTTACATCTAGGTACATGTTTGTAGCTCGTAGTGTTACACTGTGAAAACGTGACTGGCAAGCTTAGGTTTCAATGTAAATTTCTAGCGATACCTTTCAAGTGGAACTATCAGAGCAAAACTTTTTTGTGGTATTGCTCAATGATATTCTTCATTTCTCTGACAATCTCTATTCCCATCCTAACAACCTACTTGGTGGTGGCTGTGGGGGGAAAAGAGTCTTTGCTACTTAAATCCACGAAATTTTCCTTTAAAAACTCCTTATTTCACCACAATTTTTGTATTGCAAGTTATTACCCCTGGCTGCTAAATAAATTTATACGATATTTATGGCAACCAAGCGATGCTAGAAGTTAACTGTCGAGGGAAGATAAACATTTTAGACAGCACTGCAAAGTTCTGACAGCGTGATAAATGAAATACAAACTTCACTTTGAAATAAATGGGGTTTTATACTTTTTTTAATTTTCAAAACATTAGTTCCTTTTTGCAAGACAAGCATTACATTGATAAAGAATTTTTTAACCGGTTTATAGTCTGTGTACATATATTTAAGAAACAGAACTCGCTTATATTTAGGAAACAGAACTCGCTTACAGAGAGAGAGTTCTCTTCAACAGGAATCCTAATGGTCAAGGGTGACGTCATAACCAATTGATACAAATAAATACAATAATTTAATGTGGCGTCTTCACAACGATGCTCCCGAAAAAGACTAGAAATGGCAGTCTCAGTGTGCACAAATTTGCATAGACTAATTTGATACCGTCACTCGAAAACGTGAACATTTACCTATGACGTCAGTATTTAAAGGAAACACTTTGGCGCACTTATTCCCTATACCAACACGTATTACTCTGAATAATGATCTTGTGGTGCTGAAGACGTACTGCATCTATACAGCAATGACCCTGAATGAAGTGCACCTTTTATCTCCAGTCATTATGAGCAGGGACTGTGTGTGTGTGTGTGTGTGTGTGTGTGTGTGTGTGTGTGTGTGTGTGTGTGTGTGTGTGTGTGTGTGTGTGTGTGTGTGTGTGTGTTCAATAAGATCAGGTATTTTCTATTCATCTCCTGACCACGTAAAATGAACACACTCCAGTTATTACATATTTTATTTTGATGTTTTGACAATTCGCACCGTCTGCCTTCTTATATTTCACCGCAACACTACCTTATAGCAACTTTTCTTGTGCAGCTGAGGCCAGTTTTCTCAACAAAACTATTCACCATAAATATTTCAGAGCCGACACGTACTGGTGAATTCTGTCGCATGTTAAATTAATTCGTGCCAATCCCCGGCTCTGTATTTATGTGCATAAATCAGCTGAGGTTCATAAAATGGCATCTCACGGACTAAACTAGATCTTTCTTGCTGCATCCCTTTATGCGCAGAGCGCTATGGTTTACTAATTGCCAAGTGCTCTCTGACAATACATTTTGTATTTCTGAACGAGAGTTAAGCGGTATGTAGTTTATAAATTGCCAAGTGCTCTCTCTGACAATACATTTTGTATTTCTGAACGAGAGTTAAGCAGTATGTAGTTTATAAATTGCCAAGTGCTCTCTCTGACAATACATTTTGTATTTCTGAACGAAAGTTAAGCGGTTTGTAGTTTCCATTGTATTGTTTTCCGTTAAGGGACGTGGAAACTTTGAATAACGAAAGCATGGCCATATTAAATCAATGTTCACAGTCTAAGCCTTATTGTTCTTTCAGATATTTGTATACTGTTTGCCAAAGATTGCTAAAACTCACCCTTAAGCTTTAGATATCTGGGAATCACAGTTTTCAAAATTTCTTTTTTAAGTTCCAACAAACGAAACATTTTTTTTAAAAATATTTAGAATAATTTAAATAATATTCTCTTCCAATGGGAAGACTTGTCTCAAGCAAAAGGTTAAGGTAATCTCTTGCTGGTTATATCGGTCCACATTTGAACATTATATTAGGAAACAAATTCTGTCAAAATCAATACAGTTCAATAAATATGATGACACAGTTCCTATTATTTATAGAATCACAAGTTTTATCAATGAGACAATTTATCATTTCATGCCAAACTTACTGAACAAGGTGATGAGTGTAAAATCTTCCAAACACACCTCCCCGACCTCATCAAACAACGGAAGTGGATGATCAATAGACGGCCACCAGTCAATCAATGATTTCCTTTTTTTTAAATCATTGAAACAAAAAAATAAATAACTGTTGGTTGTGGTGAACTGTTAAAATACTGAATATTTTTCCACAGAATAATTATAATTTCTTTATTGGTTTTTTCCTTTCATTAAACAGTCTATCTACACTCCGTAAACTCACTACAATTCTGCAAGTTCGCACTGTCTCCATAAATGATTCCACTACTATAAAGGGGTGGACTCCAGAACCGGCATACATGTAGTAGGAGATTCTTCTTCACCTGCTGGGTTCAGAGTCACTTCTCCCACCTCCACCTCCTCACCCTCCAAGATCTCTCCAGCACCATTGTGACCCCTCTCATCTTGGTCATGAAATCCAGACTCTGCACTCTCCTCGTCCGAATCCGCGGCTTCGTGGACACAATACTGCACATCACTGTCACACCTTAGCTGCTCAATGTCATTGCCAATTTCTACATCTATGATGGGCTCGGACAGAAAGGAGTCACCAGACTCCAGGTTGAGCGCGTCGATCATGGTGCTATTCTGAGCGGCACCCACGTCCGAGCCCATCAAGCCTTCCTCACAGTCGTTGAAGCTTTCATCCACCTCCGCCACCTCCTCCATCTCAGCCAAGGCATACTCCTCTTCTGCTTCGTGATCTTCGGATATGGAGCCCAGCTTGGGCGCCCCAGTAGACTTGCATGATGGCGGCTTAAAGTTCGTGGCTGTGCTGAGCAGCTGTTTCCTCAGCGGCAACACGGAACCTGACTTTGGTAAGGAGTTGGTGCGCTGTAGCATGAGACGAGAGTTCTGCTTGCGAAGTTTCTCCCGCTGGAACTCTTTCAGTGCAAAGCTCAGTTTCTCGTGCAACTGAAGGGCGATGGCCTTGGCCTTAGCCTCAGACTTGCACAGCACGGCGTGGCACCGTAATTCCATCTTCATCTTTTTGCCTTCGTGTCGGTACACCCAGACAAACAGGCGAGGATAACTCGGGTGGGCAATGCAGTAGGAGATGCGGTGGGCGCGGTACTCTGTCAGGCCTTGCTCCTTAGTGTAAGCCTTCAGGCCTGAGCCAGTCAGTACCAGCTTCATGTCCAGGCCTAAGTGTGTGGACCGCATGTAATTGTTCCAAATGACCGAGATGGGCTTGTCCACACAGCCTTCTCCCTTCATCATGGCTGTTTGCACGTTGCCAAGGTAACGCACCTTGTAAGAAGGGTCTTGCTCTGTGATGTGCAGATTTTTACGCCAGCTGAATAGACTCATGATAACAGATTGTGTGTGCTTTTGTCTAACTTCTGTGTTCAAAGTTCAGTAAAACAGTAAGTCTTGATTGCTTCTACCGCCAACATGTGTGTGTGTGTGTCTGCGGGGGTCTGCTGTAGCTACAATATCTAGTCCCGCAGAGAATGTTACCCGTAAATGGAGGGAGCAGTACGAATCAATAACCATATGAATCTCAAAGCAGGTAAGAATAGTCTCAGTCAGAACAAGAACGATAACTAGCGCGTTTTATAGTTCTCCAGGAATGCGAGATATTCGACTTCAGTAAGATTTTATTTCAGTCAGTTGATAAGATTGCTAAAAACAATGCACAGTAATGCTTTTGCGTAAGCTCCCTTATTCAGTATGTATCAGTAAGTTCCTAATGATCTCTAGAGTGTTGAGTAAAGTACTTACATCACTGAAGAGTCGTTGCAAAGGTATAATTACAACAGCCAGCTTGCAGCAACTTTCCAATCAGCTGTGTAGTGTGCCTACACGATTCACTATGCGTGTCCTATTTATATATTAAAGCTGCATAACATGTCAGTCAATAAGTGTATCACCCAGCAGTTCTCAGCTATACAGAAAACGGACGTAGACACCAACTCTGTGTCAGTGCAGTACAATGTATATTACGTTATCAGCGTTATCACCCACGCACTTGGCATAACAGTATGCAATCACATACGCATATCGCACAGCGCTTGGTGAGTTATTCTTGTAAATAAACTGCTGAATTTGGCGGGACTATACGTCATCTGTCATGTTTTTAGATCACTTCTGGGCAACCGAAAGAGTGACACCATGTTTATGAACAGCTGATTATACCAGAGTGACAGCTCTGTTTTGTACGTTTCAGTTTGTCCCTCTGGAACACGCATTTCCCCTTTGGCTGATAGTCTTTTGGGGCGAATAACAATGAAAAATAAATCCACTCTGTCACGCGGTACAGCATCAATGATTACGAAACATAATTTCACATACTTGATAAAGGAATATTTTTATTAAAATGTGGTATAAACCGTCCAGTGCGGATGCTGTGATTAGAATGAGGCAGTAATCATTCAATTAATGTTAATAAATCTACAGTGATCTCCCCTTGAACACAGAAAAGCTCCCTCCTGCTTGAAGAAAAACGTTTCACTGTCCCCGACTGGCGTGCTGAGCTCGAGTGAACACAGCGCACTGGAATGCCAGTATTACAAACTCACTCGGGCGTGAACACAGATTACCTATCCCCAGCAGAGTAAAAATATCCTGAGCTAGCCAAGCAGGACTTCCGTGAAAATTTAATTTCTTTCTGTCGTCTGCCTTTTGCTGGTTACCACTTGCTGTAAAGAAAGGACACACAGCGCGGTAGAAAGGGGAGTAAACACTGAGATCCCCGACTGAAAGTGTTTGCCACCTGTAAATCCGTCGATTGGAAACTTCGAGGAGGAAATTCCTGGTTTGTTTGGTTTCTTGTGTGGGAACATAGAGTTCAAAATAACTGCCCTGTAGCTTCCTTGTCAAGGCACCGGGCTCTAGAGTTTTCCGTGCAACTCAAAGCCGAGTTTTGATCTTTTGGCACGCATGTAACACAGTTCTCGACTGTCGACAGCCGCTCGCAGTGACACTGGCGCGCTTACTGTCAAGCAGGACTGCGTCCGGATGTCGTAAGCTCGCGCTGCAAGTAGTGTTACCTGCTAGCGATAAAAATAGCGCACACCTTGAAGCCGGTATCGAGAGACGGTCATGTGACTCTGTTCTGGAGCGCAATTGGATGATGAAAACAGAAGAAATCGTTTCCGCTGGAACTTGCTTCCGTGAGATGAGGGCTTGGGAAGAGGAAAAGAATATTGTGGGTATTTACTGCTCACGATTTTAAAGGTTTAAATTCGAATGTCCGGTTAAATCATACTTCCTTCCATTTTGTTTTACGTATAATTCAGTTTTGCGTGTTACTCATTTCATATACTGTATTGCGAGGACCGTGAGCAATTCAAATTAGTTTTTTTTTATTTTAACACTAATATGACACATATTTGCCGCAGTTTTTATTAGTAAGATAATAGTTCTGAGCACATATACACGATCGACTAATACCTGCCACACTAACAACAACAAAAAACACGTTACATCGTTTATAGAGCATTATCAGGAGAGAAAATTCACTGATGTTCAAAGAGACATTTTAACTGCCGTAGCAATAGAAATAGCAATGATACAGACAGAGGTTTTTTTTAAAACGCAGAAAGATCTGCCTAAGAAAGGGGTGGTGGAATAAAGAAAAGATTTCGTCTAACACCTTTACCCACACCCCCAATTAAAGTTTCTGCTAAAGTTTGCGATTGGTGGCGGGCGTGACCTCATAAGCAGTACGTTTGAACGGGGAGAGTAAACAAATCACTTGATCTTATGGGAGAGAAAGCAATAAATGTAAACCTAACAATAAGGCAAAGTCTGGTTGCTGTGGGAACTGAGAGCATGGAACACAGTTTTTGCAGACGCAGCACGTGTTGTGCTCTGCCAAGCATGAAGCGGTCAGCCTACAACGGAAATTGAAAAGAAATAAATTAAAACGAAGATCAAACATCAAGCAGACAATTGTAATGCCAGCGTCTGGTCGAATGACGATGTGTACGGAAACTTCCTAGCGGTCTTTCGAACCACTCTGTGATTGTGTGGGTGTGTAAATGAGTGTGTGTAAGAATGAGTGAGCGAGCGTGTATTAGTGAGTGTGTGTATTTGTGCGTGTGTGTGTGTCTGTGTGTGTGTGTCTGTGTGTGTGTGTGTGTGTGTGTGTGTGTGTGTGTGTGTGTGTGTGTGTGTGTGTGTGTGTGTGTGTGTGTGTGCACGAAGCACTTCGGTTTGCAGTGATTTGGGCATGCACCGTAATCGGTCAGCTGAGAAAAGATTAAAGCATCGCACGGTATGAACCGTCAGTTTGAAATTTAGTCATTCGTAGGCCTACGTACAAACGACACATGTTGGATCGGTCTAATCCGGCAAACTGAGCAATGGTGACATGATACGTGCATTAGAAATGTTGTACCAGAAGAGAAAAACTTAATGCTTCGATGTCAGTCTATTCCTGCCGACTGAAGAGTTTTTAACCCTTTCTGTTCAGAATGCGAACGAAGTAGTACATGCAGTGTCGACACTTTTTAACAGTACGAAAAGAGTTAAAATAGTGTTGTACGACACACAAACAAACCAAACTCTTTTCGAAACACATAGAAGGAAAATGAAAGAGGAAAATACAGAAAAATGAAACATCGACACACAATAACAAACACTGACTTTGTGTAATTGACTTTGTGACAGGATGTGAATTGACACACTCAAAAGCAGACTATAAAATTAAACAGTTAGTGCAACTAACATTTCAATGTTGTTTTTCAGTTAAATCTAATAATTACATTTCACACTTATGAACTATTCGATAATTTTATAAAGCAGGGTAGATGATTAATTATGGGAAGCACTTCTGGCATGGACCTATTTCACGATGGGGAATGGGTGGGAGGTGGGGGAAGAGGATGCTTGGGCCTGTTAGCTGCTAAGTCAACCTTTGTTCGTTATTTAAGAATTTTTTATTCGGAGAGGGCATCTCCGTAGAACGCATCGTTGCTGTGCGTATATGTTCTCCTGTTTTATGAGTTGTCGTAGTTGTTTTGGTTTCTTTTGTCCGGTGATTTTCACTTTGTCTGGTTCTTTGTCTTGGCTGTGCGTATATGTTAACCTGTTTTATAAGCTGTCGTAGTTGTTTTGGTTTCTTTACAGCGCGAAAGCGGCGGAAGCCGAAAGCGCCCCCTACATTAATAATAATAAATGGTTTCTTTTGTCCGGTGATTTTCGCTTTGTCTGGTTCTTTGTCTTGGCTGTGCGTTAATGTTCTCCTGTTTTATGAGTTGGCGTTGTTGTTTTTGGTTTCTTTTGTCCGGTGATTTTCACTTTGTCTGGTTCTTTGTCTTGGCTGTGCTTTAATGTTCTCCTGTTTTATGAGTTGGCGTAGTTGTTTTGGTTTCTTTTGTCCGGTGATGTTCGCTTTGTCTGGTTCTTTGTCTTGGCTGGCGGTGTGGTTTCTGTGATCGCTGTGACGTTTTTGCTCCCCTTTTGCTGGGAGCTGGGCAAGATGTTAATTCTCCACCACACCGGGTCACCCGTAACCTTAGGCTAATCCCCCAAACACACCTTCTGGCTGCACACACCAGTTAGAATGATATCTAAATAATAAGAATAGAAGAGCGATAGTTCTAGAAGATAGCACGAGCCCCCCCACCCCCACATACAACAAGGATAGTAAATAAATACAGGTGTCATACTACAACCTAAAACATGTGAGTCACGCTAACAGAGTGGTCTAAGAATCAACAATAAATGTATTCAACAAGAAATAACATAAGACAGCGTGGTTACATGTAGCAAATTTATCAACAGTTAGGTTAGAGTTTATACATATTTAAGTACATAATCACCACCATGTGATGTCACAAGAGAATATTCATTTTGAGTCCTATGGCACTGTAGTAGTAATTTGGTTCATTCATAAGAGTGAACTATAATGAGTTTAAGAAAATACTGAACGTTTCTGAGTGAACTCTAAAAGTACTTTGATTAAAGTTTGAATGAATTCTGATTGTATCTTGACTGAAGCTGTGCAGTTGTTGAATTTATAATTACATAACTTTAGGATCTCCTGACGTGTAGTATAGGATCCCAGTGAATGTCATTGGCAGACACACATGTGGTCCATTGAATTGGTCCTTGGCATGTGGGTCATTCTATTCTGGTGTTGATTCACAGTGCAATACTCATCGAAGTCAGTATCCAAGATAAAGTGGTCCTCTTCTTGGAAACCATCCTCTGTACATTTTACTGCCAAAGGTATGTGATTTTGCTTGTGTAACTAAATATTATATTCATATTTATCTCTTGACATTAACTATATTTTATGTTGTTATATTTTGCTTATGATATTTAAATGTATGATGACCATGTAAGTAAGAATGTTCAGCCAGAGAACACATGAGGACGAATTCTTAGCTCAATGGTATTTTATTGGCATTGGCACTTTATTAGAGAGTTTATTTGAGACCTTGATTGACGAGTGTTGAACTGCAAAACAATGCAAGCTGTGTTGATAACCAGCAATAAAGTTAGTAGTAGGATTATATTTTGTTAACACCAGGAGCCTAAATATGTGTTGCCTCAATAGTCAACTTGCATTTGACTGACGATTTACATGTGAGTTTCTATTAAGTTCATTCACATGGCTGAGCGGTGTTTTGATTGGTTAATTTAGTAAGTTGTCTGGAACATTTGGTAAATCCAGCCTGAGGTTAAGGTCAGCCTTTCTGGAAGGCAGGTTTCTGTGTAGTCTATTTTTAGAGGACGGTGAGTGTTGGCTACATAATCCATTATGTGACAATAACTCTGAGATATTTGGGTTTTTTTATTTGTTTATTTTCTTGTTATTATGACTAAGATTGAATTAGTCAAGATAGGCGTGATATTTTAGCTCCTAATATAATTACATGTCATTATGTGTTCTCTCGTCTCCTCCTTGTACATGCTTTATCTTCCTGGTGGGTGTTTATATATTTTTGATTATTTTATGCTATATTTTTGAAAGGGGGGTAGGTTTACGTTTGGGTTTGCTATGATGTTCACTCTGTTACTTCATTTTGATTAGATTTTTTTTATTTAGGTGGACTCCCAATCATTACTTTAGGTAGCTATTCATACGACTTCCAAGTCGTGGACATGGTAGGGAGGTAGGGCATCCCTGGTGAGGGGTGGTGGGGCATAGACAATATAAAAAAAACAGACGTCCTGAGTGCACTTGGGTAGGAATGAAATATAAGTGAAATATATAAGCATTACAATAGTTCATAGGTCACTTATTTTTAGATTCATATTTGGTGTGGCATGAGGTTTTAAAAAAAGGTTTTTGGAAAGACTTAATCACATCAAAAAACATACTTTGGCTAACTACACATCTACTCACACTTTCATAGTGTTCGTGTATACAAAGTATTCAATAATTAAAGAGTATTTTAAATATTAACAATCACAACAATAAAAACTGCTGTGAACCCCCAATCCCAACCTGACATAAAGATGATGACAACATTTAAATAAAAATAAAAAATACTTGTAAATTTAGGGATATATGAAAATGTTACAGAAGTGGAGTAATGGTAGTGGGAAGAATTATGAAATTACAATGATGCAGGTGTGTTCTGATAAATCAATATGTGAAGTGTCTACTGTGTAACAAAGTAAGAGTCTTTGTCTATATATGTCTATAGACTTGCCCGGCTGGCTGATAAGCTGGCTGTTGGCTTGGTGGTTCTTACATCGGCCCAGTCAGCAGATTTCTACAGTGCAGGCTTTGGGTTTTGCATCTGTTGAGTAACTTAGCCATCTTCAGCCTGTTCTGTTTTGTGGCTCATTGAGGCGCAAAGATGGGGTAGGTATTTGGCATGCCAACAGAGTGCCGATTCTTTCTCTGCAAAAACATTTTTACCAGTGGTATTCTGGGAGAGATTTTCTGGCGGTTTTTCTTGGACAATGGCAGGATTGACTTTGATCTTTAGTTTATAACTCGGCACTATCTCCCAACTCATTATAGAGTGTGTAATGTTCATTGTTCATTTCATTACAATATTTTAACCCATATTTCTACTTAATCATTTTATATACATTCTTTTTTTTTCAATTGTTAGTAGCTGTTTTTTTCTCTTTTCGTTGTTTTTTAAATTAAGGTTTACTTTTCGTGCACCAGTTTCGTTTCTGTATTTGTAAAATGATGTAAAAAAAAAAAATTGCTCAGGACAAAATCGTCGGGTGGTAGACTTGGCTAAACCGACATGGAGAGACTGGAGTGCTTTTACTGACAATATTAAATTGCGTCTCGGTGTTAGGAGAGTGGGCTCCCTTTGTTTTTCTCCGACAAGTTACGTGTCTATACCTAGTCTTTCTCTTGTGTTTCAGAGGACATCTGCTCAGAGCATTCTCGCGCTCTGACCTTAAAGCCCTTGGGTTGCTGGCTGTACGTTCTAAGCACGGAAAAATCAAGAAAACTGAAACAAACAAAAATTTCAAACGTGAATGATCAACCATTCACGCATAGGCAGCATCAACATCATCAACAACAGCATCAACACGGTTAATTCAATCAGTCCCTTAAATACACTAAGCGCGCATATTTGTTTGCATGTGTCAGGTCGAGTCCTATTGCCACGAACAGCTGTGAAAGTTTAAACAATAGAGTTATTGGGTTATGGATTGTAACTTTTTATAACTCACAACTCACATTTGCTCTAAACAGTCCAAGTTATTGGGTTACGGATTATAACTTTTTATAACTCACAACTCACATTTGCTCTATACAGTCCAAGTTATTGGGTTACGGATTGTAACTTTTTATAACTCACAACTCACATTTGCTCTCTACAGTCCAAGGCAAAGATAAGTGATTGTAAATGTTTTTTTATAACATAATTATTCGTTTAAACAAAAACCTTATCTATTTGTTAGAAACAAATCCCAAAATGAAGTTGCTGAAATACACAGTGACATTTTAATAAAATAATTCACCTCATAGCATTTTTTTTTTAATTAAATTTGAATTTGAAAAGAAAATTCATAATAAAGAATCCTTAATCCAAGAAGAGGTTTGCCTTTCTTGATGCTGTGTCTCTTAGTTTGTGACTAATACGTTTCGTATGGCGTCCAGTTTTCATGACTGTAGTGACCTCCCTTTTTTATGGTAGCCTTAAGCTGTATCTAATACAATTCCTGGTAAAATTGTGTGCTGAAAAGTGGATTCGCTTGTTGAAGAAGGAAACAATAAATACATCTTATTACCAGAACTTACTGCAACTCATTTTCTGCGGGGCGGATGTGGAAATACGCAATGATAAATAATATCGAGAGCGAAAGGATAAAGACGTGATTAGTCTCTCTTACTTAGGACTATTTCTGTTTTAGATGTGTCCGTGCTAATCAGCTATCCATTCACTTTAAATTCAGTAACTTCATTCCAAAAAAAACTCAAACCAAAAAACCCTGCTCAGTCGATCTAATGTAAAGAAAGTCAAAAGACAGCTAAATAGTCAGTCTATGTAGTCACTCTAAGGTGAACAAGTCTGTCTGCCAAAGCTAATCATGCAGTCCATAAAATATAAGCTTCACAGTCTCCATTAGTTTATTCAGTCAAGTGTAGTTCAAAACTCACTCACCCAAAAGCTAAAAATCTCAACAGCCAAAAATGTCAGCTACACGGCCATTCTCGATTAATCAACAACTCATTACGATTACTTCAACAACCATGGTCAAATATTAGGTAAAAATAACAAAACAACAAAGTCCCGCAATTCAAGCCCAATCTTGAAAGAGTCGCACAATTGATATATGTATAAGATAGACAGGCGGTCGGACGGACCGATCGATCAATAGATAGATAGATAGATAGATAGATAGATAGATAGATAGATAGATAGATAGATAGATAGATAGATAGATAGATAGATAGATAGATAGATAGATAGATAGATAGATAGATAGATAGATAGATAGATAGATAGATAGATATAGATAGATAGATACCATCCTCAACACCAACCCAAACCAACGCCATCTGACAGTGTAAGTGGGCCCCAGTCAAGCTGTACAGTTCTCATAATCAACACTAGAAGCATGCGGCATATGCTTAGGAACTGTGAGAACAGGGACACATGATTGGATATTATTATCGACCCTGACTTCAAACTCCAGTTACACAAGATTAACCTCTCTTGTCGTTTACCACCAAAGGATTTTGAAGAGTTTTTTCCAAGTATGTGTAGAGGTGTTCACATCCTGCTGAAGATTACTATGAATGTAGATAAGACAGCAACCATTATGTGATTATTATTTTTGTTTATCTTATTTCTGTGCGTGTCTGTGTGTGCTTCGCATGCACTAAATCTACTTCGATTTCTTTATTTTATTAAAGCTTATCCTGTGCCGAATTCCAGCAAAATATTCACATATAGGTCAAGCTGTTGATAAATAACATTTTTGTTTGGGGAGTGGGGGGGATGTAAGAGAGAGAGAGAGATTTAGAGCAGAAAATGTTATCTCGTCTCCATTGCACACACGTGCGGAGAAGGGGTTAATGCGACAGAAGGAGCTTCCCGCGACAAGGGAATGAGAGACGGTAGTAGGTCAACATGAACGACCGATAGCACAGGTTTAACTGGAAACGGGAACAAAAAGTGGACAAATAATATCAAGGTCAAAACGCAAACACAAACTTATTGGGGAGGGGGGGGGGGAGACAGAGAATGGGAAAAGTGAAAACCACTGCCCTTGAACTTTTTGCCTTTGGTCCTCACTACTATCCCAGGATTGAATTTTATTTTATTTTATTTTTATTTGTGAGTGCTTTTAAATAAATTGGTTCTTTCTAAAGAGTAAAGAACCAAAAAATCCATATATGTTGAAACGTTTGTTGGTCGTGTTCAGCTAAATCGAGCAACTACTGTTTAAAAATATAGACATTTATAAGCATCAATATAAATCAGTAAATATATTATTAAATATGAATAATGTTGCATTTATTAAACGACATTATTTGAATTTGTTATTATTTTCATGCTTGTGTTTATGCACTACAGAAAAAAATAAAAATAATAAATAAATAAAAACCAAGAGTACCTACAAAAGTCTCAGCGAAGAAAGTAAGGGGGAAAAAAGAAATCCAACATCTGCAACGCACCATGCCAACCAACGTCTTTGGAATGAAGTGAGAAGAGGAAGAAGGCTCCACAGGAATCCACCAAAACCAAAAACTTGAGAAAATCTGAAGAAGATGAAAAGTTTCACGCAATTCCTCTGGAGCAATAGTAATTAACGAATCAACAACAATAACACATGCTTGAATCAAGAAAACTCAATAGTTGGTTTGTTTCTTGGTTTGTTGGATTTGTTTTGATTTATGATTCTTGTTTTTAAGAAAAGAAAATTACCGAATTTCATGGAATCAGTATTGTGAATTTTCCTGAATAAAGTAACAATTTATCTGCATCAGAAAGAGCAAAATTTTCTGGACAGTATAAAATATTTTAGTATACGACAGAGTATGGAACGGTATGGAGTCATGTGTATACAGTGTGTGGTTCTGAAAAAAATGTGGGGTCATAGGTACAGAGTGGACCCCACATCTTACGGTTTTGGGTCATCTACCCAGTAATGCAGTTCAGGATCGGTTCTACAGTGTGCGGTCAAGTGTCCAGCGTGGAGTCATAAGTACAAAATGTGGGTCATCTGCATGGTGTGGGGTCAAGTGCCTAGTGTGAGGTCATCGGTACAGTATGTGGTCGTGTGCAAAGTGTGGGGTCATGTACACTGTACGCGGTCATTGTGAGGTCAAGGCCCAGTGTGAGGTCATTTATACAGTGTTGGGTCGTGTGCACAGTGTGGGGTCATCTGCAATTTGACCTATTATCGTGGAAAACTACCGCATTCTGGTACAATGGTACATCCATTGCAGTCCCAAATAGTGTGCTGCATCCGTTTGCTGCTAGTCTTCATAAACAAATGAACAATTGTTGAGTGACATTTGTGGGATGAATGATTTGTGGGATGAATGATTTGTGGGATGAATGATTTGTGGGATGAATGATTTGTGCTGAAGAGAGGCTAGCACTAAATAACCGAAAGTATCACAAAATTCAAGATGTAAGTATTTCCACTTCGAAATACAACCACTATAATAGTAGTGTTGTAAAATTTTATTTAAAGGAAAGAGATAAATAATACAAAATAAAACAGATCTGACTTTGGCAGAGTAAATTTGCCTATCCCTATTTCTAGACTAAGAAGATTCTGTTTTTATTTGACAGATGAATGAACTAGAGAAACAGCATTTAAAGAATATTATATTCTAATTTGACAGATGAATGAGCGAGGCAGTTTTTAAAAGAAGAAAACTGAGACAACCTTTCCATAACCACTGCAAAACTCTGCCAATTGATGGATGAGCACAAAATATTCTTTCCAACTTTGACAGTCATATTTCTATGAGTGCAGGTGAAAGAAGGAGAACAGCATTAGGAAAGTTGTCAACCAATTCAGAAATAAATGTCCCTGAAAAATTACAAGGAATTCAAGTTAAATGGTACGCAATCATATTTTATCAGGAGAAGAAAGAAAAAAAAAAAAAGGGGGGGGGGGCTACAAAGACCAACAAGCACTAAACACAAAATCCCACAAGATCAAAGATCACGAAGAGATCTCAAAGGATTCCAAATGCAGAGAGTCATCAAAACAAGGGAGAAACAACACTACATACACTATCCAGATATCTTTTTCTATCTGGAACCGAGTACATTAAGACGCAAATGAAGTGGCAAAATTCTTACACATATATTTGTGTAAAAAGTACGGAATCAAAAACCAGTAAGACTAACGCTCACTCGAACAGAAGTCGAATTACTCTGTGGTTTTGAAATATGAACAGCTCGTGTAATTCGTTCATGAAGGTCAACCAGTGTAACTGTCAGCATAGCAACAATCACTGATGTCGATGTACCAAACCACAGAACCAAAAAACACAAAGTGGAGGGGGGGGGGGGGGTAGATTTGCAAATAAAAGTATCTAAAATTAGAAACCACTGACTATGGAATAGAGAGCAGAAGCGAAACCAGTAGCAAGAGGAGTACTGGGAGGCATAGCATCTCAGCTAGCAAATTATTTGGGAAGCCAAAGACTTGCCCCATTGTTAAAAGCAGCACTCCTCAGAAGTGCCCGCTTCTCACGTAAAACCTTGGAATCTCCCAGTGCCTTGGTAAAATCGTTATATCAAGGTTCACTATCCCAATGAACCTATTATTTAACCAACACTTAACTCATGAGAAACCAGTATTTTTTTTTTTTAAGATTCTTAACTGTTCCTTCCAGAACAAACATTTTCTCTCCTCTGAGAAATCAGGTGTAAAGTGAAAGCAATCTTAAAATCGTAATCAATCAAACAGCAAACTAGGTGGCACTGGAGACAGCACCTTAAATTGCTGTGGGGCCGGGCGTAGAGAGAGAAGTATAATGTTGGGAGTGGCTCAAATCGTTACAAGTCGCGCGTGCAACAAAGTTACCTGAGGAGGATTAGCTCTCTAGATAACACCATCGCACTCGGCTCATTAGGTGCTTAAAGCACGGAGACGTAATGACCGTTTACCTCCACACCCAAAGTAAGGCCGCACAGTGCACAGAATGTCGGGAGGGGGGGGGGAACTACCAAACCTTCAGCTCGCACGAATCTAATGACGTCAAGGGATTTGACGAAGAGATTTGACGTCACTGGGTTGTGGTCAGTTTTTCTTTCTTTTTAAATATATATATTTGTGGTAACATGACAAACTGAATTAACAGGATTAAAAGCTAGTATATCAGGATTATCTCCTTTTTATTTTGTTTAATTCCTTTATAGCGTGATAAGCTGAGGTCATATTACAGCGATTATCTCCTAAAGTTTTGGGTTTTTTTAATCTTACTTTGCTAACTTAGAAAGCTTGACGTTATTAGACCACAGCCAATGCAGCTAGTACTGTGTGATTATCTCCTAATGTTACTTTTTTTTAATTTTGCAACTGAAAAGCTGAAGTCATTTGATCAGTCCAAATATATTACAGCGTGATTATCTTCTACTCTTAATTTTTTAATTCTATTTTGCATCGTGGAACAACTGATGTCATTAGATTACAGTACATAGCTAGTACAATGCAATTTATATTCTTTTGAATTCTTTCATTATATGACAAACTGACGAATATCATTAAATTTCAGAGAATAACTAGAGCAGCGCGATTGTGTGGAAAAGCTGACGTCATTGGATCACAGCCGACAATTAGTGCAGTGCTATTATGTGGGGAAAACTGACGTCATTAGATCACAGCCGACAGTTCATGCAGTGCGATTATGTGGTGCGGCACTATAATCCTTTCTGCCTCTGCTATGATTATTATTATGAATATTTTATCATTTAATAATGCATAATCACTTATCAGTGGTTAAATCTTTATTTAGGATCTGTTTCCCATATGAATTCCACAATCATACACCACTATAAATAACGTACAATCGACACACAATTATCTGTTCGCAGTTGGAACTTATTATTTAAGGAATAATGTGTTTCATCAACTTACTAACATTCATCCAAATAATGACTCTTCATGCCCCCATCCACTCACTGACTACTCCAGACATATCAATTAACATGTGTAAGAAGGGATTGACAAAAATAAAGATTTATTATAAAATAAATATATCACAAGTCACATTTTTATACTAGTAAGTAAATGTTCAAGTCTATCTCATATACAATCAATATTAACACTGGCTACTTCGAGGAAACAATCTCTATCTAAGGTTTATAGTTCTTTTCATAGAGCTGGAAAAGAGAAAACTAGAAGATAAATGACTGAACACATGACCTGTTCTGTTGGGTCACCATATGTTGCATCATAGAAAACACACGGACAGTTCATAAAATCAATAGGGCACCAGGGTTCGTTTTCAACTGGTATATGCAGTCATGCTTGAGTACTCTCGAACCCTTGCTGGTATTAGAAGCGATTATGTTGTGTCTGCGTCCCTGTTCTCACCACTTTTGGGGTCTCCCAGTAGATATTAACAGGAAGACTCACGTGTCGATCATAGGAAAATCTCTCAAGATGAAGAACAACATCGATGATCCAAAACAACGAGGCGCAGGAAGGAAAAGGAAAAGGAAAGGCATGCCCATGGCTCATGGTCTGCCTTTAGAACCGGACTTCGAATATTGAACTCAAGTACTGAAAATCATCAGCGTAGGGGGCGCTTCCGGCTTGCGCGCTAGTACTGAAAATGGATGGAGTGTAGGGGGCGCTTCCGGCTTCCGCCGCTTTCGCGTAGTACTGAAAAAGAGTTTAACTGGCCATTTATATTACTTCGTGTCCTCTAACCGGAATCACTCATCCCACCCCTCCAGCCACTGTTCGTAATTCGCGTTTGCAACTATGTACTTAAGCTTCCAGCGGGGGAAACCATCTCTTTAGTCAGATGTCACTCATCTCACCCTTCCAGCCACCGTTCGCCATTCACTCATGTTCGCAACTACCCCTTAAGTTTTCTGGATAGAAATCGTCTCTTCCATCAGATTTAGCTCACGAAGAAGCTGAAAAATAAATGGTTATCTACACCTCTACGTTAATCCTCTTCCCATTATGCAAGAGTGACTCTCGAGCTTCACATGTGGAAAAGATGACGTCATTAGATCACAGCCAGAAACTAGTGCAGCGAGATTAGGTAGAAAAGCTGACGTCATTAGATTACACTCAATAGCCTGTACAAAGCATTTTTTCCCCTTATAGATTTTGTTTTTTAATTCTCTTGTAACGTGACAAATTGACGTCATTAAATTAGTCACTAGCTAGTACAAGTGTGACTATATACAATTATTTTCTGTTTGCAACTGGACAAACTGTAAATAATTTTACTACAGACAATAGCCATTTCAATGGGATTATACCCCTCGAGTTTACATTAATTGTTTTTTTAACTTTTGTCAAGCGGACGTCAAAATCGAAATAGCTGTGAACATCTATCTACGACGTCATAACTGTAGGCGGCCTTTTTTTTTTCTTCAACCTTGGATAGTGTCTGTAGATTTGCAGATTTAATGATTAATAACAAAATAATCAAAATTACTGCCATGTCTTCTCGTTCATCCATGCTGCTGAAATCCTAAAATGGATTTATTGATTGCATCTGAAATCGGCCGTCCGCGAATTCAACGAACGTTGGAAGTGGGTAACAGAAATTAATCTGAATTCGTTTTGTATACTTTGTCTACAACACTGTCGTGAGCGGATGCTATAATACAAGCAGACCGACTAACCTGAGAAATGAATTCATGTTAATGCTAGTCGATCTTATTTACGCCGTGCGCACTTAGCTACGTTAATAGTAATAGAAAACCGCGCTACTGGGCACTGGTGGTAGTATCCGAATATTAATTTTATAAACAATTTATTTATTTATTTTTTTATACACAATTTCTACAAGTTTTGGTATATCTCGCAAACATCGGTCTGGCCATATGTACAGGTCTTGGTTTTTCAAGCTATCAGCACATTAGCGCTTTCTATGTACAAATAAGATTGCAACTCATGCCGGTGAATTGTAGGAATCAAACAAACTGCCGTTTCAAAGAGTCGCATGCAGGCACAAGACGGAAGTGAGATAATTGGTTTGGACATATGACACGAGGGTTATCAGGAAGCCAGAACTTACGCCAGACTCTGAAATCCACAAACATTTATGTAGTTAAGAAAAAAAACATGCTTACGTCACACCATTTGTGCATGTACGAGGCCATAACGAGCTTGCGTTGTGTTTCCGCTGGACTCGATTTTCCGAGTGTTGATTACGCTAATTACTGACTGGCTATTAGTATTAAAGGCTCGTGTCGTCTTAGTGACTATATTTGTGTTGGTTTACCGGCTGCATGCTCGTGACGTCTTACTGACTGGCTCTTAGTATGAAAGGCTCGTGTTGTCTTAATGACTGGCTCTTAGTATGAAAGGCTCTTGTTGTCTTAATGACTGACTGTTAGTATTAAAGGCTCATGTTGTCTTAATGACTGACTGTCAGTATTAAAGGCTCTTGTCGTCTTATTGACTGGCTGTTAGTATTAAAGGCTCGTGTTGTCTTAATGACTGGATGTTAGTATTAATGGTTCCTGATGTCTTACTGACTTTCTGTTTGTATTTAAGGCTCGTAATGAACCAAGTTCAGGCATTATCCTCTAGCATACTTTATTTGCAAGGAAATTGACTGTCTTGTGTTAAATGCATACCATCCAAATAATAATAATAATAATAATAATAATAATAATAATAATAATAACCGATCATACAGATATATGCGAAGTATACCCTGACCAGTTGAATAATTAGTGCCTGGTAATGGATGGCATCATATTATTGTAAAAAAAAACATGGATCCGTGCAAAGTACAGTAGTATCCACTTTAGAACTTTTTCCATGACACACTCCATTAGACACCAAATCCGTTTTTGAAAATAATAATAAAATAATACATAAATATATTTGTAAGGAAAAAAACTTGTGCTACTTCTCCATAGCACTAATACACTTCCATCAGTCGTGTCAACAAAACCTCTCATTGCAAACACACAGGAAGGAACACAGTCAGAAATAAGAATTCTTTTGTTTCAGGTATAAACTGACGACAGTATTATGTTCAATTGCTGTATTATTTTCCTTGTAGGTTTAGACTTCAGCATTTTCAAAAATTGACCAATTTAACATGCACAGAAGTAATTTTGGTGACTTTCTGAATTCCGGGATCGACTTAACAGAAAGTTTCCAATGTATTTAAAGATGGCCACGAACGTGAATGTGGCGTGTGTGTTTTTTTAAAGGATGTTATAAAAATACTTAAGATCCTAACGTGGCCAGCCACACGTCCACTCACACTTCAGCGGTGTCAGGCGTCACGAGTATTTACAGTCTAAATAATATCTAAAAAATCACAATTACAATTGCAATAAGTTATTATGGCTGGATGCTTAACTCGAATTCACGCACGTTCGTGCCAATCACGGAACACGGTCGATGACGTCACAGCGAATACAAGGGCTCTAAGAAAATTCAATGGAGCCGGTAGCCATTCCTGGGAACATTTCTCGGACTGAGTCAATGCTGTTGCGTCGAATTTGTAACTACGTGACTCATGAATGAAAATTTCACCAAGACTCGCAATTTTATAACTTTCCTGGGAAACAACAAGTGGATTACCTTGCAATTCCTTTTCACGAAAATTGGCAAACCCGCATTGATTCCCCTTCATCACGAGTTGATTTCTTCTCGTGGGCCATTAATTTTCCGCAATGGAATGCTTGCAGTTGAACGCGGTACTGTCTGAAGTTATTAATGTATGAGAGGGGTTCGCGAATTTGTGTGTGTGTGTGTGTGTGTGTGTGTGTGTGTGTGTGTAAATAAGTGCCATTCTATCCCGTAATGTCGCTCATCAGTTTGATGGTGGTTTACTGTATATCGATCACCACTTCCTCTTTCCCCAAAAATAAATAAATGAAAAATTCCCTTGAATCACCGTTATTCGGATGTTCTCTTTTCTCTTCTATTTCACATCCTAGTAAATATTTTATTATTATTACTCTATATCAAGGAGACAGTAGTCAATTCTAAAGCTTAATTTCCTGTGTAGCAATAAATACTAAAACTAAAAAATTGCTTTAAAAATAAAAAATTTAAATTTTTTTTTTAATTTAAAAATTTAAAATTTAAAAAAAAAAATAACTGCGAGAAACTTTTTTCAGAAAATCCTACCTGTAGCATGTAAAACACCAAGAAAAGTAATTTCAAACTGATTTTTCACTAAAATATTTCCTTTCATTCATGTGAGGCATTATTAATTGCTTCCTAAAGCAGGACTGGGAGCACAATTCTAATCGTGCTTATTTTGAAGTTAGGGAAAAAAATTGCTTTATTCTTTAAATACAAATTTCTTCTCTTTCATTACTTTATTGTACTGTGGTTCTAGGTGTATTCAAAAAGAAACGCAACCCAGAAACAATGCATGTTTATCAGTAAATTACAAAAAAATTGACTATGCACATAAATGCATTCAATGAGTCATGTTAATTAAGACATTTCTCAACGTTTCATTTAAAACAATAATAATAATAATATGTGCATGCACATAGGAATTGCGTTTTATAACACCCTGTATTAGTATTCTTCAATGGTGTTTGTGCATTTTTTCTTTTCTCTCTCTATTTTTCTTTTTTTTTTTGGGGGGGAGGGTGCGGTGAGGGAGGAAGTCTGGTGGTGGTGGTAATAAAATTAAAATGAAATTAACTGAAAATGAAAGTTGCAATCATTTCATCTAGCCCTATCTTCACTTGGACAATAGAATGCTTCAGAAGACATTACTAGACACCTACTATTTGGTGACCCGCTCAGCGGCAACACGTGGGTTAAGAATTAATTTCAAGGTCAGATCGGAAATGTGTTCACTGTCCACACCAGTTTACGATGCCAGATGGAACAAGGAAAAAGTTTTAGTTATCTTCCTGGTCGCATGACGTAAATAATTTGACACGCAACACATCACCAGGTAAAAGACATGAAAAAACGACACACATCATCAGATGAAAGACCTGAAACACGACACGCAACACATCACCAGGTAAAAGACATGAAACACGACACACAACACATCATCAGATGAAAGACCTGAAACACGACACGCAACACATCACCAGGTAAAAGACATGAAACACGACACACAACACATCATCAGATGAAAGACCAGGAACACGACACGCCATGATCCGGGCGTATTTTTAAGAACAAGTCTGGCGAAACTACCTGAAACGCTTTTATTCAGCACACAAACGCCATCGCCTTTTACTCTTCAGTCTGGTCGACATTCATCGGAGCGATAAGTTTTAGCATGGAGGGGAAAAAATGTAGCTTTCAGAGTAATTAACTCCACGTCATTTTTCTTGCGTACATGTATTCTGTTCGGCTGCTTACTAATCGTGAGAGTAATCGGCCCTAGCATGCAAGGTAACTGTAGCTTATAGGGCCGGAGTGCTTGTATTGCGACCATTCGTGTGACAGCTTGCCAGGTGAGCAAACCTATTACAAAGGCACGCAAATCATATTTCAAAATAATATCCTGTAAATTTCACTTACACCTTTCAGACTGACATCCGACGTTAAAATATGACCTTGGACAAAGGCATGGCGATTACGCCCAGTTGACAAATATGAATTATAAATATTTTCCTCTTTGCTAAATCTGAATATTTTTTATAATTTTTAAAAGAAATCTATTACAGGCTGTTTGCTTACTTGCATTTCAATAACATCACTGCCTTAACAATGTGCATTTCCCTAATAATATAAAATATAGGACAACCTCCATCATATGTACATTCAACATAAAATTCTCTTTATGTTCCTCAGAAATTAGGATTACCTTAGTACACGGAGTCATAGACGTATTTATGAAAACAAGGGGAATAACTCGAGCTGTGATGCTTATTTAATCACACAATATACACCAGTAACCAGAACGAACGAAGCAATCAAGGTCACTTCTTTCATCAAAAGTTCAATTTCATAGGCACCTATTTACGAGCATTTCAATACAGATTGTGTTTACATGTAATTTAGAACGAATTATATTTATGTATAAATGCATTTCAGTACAAATTATACATAGGCCTATGTATACATGTATTTTATTTACGTATACATGTAATTCAGTATAGATTGTGTACAAACATATTTCAGCAATGATTATATATTACATTTCCTCGTTGGTCTAGTTCAAGATTTTGTCACGTGACTGACACTTTGGTCGGAAAAGGAACAAAATAGTGATTCATTACTTCATAGCTATCCTGGTCAGTGAAGATGAACTCAACAGTTAAAATTTTAAATAATAATAATTTGTAACAGTTTTTGACGATTTACTTTTAATTGCATGTGCTTACTGCTATCTGACAGTAACTGACAGCGTATTAATCTCAAATTGTTGTATATCAATCACCCCTGAAAATAAATAATGATAATTGCAAAGTGTGCATAGACTAAGACTGTATATGCAATCCTATCCTTTCACCAGCACTGGCTAGTACAACGAGACTCTAATTCGCTGCTAGTACAGTGAGACTCACTAATACTGGCTAGTACAATGAGATCGCTAGTTATGTTCCGTTTAGGGAGTGGAACCCTCGCTCACGTGATCAGGATTTGATCTTCACTCGGGTTGTTTAGATCCAAACTCATGGTTCTTTAAAATAACCAGCGTTAATGTTCAGGTTTGTGAGGGTCGGGGAGAAGGATCAGTGTCGAATCCTTCAGATGGACACATAAATCGGATCGAGCATTCAATGGGCTCACGCACTTTAAAAGATTCTTATGGGAGTAGGCTGAGGAATGTCTGATTCGGGTTTAGGACAAGACACATCTTACAAGATAAACACTGTTGTGTTATAGTGAGGAGAGAAAAAATATATGAATGAATTTTGAGTTGTGGGGTGTTGTGGAGGTGGCGAGTTTGTCAATTACATATTCTTCCTTAGTTTTAATTGTTAAAGGAATCTTTCTTGTGCAGCAGCCTATAGAGTACAGAGCTCTGGACCCGATTTGCCGTCTGTCGGACTAAGGCCACCAATTCGTGTGAGAGAACATTGATAAGAACATTCACTAAGTTTTCATAGTGGCTGGGGTTCAAACCTGGATCGCTTGAGCAAGAAAGTTTAACACTAAATGATAACTGACTTAAAGGAATAGAAGGTATAACACTGACTTAAAGCAACAGAAAATGTAACACTAAATGATTTAAGAAGAACAGAAAATGTAACACTAAATGGCTTAAGAAGAACAGAAAATGTAACACTAAATGACTTACGAGGAACAGAAAATGTAACAATAAATGACTTAGAGGAACAGACACTTTAACACTAAGAACGGAAAGTTTAACATCGTCTTAAAGAGCATTATCACACCAATAACAATTCTATTTAATGAGCTGATGTTGATAAGGGTTGGGGAGGGGGCTGTTGATAGCTACATGTATTTCACAAAACTGATCAAGTACTACTGGGACCTCAATTTATATTTATTCCAGGAAATTCAGTTTTTAAAAATGCAAAATTTGATCATACTCTATAATCCTAGGTTTTTTACACAGGGTTCTTAATTCTGAATTTCGTTAAAACACACACACTTACATATGCAATCACACACACATGTAATCATACACACATATGCAATCACACACACATTTTTTATATATTCAAACTGATCAAGCTTGGAGAGAGTTTAATACAGTTTTTGAGTTTTTGTTTGTATTTTGAAGTAATTTGAATAAAATTATTCGTGTTTTAGTGAAATGGGTGAATGTATTTGCATTCATATTGTAACAATCTGGAGCCGCAAATCACATAAATAATGATTAAGTATTTTCTCTATTAATTAATATTTCTAAGTAAATGTGCTGTCAAAATTCAATAAGAATTCTTTCTGACAAGTTTTATTGAGATAACAGTGGGAGAAAAAAAAAAGAACTGTTTCAGCATTAGTTGTTGGACAAGTATTTTGGACAATGCTGCCTGGCCATGTTTACGTGTTTTTGCACCGTCCGCCATCGAAAACCCACCCAACAATTGCGAGTGGAAAAATGTCACTTGCGAGTTGAAAAAATAACCAGCGGGCTATCATAAGGCGATATTTTTTTTTCCCAACAAAAAATCGTGATTTTCTACTTTTAAGAAAATAATTAATTACTGGCAATCAATTTTACCAGAGCTTGAGGTTAGACGCGAGTCGCGATTGCCGAGACGTTGTATTGGAATCACAATAACAGCGTACTTGTACGTCTTGAATGCGCGGGTGGGAGGCATATTTAGGCGCAGAGATACCCAGCCCGGCAGCTCCACCTTTGAACAAGAGAGGGGGTGGTTGGATGGGGAGTAAAAATATCTCAGGTAGTAATTTAGTATATTTAAGCAATGGGAGTAAAATGTATTTTGTGGAATTATTGATTGATTGAGAGAGACTGCACTTAGAAATATTTCGTGCATTTTGCTGTTGATGTTATACTTGTGTTTTATGTAAGATGTAATGTGAGTAGACAGTTGTTTCTACAAATGTTTGAACTAAGTTGCTTGTATATAGTATGCTAAACACTTGACATTGTTTCTACTGAATGTGCTCATAAAATTGATAGGTGTTTTTATTATGTTGTGTGCATGTATAGGGCTAATACATACTGTTGAAGGAAACTGTACATTGAGACTGGAATGTCAGAGAGAATGGAGTTAAAGAAGAATAAACTGGAAATAGTGTTTGTTCCCTGATTATATTTTACAGGGAATAAGCAGCCTTTCCTTGTTTTACCTTTAATCTCCTGGTTTACTGATTATAAACTGCTATGCATGGTAGTCGTGAGAAGTAAATACTGCAGTGTGTAAGTATAAGGAATTACACTGCACTGCATTGATGTATGGTGGCAAAGTATGCTGACTACATTGAGCAATATTTGGTACAAGGAAGTTAGTGGAAATTGCTACAATTGTTGTTCTGTTTGGGGGAGCCAATATGACAGAGCACCAGATGGCCTCAAGAGAATAGGGCTAGTTAGTGTCCTACAATGTGAGAAGGGAAACACGTGGAATTGACAGTAATAAAGTGAAAAGCATGTGAAAAGACTCTAGTGGCTTCACCTAAACAAGGTTACATACAAACTATTATCACTTATCTCTAATAACACCATTTCTGTTTTCTGATAAGAACTATCCTATGAATTGTATTGACGCTAATCTTTTGAATTTGAAATATTCCAAACAGAACAATAAAACAAACAAATGCACATATCTATATCAGTGCAAAAACCACAACTCAGTACTTGGTCTTGTGACATAGTCCCCTTTTTTCTTGACGGCAAAGTCAGGTTTGAGTGGAGCTGTTAAATTTTCTGATTAGAAAATCTTTAGTTTTTCACTCTCAGGAAATTCTTATTTTCAGATGAGTTTTTTTGTGTTCAAAAAAATTCTTCGCACTCTGAACTCCTTCATAGTATGTAGAAAATTCATAATTGTATTTTTTGACTCATACCTAGGAAAATTCCTTGGTTGTATTTTTATATTCAGTTCCATGTGTCTGAATCTGCTATTGGTGGAGATGTCTCTCAGATGCAAAATGTGCATGAATATAGCTGAGATCATTTCTGTGAAAAATATTACGTATTCCAGTAAATAAAACTCTCATCAACCTCATATACAAAAAAACCCCACAAATTACTTGTTCTTGAAAAGCAACAACTACTATAAAAACAAAATGCAGCCTTATGGAATGTATTTATCCAAGAATTGTTGTAAGCAAGCAAAAATCAGATGATAAAATAAACAAGCAGCTCACAACTGAAGCACCAGCAGGTCTTCTACAAGAATAAGAAAACACAAACATTATAAAAATTAGTACACATTCCCAGAAAAATTAAAGTGTCTGAAGTAGTGGTGTTTTGTTTTTTTTATAGATCCCATTTTTTATTTTTAAAATCTTAACTTTCAAGTTCAAAATTTAAATCTGGTATTAGAAAATGACTTGAGTTAATTGCCCAGCATTGAAAGTGGCAAGCTAAACTCCGGCGATCAGGGACTGTTATGATATGTGTTCATTTCCAGAGAGGATTTCTCTTTTTTGGAACAGTCCATCCCATCATCACTTTCTAATGACTGACTCGAGATTTCAAAGTTTTGTATATCATTTGTTATTTTGCTAGTTGATTCCTGGGAAGGAAATATATCATTAAGGTCAAATTTATCTTTATTTGTCTCCTCTTCCTTTATAGCTTTCAAATCATTCTGTTTGATGACAGATTTACTTATGCATGTATTTTTCTTTATTTCTGGGTCTTTTGCCTCTGCTTGCAGAGCACCTTCAATATCTTGTGCATGACCTAAATGACCTTTGACATTTTTTCTCTCCACTATCATAGTCTCACTATGCAATGATTGTGACCTTTTTTCTACTTGAGACAAACTGTCCATTTGAGGCGAACTATCTAAAAGAAAGCCAGGCGTTTGTTCTTCCGATTCAAAAGCCTTAATGGTTTTTTCATTAGAAAGGTCACACTCATTTGTCAAAAGGCTCATAGTTTGATTTGTCAGAAAATCAGGTGTCTCTTCTTCAAGCACTAAATCAGAATAAACAGTGCAGTCATGATTATGGTCAGTTTTGTCTGACTGATGACTGCTGATATGAGAGAGACTTTGACTAAAGTCAGGTGTATAATTATCAGAAACAAAAGCACCAGTACTAGTAATTTCATGATGACTGTCAATTTCTCCTGGCACCAGTGTGTGTAAACTATCATCTGTTCCAAAACAAGAAGAGTCTTCCTCAAGTTTAAGAGAGGGAGAGGTCCCATTTTCTTGATCTGACGTATTCAGTATTTCTGCAGCTTGCTGAGGCTCAATGCTTGTAGTCTGTAGTACACTGTCAATAGTTTCCATCTGAAACTCACAACCAGTATTCTTCTGATGCATAATTTCTTTTATTCTTTCACTGGCACCAGTCTCACACTCAAGACCACCATTTTCATTTTTGTTCACAACCATCTCAGCTCTGCTTTCATCATAATCCAAATTTTCTTTCTCGCTCTCAGGATACATTCTTTGCTCTTCCACGTTATCAACTGCTTCAGTCCTAGTCTTTGACTGAATTCTCTGGTTATGAAGAAAGCCACATTGTTCATTCCCAGACTCCACTTTTAATGTAGTTTCAGATGGAAAGATGCTGCCAGTGTAACTAGGACCCTCTGAAGAACTGCTCATCAGTTTATCTTTTCCAGCAATTTTTGAGGTGACCTTCATATCGCCTAAATAACAACATACATATAGAAAAAGAGAACTAATCAAAGTAAAAAGCAAAATTAATAACAGTAAACTGAATGTACTGTATATAAATAAATGTTATTGTCAGAATGTCCGGCGTTTTAACATATATCTCTATTCCATTTTGTTATTCAGCACTGTTATATATATATCACAATCAAGATGAAACATTTAAGTGAAAACTTAAAATGTAAATAGTAATGGTCTAGCTGAGTTATCTACCTTAATAATATAAGTAAAATATTTTATCATCAATCATTTATGAGTGAATTTTGTTCGAAAATATATATTATGGTTAGCAAATGATGATTATAATTAAGGAAAGATAATTTGAAAGAGCTCATAAAAAATCATCACTAGTTTAGTTTCCTCCCTTACAACTTTACTCTCTTTTGAACAGATCATGCTAGTGATCACTTACACTTTCTAAAGCCTGTGAAGGATATACTGTTCATCAACTTTAACAAAACACTTCAATGAATTGTGGGAGTATAGTTTTAGAAATAATGCATCTTTCCATATGATATTTATACAATAAATATACTTTTAGAAGACAAATAATTTTCCCATATGTTAGTACAAAAATTAATGCATTTTGTTAGTAATTGCCAATATAAATATTTCAGATACTCTTTAGTTTAAATAATTTATACGTTTCCATCAGAATAAGAAAAGGCATGCAACTTTGAAAAAAAAAAAAGAAAAAAGAAAGAGAAGTAACTGGAGATAACTTGTACCACAACCAATTTGGGCAGACTGCCAAAAGTGTCATGAATACACTGATGTTAGTTTTCAGTACTTTCATCTTTAATCTTGGTGTTACTTTTCAGAGCAACAATCTCGGCTTTACTTAATCTTGGTGTTACTTTTCAAAGTAACAAAATCAGCTTTACTTAATCTCCTGCTTTGTTTTGATTCCTCCCTTTTTGTCATATGCACATGAAATATTATACACTCACAGCACATCTGTCTAAAACTTCTCAAGGCATCTTCAAGGTTTCTCTAAGTTAACAATACATACTCTTCTGGACATTATTTGCTGGCTTACTTTTGCATTTAATGCTTACATATTCAGTAGAACTTCTTGAATAGGCTGCTTAAGATTTGATCAGCAATAAAATATTCTTTTATCTAAATCAGAGTTCCTTCTAATTTTTTTGGTTTGGTTTTTCTTTTTTTTTAATGAGCATATAAAATTCATTTTCAAAGGTTGTTACCCTTGCAGATTGAATTTTAGTTAAAATCTCTCTTTTCCACTCTCACATTCCCACTAAACCTGTCTTGTTCCACATTTTAATATATGTCACTTACATTCTCTGATTCAGAATTTTCTTCACAATCCTTTTATGCTAAACTTTCTTTTTCTTTTCACTGAAGGGAGTATTTGTGTGAGACTGTAAATGTTTGTCTTTAATGTTGTAGAAGAGAAAAAATGTTTACAGCGCCCTGCATATCCGCCAAGTGAGAGAGATGAATGGTGTCCATTGGAGAATTATTAATAACATAAATTAAGATACTCATCACTTGTAATTAATTATGGATGATTAATTAATAATAATAATCATAACTATCAATTAAGTGGCATTGGCATCACATATAGGTTAACACATGAACATAATGTGAACAGTCTTCACTAACTCTACTGAGAGAAATATTTAAATATCCCCTAGTAACAAAAGTTAAAAAGCTGGGCACTCTGAGAATTAACTGAAGTATGTAAAAAATCTATCCTGGCTCAAACTGAAGAATCAGACATATTATTATTATTTATTAAAACTCTAACCCCTTAATGCAACAAAAAGTAAAACAAACCATTATTTGTTTCTTTCTTAGTTCTAGGTAGTGAAAATAAGTTTTCTGACCTCTCAATACAAAATGATTACATCTTTATCTGCAGGAATTAGATAAATATATAATAAATAATAACAAACATGAGAGTGAGTTATGTGAAAAATAAATTCCCCCTGTTATTTAAAAAACAAATTCAAACCTGCAAATGTGGATGAAATGGGAGTAAGAAACTTCAAGATTGTTGTTTGCTGTCCTGCAGACTGCTGCTGACTTTTCAATGACATTCTTGACATCCTGGCTTTGGCAGAAGTTTTACATGAAGGTGTAGGAAAGAACATCTGAAAAGTGTTTAAAGTGTAAGTAAGCATTTTCTTTTTTATAATATACTGTCTTGCAATAAGAATGCTTCCAATATACAAATGAGAGTATTACAAGTATTTCACTTTTTTAATTTGCAAGCTAGTAATATTTTTAAACAATTAAAACAAAAAAAATATGTATTAGTGTTTGTGATAAAATTCATTAGGTAGAGAACATTGACTGAAGTGTAAAAAAGAATTGTAACAACTATTTGTAAAACAGAACATAACAGAAGTTGCTCCATCATTCATTAAAAGAAAGAAATGTCAGTATTAAATTATAATTTCAATATTATATTTATAAATCAATTGGATTTTAAAGGTTATTGACATCACAATTAATAAATGACATAAAAATTAAAAAGTAGGCAATTTATTAGATAGTGGTAGACATACATCTAATTATTTTTTAAATTAAAACAGTAAAAGGTTGTCAGAATTAAGGTTGTAGAATGTTACTACATGTTTACCATATAATACAATGCTGACTCTTTTCATATTAAAGCTATTTCTCTAGTTTCAAATCAATATTTCAGGAAATTAGGAATTCCATAATTATATATCCCACAAATTTTATCATTATATGTGTCATTCGTCGGACCCATATATTGCAAATATCAATCATGTATAAGAAGTTAATCATATCCTACATTAATAATATTAACAGCTGATGAAAGGGGATCTATGCTTAAAGGGAGATAACTCTTCTAAAATTTAATGTAATATAACTTTATTCAGTTATATGTGTCATTCGTCGGACCCATATATTGCAAATATCAATCGTGTCTTAGTATAATATAAGAAGTTACATATCCTACATTAATAATATTAACAGCTGATGAAAGGGGATCTATGCTTAATGGGAGATAACTCTTTTAAAATTAATGTAATATAACTTTATTCAGTTATTTATGTTTTAACCATACTGACTCAAAGAACAGTTCACTAATACAAAAATACTACTTTAAAAAAATTCTCTGAAATGTTTTGTTTTAAGTTTTTAAAGCTTGACAATGAATGGCTAAAGATTATGATGTGAAGGCTGGAAGAAAAATTATGAAAGGACTACTACTATGTCAAAATCTTGGAGAATCACTCCTCTGCATGATTGTATAAGACTTCTATGAGCAAATAATTTGTAAGAGTTATATTTTCATATAAAAAAAAAAATCAGTTTTAGTTTAAACATCATTGATTCTTGTGATCCACCCTACAACTACTATCAAAAAAACACCAAACCTATTTACTAATTACTTCCATAAAATTAAAATCACTTTACCACAACCAACTGTAGTTACAAAAGTTTTTCATCCAGTCAGAAATAAGCTTTCTGATAATTTTAGGGCACTTAATATTCATCAATATTTATATTTGTTTCAACCTCATTACATTCCTCAACATGAGAAATATAAACTTTACAATTATGAATTGGAACAACTCACCATGGAAAATAATAAGATAACTCAGTTGACCGGAAAAAAAGGGGTTGGAAAAGAAATGCAGAATAATGGCAGCAGTTGCAAATATGGGTCAAATACTTTCAGAAGATTACATCACCACCAATAGTCAAGCCACATACCTTAGAATAGGGGACCGATATAGTCGAGAACTGAGATCATAACTTACATTTTTAAGAACTAGTCGAAATGGAGTCTTTGATAAGGTTGTGTGACTCAATTAACAAGGGGAGTTAATTTTATAAAAGTAGGAATTTATTGTTGATCTATTAAAATTGAGGGAGGGCGAAACAATAAGCAAATGAGTTCAATGATCTCACAATACATTATATATAATTTTTTTAGCCTTCATTGCCCCTAAAATTTTCATTTTTACCCCTTTGGAGTAATTTATCCTTGTTTACCAATCCCTGAATCCCTGATACACACCAATGATTCTCAGTCATCTGGTTTAATGGATTCGGGGTGGGGGGTGAGGAAGAGAGTAGCACAGATAATCCTAAAATATGATTAAAGTAAAGCAAATTACTGCTACAGAAAACAAGAGTGAAGCCTATAAACTGAGATGTGCATGCTTAACTAATTACTCACCAATATCTAACCTTTTTTCAAAATATATTTTACATCAAACTTATACTTACTTTGTAACATTGTAATTAACACCAACAAAATTTAATATAGTAGGTTCCAGTGTACTGACTAATGCTGTGTTTTAATCACACCATCTTTAAAGTATATGAATACATAGTTCTTGTAAAGAAATATTTGAAAATCTGCAAATGAAGGCAAGGGCAGTTTTTCTTTTTCAGCATTTCATGTCTGTAGAAATTTTTTTTTTTAATGTTTGGTTTAATTTCTGCAATGGGAATTTTTGTCATTTTATTAATATTAGAAGCTATTGCCTTTTTTAATACAATTACATATTGCAAACAGAGATAAATATATTGTGATTGCAGTTTATGATCACTAAATTCACCTTCTCTTTTTTCCTTGCTGAGAGCCACTGGTCATCATTATGTGTTGCAGGAAGCTTTCTCTTCTTGCCCATATTTTCTGTAATGAAATTGCAAAAAACTATTAACCCTTAATTTTAGTTCAAACAATTGTTATAATAGAATGCGAAATTGAAAGCATGGGCAGCTTTTTCTTCTTTTCAGTATATTTGATTCATGGCTATTCTTTTTTTTTTTTACCTCTAATTATGTCAGTATTATAAATACTTTTGTACTGATAAAAGCTGTTTTTTGTTAGACTGCCTTGATTAAAACTGCTTTTACAAAGCAATGATAATATTTTTTTAATGTTTGTTCAATTTTTTTAAATTTAAGAATTTGTGAATGAGCAAAGTTGCCTGCACATTTATGAAATAATTATTTTATTTATGCTGGTATTATTTAATGTATTAAGAATTGAAAGCAAACTTTGTGCAATGCACGTTAAGAATAAGATAGTATGTAAGGAAGTCAGAATTCTCCAGAACCATATCTAAGGTTACCTAGTCATCCTTTGTGGAATTTTTCATGGTCAAAGTTTCTTTAAGTGAGTAAACCAGGCTGAGTAATAAACAACTCACCTTGTGATGCTAACCAGTTCTAGGTGGCTGGTAGTTAAAGTGACCAATGATCTGATACTTGTCAATAACAAATCTTAGTTCTTACCAATAAGTAAGGCAGAAAGTGACCTTTTACAAAAATCCCTTATTCTTATTACTTTGATTTAATCTATGGTCAAGTCTGGCCTTAAAAGGATGATCAGTAGCTGGTGAATTATTTAACTCATAAGAAAGAGTGGACATAGAAATATTTTCTTGCATTTTGAACTATTGATTTATGCTTTGTCATTTGACTCAAAGATGATTTCATGTACTTAGAATGTTGACTTTTATGTGTTTACAATTAGATTTAGAAATGTTTTCATGTATTTGAACTGAGGTTCAATTATTTGTAATTAGAGAGATTTTGTACACCGCATTGTCGAAAATGACTGCCCCTAATGGAAATGTTATTTGAATTTGATTATGTTATATTTTTTGCCACAGGAATGTAAGTTTGTGAATGCTTGTGGAGAGATATGGGAATGTAGAACATTTTAGACCTGAATTTTTTGCGCTGTCCCTTGATTTGACTTTTCCAGAAAAGAGTGCACCTTTTCTCGTTATCTACTTCAGACTGCAGTGATCTACTGCACTCTTCTAAGCGACACTATTTGTTACACTTGCTGGCAATGGTGTTGCTGGAAATTGGTTACATAAATCTCCATTTCAGAACCATACAGCAGAAGTTGGGTCTGGAGAGATTGCTTACTAACAGTTCAGGTCACATGCCATTATCCAACACAGGCAAAGTGAGTCTGTGACACTGAAGCGAAATGTGCCAATGACAGCTTACATCATAAGGTCATGTAAAATTAACCATTATATTTTTCACTCCCACTCTGATTTATTTGATAAGAAATAGACTTACAATTTGATTATTGATTACTAACTTGACTCTTTATTGTTAAGACAGAGCTGAATAAGTGGTGGGCATTCTCTGAACATTTTAGTAATATAAAAGTCTGTGTTCTTTCTCATCTGTATTCATTATTATGCTTTGATTGTCGATTTAATGATTTATTGTTGTTTGTTATTTATCCTTCTTATGATTATTATCTAATTTATGTTTGGAGTAACAGTGGGTGGATGGTGGCTCGTTAAAATAACTTAAAAGACAGATCTAATTACACCTTTAGTAAGAAGTTCCACCTACAGAAGAAATTATGTGTCAGTAGAACGTCTGTCTAAATGTGAGTAAGGAGTAGAGTTTCTGCAGCACCAGGTGATCCGCTAAGTTGTGTCTTTTTTATTTTAGATCTATTAATGTATTACTATTAAGTATTATTAATATATGGATTGATTTTATTCATTTGTATTTAGTTATGAATTATTAATTATAATATAATAATAATAATAACCAGCATTGGAATTCATCACAAAATTCATTTTCAGAATATTATTAGTTTTTAATTAATATTTTACTTTAAAATGTACTTTGCAAATTGGTCATATCTGATATGAAAAGACCAAGAGAAAAAGATCATTATATATTTGTATATATAATATTACATGAATTTATAAACTTTAAAAGCAAGAAATAGTGCAGAAACTTCTATTGTGTCAAATACCTGAATTTCAATAAGCTGAATCTTGGATGACTCTCTTTGTCAGCATCAAAACTGCCAATAAAGTTTTGTTTTGCTTGGGGTTTCCTTATTTGGGTTTTGGGTCTGCTTCTATTGATCTTGCAGATAGGTGCAAGCACTCAGTGAGGGCTATACATTCTGAAAGCGATGAATATATTGGGAAGTGCTGGTGAAATGCTGGTGAAATATAAGTGGATTTTGGTGTCTTCGCTTGTAACCTGTTTTTTTTTTCTCAATCAATCAGCACCCACTCTCTAGCTCAGCAGCTATGATGATAATATTAGCTCACAGTTTTTGACTCTTTTATTATTATTCATTAGCACAAATAATAATTATTATTTTAATAATTCAACCAACAAATCGTCGTACGCTTACTTTAGTTAGGCCTATAAATGTATAATTTGTAACTTCAAAACCGCTGCAAGCATTGAAGATTGTATCTTTATAAAAGTATTCTGCAAAAGGTGACAAAGAATAGTTCATTAATTGATTTTAAAATATGCATACACATAAACGTATAATAAAAAAATCACATTTATATATATTAATACGTGTTTTACATTACTGATGACTAGGTATGTTTGTAAAGTATACGTGGTGACCATTTATGTTTGTAAAATGCAAATTAAAAATAAAAGCAAATTTGGCTCGATTTTTTTTGTAAACCCGGGCTGCCTTCACTTTGCCCCATGATAAAATAATTCTGCCAATGTTGTTAGTATTTTAACTAACAGCAGTTTTACTTTTTACGACTTAAAAGTGAAAACGACTGAAAATCGAAATACCTTGTTTGAAACAAATAAGCCGGCAAACTATAAAGGTATGTCACTCTGTGAATCAACCAAGGGAAATCATTCTAATATTTGCGCTGTTTTGCTCGTGCGACCTTAGTATAACTATAAGTTATAACAAAAGTAGAAGGAGAACAACATACCTACAAGACATGTTTATTTAGTTTTATTTCTAGTCAAGTTTGATCATGGCATGGTTGTGGGACGATATAAATGCTATCTACAATCAGCTATACAGAAGCGTCATTGGAAGTCCTGCGGTAAAAGAAGTAGAAAAAATTATCATCAAAGAAATCGAAATGATCCCACCTCATGGAAATTTCGTTCGACTCGCCGGCTTGTCTGGTGCAATTGCAGTTGTGATGGCTGCTTATGGTTCACATGGTGAAACTGAATAATTTTAATTATGATAGCTCTTGCACGTTCGTTTGTGCCTCCTGATTTAACCACTGAGTGACTGACTCTTATTTTGACACCATCTCAAGCTCCTTTCATTTACTAGATTTAGTTTCACATTTTGAGACTGGGTTTATGCTAACGTTAAAATACTACTGATATTTTTTAATATTATCAGTCTTTCTTTCTCATTTTCTTTTTTCAAAGAAAACTAACAAAACAATATAAATTATAATGCGACTGTATTCATTCTAGTTCTTTTCTGTGCTTAAAAAATGTGTTGGCTGAATTTGTTGCGAGGTGCATATAAAATGCACATTATTAGTAGGCTTAGCATAAATTCGTTATAAGTATCGTTCTGTCAACATGAATTCTTGTAAATAATACTTGGATCATCTTCTGTATTAAGCCATTGAATAGATAGAAGACAAACTGAGTAGTGCTAACAAGTCTGGGGAGTGTTTTGCTTGTTTAGTGTTAAACTAGACAAATTCTACTTTCCTTACAAATTTTGTTTAATGCATAGACATCCTTAGTTTTTATTTTTAATATTATAAAATAATTCAGTCTTGTTGAACAGAATACTTTAATTATTACTGCTTCATTATAATTTTAATGAGCTAAAATCATATTAATTTAATTTAGCTTTTAATCTAACTTTGAAATGCTGATGATAATTTGGGATGTGATTGCAAGCAGTCTAATCATGCCAATGTGATTTAGCATGAAGCAAGTACAGAATCTGACTGAGTTGATAAGACCATCGTTAAATATTTCCAAAAAGCAATTTTTGTGTAGCAATTTATATTTTCTTTATAATACATTGATTCCTTCTTTCTAATTGATATAAAAAGTTAGTAAAAGTATCAGTTTTGCTAGTTTAAACTTTAGTATCCATGTTATCTTTTTCTGCTTTCATTTCCTGGGGGTGGTGGTTATGATTTCATATGATGCACGTTATGATATTACAATTAATTATACTCTGCAGGTAAATGATATACAGTACTTTTAATTTAAATAATTAAAATTACCCTTATTATATTGGTGTTATATTTGTACTTAATATATATATAATAGGTTAAATAATTGTATAATTTTATAAAATACATATAAAAGATTATACTGAATTGTTTCATCTAATAAGTAATATCCTGTCATAAGTAATAATAATGACAGCTTTAAAAAGTTTATTTAACCCAAATCTGTTAATTGTTATAACTAATATGCCTACAAAAGCTGAGTCCATATTTTAGTGGAACTCCTTTTCAAATCTTTTCTTTAAAGTGTAAGTACTGTTTTCTTAAAACCCTCATGGCTCATCAATCCATTTTATATTAAACTCTGTAGTGTAACCAATTAAAATCAATCAAATAAATCCAACTTTTAAAATATGTGAACCTATTAAAACATTGAAAGAAACCAGATGTTCAAAAGCTCAAAATATGTGAATCACATGATCTTGAAGAAAGTCTAAATATAGACCTCTGACCATATTGGCATTTGACATGACATCATAGTGTGAGTGGTATCAGAGCTGATTTTATCTTTGCGTTCATATCATTTCTTTAGAGTGATTTTCATCTTCAGCACATATTTTTTCACAATTTTCCAGAGAAATGAAATTTGTAGCAAATCTATGATTGGAAGAATGCAGTGTTTCATCAACAAATAAATAAATAGCTGATTTGAAGTCATGCTCCAAGCCTGCTACCTGATGACCAGTCTTTGAAATGTACAGTGTCATTTAAAAAATAAAATAAGAACATTATATTTATAATGACTCTTGTATGGTAATCAAGAAATGAAGAAGCTATATCTAGATATATACATGTATATTTTGAGACAGGCACCAGCAAATTCCACAGCTTTACATGCAATGAATACAGGATGATTAGGTGTCACATTTATCTCATCATTTTGGTACTATAACTTATTTTTTCATTGTTTCATTTATATATTGATTATATGTTCAATAACTTATAATAATTTCATGTTTGGTTTTTCTTTTTAAATTGTATTGCAAGCTTATTAAGAAAACAAAAACATAATAATTAATATCTGAACAAAATTTTGTTGTAAATACATTGACTTTTTTCAAGTCTTTACTCAAGCCAATCAAGAAAGAACTGCTCAATTTACACTGAACCGATCCATAGCAATAATATTAATAATCACTATCTCTTAGTCTTACTCTTAGTCACATAACTGAAACACTTCAAAATGTACTAAAATTTAATCAATAATTTTTTCATTTATTTTTTGAAATTATGTTTAATATTAATAGTTCACCTCAAAAATTCATCAGCAAGATATTTAATAATCACTAAGGAGTTGTGTATTTTATTTATCTACATATTTAAAATATTAAATGTTTATGCATGTCCCAGAAAATTCCAAAGCATGCCCACAAAAAATTCATTAGTAGGGTGTTTAATTATTTAAAAATTGTATACTATAATATTTTACATGTATTAATATTTTATATTTCCATTATATGTCCACTCATGTAAACAAATGCTCACTGTATCAAAATGATATTAATATACCCACTAGTATCATAAGAGTAAGAATAGAACAAACTAAAATCCAAACATATCTTTGTTATATTTGATTACCAACAAAAATATACATGATCAGTCTTTAATCAACAAAGCAGTAATTTTGTATATGTTTTCTGAGTAAGTTAAGTAGTATCTGCACAGCTTTAATAATGAATATTAATAATATTTATAGTTACAGCATACATATTTACTTGCCTCATGTGTTTGATTTCCAGATGCCAAATAAGAAAAATATTTCAAGAAATTTTGGAACTTTGTCATGTGGCACATATATCAAATTATACTAATATTAAATTTATACTAACAAAGAAATGGTGCAGTTTTATTGATTTCATTTCTTAACAAATAGATATATTTTTCTACTTTTTCTTTGCAAGTTTTCAACCACATTGTTTTCCTTTATTTTTTGTTCTTAATTTTATGGTTGTTATGTTATAAATGGATGTGATGTTATAAATGGAAAAGTGAAATACTTGCAACTTGGTTTTTTTCTTAACTATTCTCTCTTTTTTACTCATTAGGTTTCAGTCAAACTGAAGATCCTAGGTTAAAAATGGTATGTAGTGTGGAAATGTTTCATTCATTCTTTTGTAATTTGTATTCTTAAGAAATATTCTTATAAATTTTTCATTTCATGAAAATACTGTATTATTTATATTTATGCATATTAATAATTAAAATGTATATATAATTTTTCTTTACCTATGTATATATAGTAAAGAATACTGTGTAAGTTACATTTCTCAAAATCCAACATTTTGGTGTTGATGTTTCGATGCCAAAGTAACAGTAGCACACTGTCAATCTTCTACCTGTCTATTTTCTGTGCCTGTCTATCTGTCTAGTTTCTGTCTTTCTGTTATGTCTTTTTCACCATACTGTTTGTGACATTATCTAACCTGGAAATATACATTATTTTTATTTTATGTTTTCGTACATTATATTCATTACATTTATTTGTTTTGTTCTTTTCTAGAGAACTATAATAACATGCAAGTGTAATATTGGTGGGAATTTGTAATCTTTATGTGGGTTCTTTATATATCTGAGCCTGCTTTCAGTATACTTCGATTTCTGTTACCAGTGAAGATATTAATGCATTTACTCATTCTCAGAGTTGTATTCAGTCAGTAGTTATGTTTCCTTCTGTCTCATTTAACCTCTGTGCTAATTTTATCACAATTCAATTTCTGCATGTGTTACATCAAATCTATTTGTGCTTTTATTTTTTAACAGACTTATGAGGTTGGTAACAAAATGCACTTGATTCATAGTGTGGCTCTTTTGGCTTCACCAATGGCAAGAAAACCTTTGCTGGTAAGTTGTAAATTATGTTTTATATTTGTTTCCTTGTGATTTTAATTGACAATAACATTTCTGTAGGTTGTGTTCATTGTACTTTATACAAAGACATCTTTCCTCATTCGTAAATTGTTAATTAATCAGTACAAGATATTTAAAATAGTTATTCCAGTCAGGAAAACCAGACAGAATATTTGGGTATGAAAACAGTGTCTAGGAATAAATGCAGAAACCTGTGTTAACTGTTATCCTTAGGTTTGTCTTTTGCATGGTCTACTTCAGTAATATCCAGTTGCAAAGATCTGTGTAATCCTTTAATATTCTCTTGGGCATTGTCTAGTAATATCTAGTGCAGGGATATGTGTTATCCTTTAATTTTCATTGCAAATAATCTACTTTAATAATACTTGCAAAGGTCTTTGTTATCTTCTAGTAAAGTTATCATTTAATTTTCTCTAAAATTAGTACATTATTGTTTAATTTTCTCTACAATCAGTATGTTATCATTTAATTTTCTCATACATATGGTAAGTGTAACAGATTTCTTGAGCCAAGGTAATGTTAGCATTAAAAAATAAAACAATTAAAAAAGTAAACATTTTTTTTCCTATCTGGTTTCAGGTGGGTTCATGTTTGTCTTTGGGGATGCTTCTTTTCTCCGGAAGCTGCTATTACCATGCGTTGACTGGCAACCAGAAAATTCGCTTTGTCACACCTTATGGGGGGATGCTGCTCATATTTGGCTGGCTTGCCATGATCATATGATGTGTAAGTGATTACTGAATTCAATTATTGATTTTTAAATGGCAAACAAAAGCTGGAATACATTTTAGATAGTGACTGATATTTAACAGGAAATTAACACCTTAAATAATAGAAGAAAAATTATCAAGTTACTTTTGATTGCACGTTTTTTCTTAACAAAATCCTTGAGAAAACAATTTGGTAGAATATATTTTAAATTATGAGTAATAAATGTCAAAATAGCAGTACCTAGGTTAATGCAAATTGCCAGAAGTGTTTTTAAAAAACAAACATACTTTTGCTGTGATATGCTTAAATTTATATTTTTATATATTAAATGTTTTTTGCATGAATTACTTTTTTTAAATACACCCTCTCCATAACTGTCTGCTAGTTGCAGTGCTGTTACTTTGTCTCTGTCAGTCTGAACATTTCCTTACATCAGATAGGATTTAGTGCTCCTGACCATCTCATTTCTGATTTTTCTATTGTTTAAGATTGAATTTAATGTATCAGAACATTCTTATGGTCTTTTGAACTTTGATCTATCGAGACTGCTCTTTTATAACAGTTTCTTGTAAATCTTGTCATTCCTTGTTGCATTTCAGTGTCCCAGTTCAATGTGAGCATGTATACGTTTACTATTACTTGATACGAGTCTTGTAATTCTTTCCGTCCTTTCACTCTTACTGAACCCTTACATGTACCTGTCTGGTGAATTGTCACAAGTCTTGTAATTCTTTGTATCATTTCATCTTTCCAGCTTTACAATTCTGGTCAGGGAAGTCTTGTAATTCTTTCTGCCATTTCATTTACAGTATTCCTTTTCCAGCTGAATATACCTGTACACTGGGCAGACATCAATACATCATTCTCATCACAGCTTTGTTGCAAGCACATGCACAAATGTCACATTGTAAGAGCTGAAAAAGAAGGACGGCTTTTATTTGCAGCAATTTGTTTATGTTTGTAAAGGAAAATATAGAGTAGGATTATGGGAGTATTGTGTTATTTTGATCATGTTTTGTTTATTTTTCTGACGAAATTTTGTTGCTTTATTGAGACTTGTCATTTTAGATGATTTTTACTAGAATATATTTGTGCTTTGTTGAAGTTTGCATGGAATTTGTAAAGAATGATATTGCTTTTAATCATGATTAATTTATACAGCTGCTGACTTTATACACACTCCACCTCCCCTCTTGTGAGAGGTATTTTATTTTGCACTGTTACTTCCCCTTAGCTATGAGAAATCATACTTTGCACCTTTACCTTTCCTTTGATGCGAATAGTCTAAAATTGAGGAAAGTATCAGCGAAGTTGATGTAACCATGAAAGTACTGAATTTTTGTTGAAACTATTTCTTTTTCATTTAAATTATTGATATTAATGCAGACTTTAATTTGGATCAGTATCCAAATATCATGGATGATGATATAAATTTTCTAATCCAGAAATATCTAGCAACTAATATGTTATTATATTGGTAGCAAATTAGAAACAAAATGTTCTGCAGTTCTCCAAAACAAAGATTCTGATTATAGCCTTTTTGCAGTAATTATCTATAAATTTTAAATTCCTTCCTAGATATTGTAATAATTAAGTTTATAAATTTTATCAGTCAACCAGTAAGCCTTAAAGCCTTGTTTAAATTTCTTGAAATATTGAACATTGTATTTATTTTAACCTATTTAGCCATTTTAAAGCATTATTCTTGTACATGTCTTAGTAAATGCTGATTTTTGATTGATATCATGGCAGAGAGAATTGCTGTAACAATATGTAGAGGAAAGGTAAAATATAAGTTGTTGTTTTTTTTAAATATAAGGTGTAGTGACTTGTTAATTTTTAGAAATAGTTTAATATCTCATCAGCATGTGTAATTTATTTGGGGACAAACTCTACATTTTTTAAAGCTATTAATTTATTGTGTACATAGTAAATATTGGTTTGAAAATAGTTTATTGTGAGTCTTTTAGATACCCCCTGCTTTTAATTTGTAACCGATAATGAATGTTTCAGATAATAATGAAGTTTCTAATAAAGATTAACACCATTAGTTGATGTTTCCTTATCTTATCCTTGGCTTTCGATAATTGATTTTGTTTGCCTCTTAGCAAGTCTCTTTTACGTATGTACAACTGTGTTTTGAAGTTTTCTGTCTGTTGTGACCTCTTGTGGAATAATACAAATTTTGTCATTTTTAATTAGTGCTAGTTTGATCATGTTTCTTTTTATTTATTTTAATTTATGTTTTATTGGATGATTGCATCATGTTTATAGCAATTTACTGATATAAAATGTATGAAAATTACTGTTTACAGAGCAATTAATATATATATATTAGCAGAGAAACCTTGTATAATCTGGATGTAATTGTGTCCAATGATGGGAGTGGGGTTAAACCACACCTCCATGCAAAATGTTGCCTTCCTAGCTCTCTACCTCATTAATTATCCAGTTCTGATATGTGGGTGGAGAGGGCATCTTTTCTCCTCACAATGTCCAACAAGTGTGGTGGTAGTGGTGGTAAACCACACCTCCATACAAAATCTTATGTAATGTTGGAGAGAGAGCAAACCCAGACTTCTTTCCCCAAGCCTATCCCATAATGAGCGTTAACTACACCTCCATATAAAACTTTACCTTCCTAACTCCCGCCCTCATTAATTGCCCATTTTACACATGTGGTAAAATTGGGCATTCCACTGGAAAACTCCTGACACCCCAAATCCTGTGTCTGCCAGCATGGCTTCATCTGTCTCCATCTGCATCCATAAATTACACATAAGAAGAGACAGACGCATATTTTCACGTGATCCTTTTGCTTGTGGTTGGCAGTACAGTTCGAGTCAACGCTATTGAAAGTATGCCTCAGATACTGGTTGGTAAAAGCCCAGATATAAACCAGGTACAAATCTGTACCGCTTCTTCATCCTTCTGCTGTCATGCCAGCCCCTCTTTCTCTAAATATATCTATCTATCTGAAATTCTCCCATGTTGCCAGAAAGTCGGCACCCGTCTGCGAAATCAACGATCAGTTGGAAGTCACTATAAATAAAGCCTGTCAAAATGAACACACTTACTAACATGCACGCAATAGTTTATTACATTTGAGGTTAAAAATTAAAATGTAGGCGCCAACATCATATTTAGAAAGTACACATAGTAATTAATGGGGTCTGTTTTCACGCGTCTCGACAAAACAAAAAATACAAAAATGCGACACGCGTCTCGACAAAAGAAATGACTTCATGACCAGCGGGTCGGAACAAGGGGGCGACACATGTCGACACGCTCACTTCACGCGCTCTGTCTCCGAGAACAGCAGAAGTCGGCAGGACTCTTTCCTCGGGTGACGAAAAGTCAGGCGGCGCCGTTCGGAGCAAGAAAGCAAACGATGCCCGTCATCCCGTCATCAGCAGTCACGTGGCTGGGGTGCACGTGCATTCCAAGTAGGCGTGCATGCGTTAACCAGACCGTTCATGCGAGCCGGAACCAAGTAGCAGCCATTTCGAGGACAGTCTTAAGTCAGCCTTGTGGATATCGGTAACGGGAACATTTAAGACCATTCTTAAAGTAAGCTGCGGCTCGAGAATTTCAGTGCATCTATAGGAAAGGCGGTAGTCTGGTTGGAAGTGGGGGCTATGGAACTTATCTGGAAGCTGCGTTTGCATAACAAGCACACTGTCTTTGAAAGGTTAGGGTGGGGCACTAGTTATATTTGTTAGTTTGTGTGTGCGCACGCGTAATAAATAAAAATATTCAATTCTGCATGTTGGTAAGACGCCTTGCTTTCGGTAAGATAAAATATTTTACGTTATTGCTTTTTGTAAGTCATTCGGTGCAAATTAGCGATAGGTGTTTACTAATGTTTATGTAATGCCCTATTTTAATTGTAGGTTTGCAATAACATTTTCCCACGTTTTGAAGTTTATTTTATTCGTTTTGTTGTATGTTTTCCAAACTTTCTTTGTTAACGGGTCTTTACTTGTTCGGTTGTACTGGGTTTTTGCTTGTTTTGTTTTTTTTAGACTACTCGTTTGTTTATTTACTTAGTAAGCCATAGTACAAGGAATAATTAAGCGATATTTTTTTATGCATAAAACTTAATAGTTTTATTGTTGTATAATTTTAATTTCATTTTAAATATTTTAACGTTATTCATATTTGTAATCAGAGCTCATGTAGACCAAATGGTGCCATTACGATAGACACTGTACGTTACTGTCATGTCATCTTAGTACTGACGTTTTGGTTTGTTTTTTCTTTCTTTCTGTTACAGTTTTCTTGATAATCTTTTGATAACACTTTACAAAATAAACAACAGTAACCCTTAAAGTTATAACAAACAAATTACAAATCTTTCCTAAGGCTGTAATATTTATTACTCATTAAACGATTAACATAATCTCAACAGGTAAGAAATTGGCTGACAACTGGCTCTTTATGTCTAACGAATCAATCCCCATGATTTATAGAAATTGGAAAACATTGCATTGCCCACATTACTAATCTCTGTAATTATAGGGACTGGCACTTGCAACATCCAGCCCGACACTCCTCTCTACGGTTAGTGGGACTGGCACTTGTAACATCCACCACGACACTTGTCGCCTAGACAACAATCTCTGTGATCAAATAGTCACGATCGCCCATCCTTGGTCTTTGACAGTGGTCTCAGTAACTGTTTAGACAGGATCTCTTATCATTGACCTCAAACTATGTAGATTGCACCTCCCACCACTGACCACGACAACGATCTCCTTGTCCTTGACCCATATCACTGAGCCTGTTTCGGCTAAATTTGATATTTCTTGTGGCAAAGGCAACAGAAAGTTGTCACCAAAAGGAGGGGAGGGGAACAAAGAATGTGAAATGGGAACATCATTGTAACTCGTTACTAATGTCATGTCAATGCCACCACAGTCTCACACTCTTCATTCCTTTGGTGATTTGTCAACACTAGGTACAGATCTGTTGGTTGCTAGTCACAGTGTCCGACATGCATTCACCCTGAGTGTTTTCTGCCTCTTTATTAATGCTCGCAAATTTATGTATGTTGATGTGTTTGCATGTGAGATTGCAAATGGAATGAAAATGTAAACAATACAACGTAAATATCACATTCACCCTTTCAAAACAACAAGCCATTTACTTTTCTTGATGTCTATGATTAAAAGTTATTGTCCTATGGATTCTCATGCTATAAAAAAAACTTGAATCACTCATCTCACAAATCATTCAGATCACACTGGGAATAAAGGACAGTTTCTAAATCAATGGGTGATGAAAGTAAAAATTAAAAAAAAAAGAATTATCAAATCAGACAATCGCAAATGTTACCACTACAAAAAATTAACAAGTTTATCTTGATAAAGCACAAAGTTATTTAGAATGTCAAGATAAAGTCCTGGTGCTACTTGGCTTTCCCAGAAATTAACAACAAATCCTATCCTTAATACTGAGATGATCCTGTTTACTCAACTATTTTTTATTTTTTTTTAGGGGGGGGGCACTGAGATTTTTTTAAAATAGTAATCTGAATTTTAATCACTTGTGGAATTTTGGTACCAATCAAAGATGTTGAATATTCTTGGGTGCGTCATTGATTTAGTGAATTGATTCTATTTCGTGCAGAAAAGTGAAATGAAGAAAGTAGATCAAATACATGTCCTGTCCACGACACCACTGCTGTAGAACTCCCATGCAGAAAAATTAAGAGATTAGATCAAATGTGTGCATTCTGTGTCAACAGATGCCCACCCGTCATACAATGTCATATCATTGCCATCTTCTGTCTTTCATTGGCAGTGACCTCCCTCCCTGGTGTCAGATGATCATTTCTCTGTGTGATCCCAAAAGTAAAATGACCACCCGTCTTGGGGCTAATTAATTGGAGTTGGGTGGCTTTACAAACTACCCGTTTACATCGTGCTCTGCCATCAGTGTTGAAGTGTTGTCAAGCCTGGTATTACCCTTTACTAAAGTCCATGTAAATGTAATCATTCCAACTTGGAATAGCTAACGAAGTTGAGGCACTTGGCAGTCCAAGTTGGACGTCTGATTTGATCTGTCTCGACGATCACTGCAATGGCTCACTATTTGATAAATGATCTTGCCAAGGAAGTGGCTTGTTCTCTTCTTCAGTCAACTTAAAAGCATTAAAATATCCCAATTGTTTTCCAGCAACTAGAGATGGGTATTTAACATGGCATAATTTTTTTTTAAGGGACGACCCTATTTTTAAATTACGCCATGTTTAATACCCATCTATAGTTGCTGGTGAACATCTGGGGTATTCTAATGCTTTGTGTATGGAGTGCCTGCCAAAACAAAAAAAAAAGGAAAGTTATGTCATATGAGCCCTGTGATCCTGGTCTCCTGTTTTAAGTCAAAAACAGATTTCGTAGAGTTAATTTTTACTCTATGCTCTCTGGTGGCTAAAGTTACAGTGTTATCTATTTGGATAAAAAGTATGATGCTACTTTACTAACTAAAAATTAAATTCCCTTTCTCTGGTCTGATCAGATTTGTCCACGTGCATGCTTGACCTACCTAATACCTCAGGCATAAAACTCTCAGTGCACCAAGTTTAACTGCCCTATTTATCCTAAAGTTAAATTCATAAATATTTCTAATAAACATTAATAATTCATTAAATTAACAAATCACAATTCAATATCAAACATAATATATTTATATATATGACGTTAATATAAAATGCATAATAATCTCCCTTGCCCTAGGAGAACGAACAGGGTGAAAACTAGACACACAAAAAATAAATATGGTTGGGGATATTGCCAGAAATCTGTGACAAAAGATTTTATTTGTCTTTGCTGTAGTTTTAGTTTTATTTTTTTCACCTGGTGGAGTTCTGAGTTTAGATTCATATTTTTTCTTCCCCCAATGACAGTGATGGCAACCCACCTGCTGAAATTACAAGCGCATCATACTAGCAATCTCATTATACATACTATTAAAACCTACTTAATTCTACTAATTCTTAGGCAGCATGTGCTATTCATATCTGTCAGACTGGCAATTACCTGTACACATCGATATAGATGTAATGGGCAATTAGATACTGACAGTTGAAGGGTTTAGTGAGGTTACTGATAGATGTATATTAACAGATATTTGTGGGTTTTAAATCATGCATCACCTCGCATGAGTAGCTTACAAAATAAAGAAAAAGTCAAGAATTAAAGCAAAGAAAATGTTTAAAGTTTGTCGTTCATTCCTATATATATTTTATATATAATTTCATTTAAAATTTACGTTTGTCCTCGTAAACAGAGTAGGCCGTACAGAGTCATTAGTAAAAACACAATTTGGTCTGCTAGCTAATGTAAGGATGATATGCTACACTTAAAATTAGAATATATTTAATGACCACATACAGCATGTAACATGTACACACACACATTAGAACACAAGTCTTTATTTTTAACTGCATATACAGATATTGATAAGTATTAACTACATTATAATGTCTCATTACAAAAGAAAAGGAACACCTTTATTTGAATTGCTGTGGTATATTTTTAAACATCGCCAAGTAGTCATTTATTTACTCAAAGAATGGCCAATGTATTTCACTGAAGTTACGTAGGACGTAAAACCATAAATATATAATTACATTAATGTTACATGCAATGCTGGTGCTGGTGTAGGGGGCAGGGTATTAAAGGCCGGTTTTCTTTGCAATGCACTTTTTCTATTTAATTCCTTTTAGAATTATAATTTGGGGCCTTTAAGTCGAAAAAATATTTCAGTGCGGGATGACTAGATTATTTATACTTTGTTCAAACTGACAAATATTTCAGTGCGGGATGACTAGATTATTTATACTTTGTTCAAATTGACAAATTTTACACGATACAAGCAATGTCTCAATACCGGAAGTAAATTTCGGCAACACGAATAGAAACTGCCATATTCGTTGATACCTCAGAACTTGAATAGAAAATCTTGCACCTAATTCTGTTTGTCCCATATAAAACTGACTTCTAACTTTTATCGTGTGTAGATGGGATTTTTGTTGTTTAAGCGAAATTGCCTTATTCTATTAGTCTAGTATTACCCCTCACTTGCAGTCAGTGAATCGTTTCTAAAGTAAAATAAAAGATCATATCTTTTAAACACAATCTACGTACTTTTTTTCTGCGTGAATTATGTACATTTTTACTTCATGGTGAAAGCTTATTTAGCTCATAGGTAAGACTCGTGACCGGTCACAGCAACCTGCGAACATGGAAGCGCAGTGGGTTTTGTAGCATCACTTTGAGAATATCCACAAACACGACTGCAGGACAGCGGCGCAAAGACGAAGATAGAGAGACGCGGGCATACGGCATTGTTGAAACAAGTCCTCCAGTGCAGTACAAAGTGATCGACCAACACTCCAGCGCGCATGGACAAGGCGAGGGGAAGTAATTTGAAGTGCAAATATCCAATCCTCTCGCCAGTGTTTGGTGACTTCCCTTACCGTTATGGCCGGCTGTGCTACGATAAGTGATAAATGACACTTTAGTTGATATTTTTATGAGAGGAAAATGTTTTCAAAGCCGCTGATATTAGTTGGAGTCCGTATGCCAAGAATCCATTTTTTTTTTTAATTTAGGTGAACGATCGCTACTATACATGCGTTTAGAACTTACTTTTAATGAGACCATTGTATTCTTTATATGGTCAATTGTTAATTACGTCCTATGTAGAGTTTATTCTAGAAAATAAGATGCTGTCCACGTGATCTTGTGCTCTCTTAGTTCAAATGACGTTTATGGGTCTGTTGTTTTGTGTGGCATTTTTTTTTTATTGGTTGAATTTTTATGTTTGAGTATGTAACATTGACAATAACATATATCCACCCCAAATCTCTTTTTAAAGAAAAATTATTAATTTTAAAAAACCAAGAAGTTAGTATACACAACGCCACGTTATTTCTAAAAAGTAAGTCACAAAAATCTGTTCTTGTGTACCAGAATGCAAATGTATACCAATGTTTGTGTGTATGCACGCACATTGAAAACATGTTTGTTAACTGCTGAGAGTCAAATAGTCACAACAGGCTAGGTATAGAAATAAAGAAAACAAAATTAAATTAAAAATAAGAAAGTATACTGACGAGCAATAATCTTGAAGTGAGGAGGGTAATCGTTCCTGTGTTACCTTTGTACTGACTTGAACTATATGCCAAACAATGAACAAGTTAGTTATGTGAATATAATTGCCGATTGATTCTCATAGACTGACATGTGCAAGTGTGTGCGGAATTTAACCAATCTGTGTGGTTTAATCATTTAACTTGGGAAATTTATGAGTTTCAATATTTCTTTTTCAAAATCAAGTTCCGATATCAAAGATTAAAATGAGCAGAAATTGTAAGAAATCTAAAATTTAAAGATTTGGATAAAGGTGTCTTGGTTTATTCTTTTTAGCCTAGAGTGTCTATGTCGACCGTCTTCCGGTCTAGCGTAGATTTGGCGTACTAACCTTTATTATATGAACACATAGGTTAGTGGTTTAGTCATGTCAAAGTGTCTTGGTCTATTTTGGTTTTAACCAAGACTTTTTCTCAGTCGGTCGTGTTCCGGTCCAGCGTAGGCTTGGTGATATCAAAGTGTGGGCCTATCTAACATAAGTCATTATTTCTATGAAAGGAAGCGATCGGCTTGTCGTTATTTACAACTATGGATAAAAACGTACAACTGGAGTGCGGGCAGATTGACTGCCAATGGAAACAGAAAACCGGATTCTTGGAAAGAAGATATCTGTTTCGGGATATCACCTCGTCCATTTATATTAAGGAAGTGCTGGCTACTTTCTCATGCAGCGTGACCTTGACATTTGGGGAAAATATCCACAATTCCTCATGCAAACAAGAGAAAATATATGAGTCTTGCGAAAATGAATCGTATTTTTTAAAACATAAAATATGTGTAGAACATGTTAAAAATTTAGATAGAAATTCCTTATATGAAAAAGGACTTTTTCTTAAGGATATATGCTGAGTGTGTGTGTGTGTGTGTGTGTGTGTGTGTGTTGTGCCGATGACTGTATTAAGAAAATATTAATATAAGAATAAAACATTTCATAACATAACGGTATTGAAAATAAACCATGATTAAAATTTACAACCAATAATGGGATACATTTCATTTTTAAAATATCAATATATCTCTAAACTTCTCACAGAATAATAAGTTATTAATTTATTTGCCACAACCAGATAAATAATATACATGCATTAGTTATTCGCCAAAGTCAGACGTGTTACAGACACGTCAAACTTATCAGACCACAATAAATACTTTGTTACATAGAGCATCACAGTAAATTATGTGTTACAGACACGACAAACAAATTATACCTCAATAAGCAATTTGTTGCTTATAATAATAATAACGATACACCATTTGTTACTGACACGACAAACATAGACCCCAATAAGCAATTTTTTGCTTATAATAATAATAATAATAACAACAACAACGATAAACCATTTGTTACTGACACAAACATTGGCATACCGCAATAAGAGATGTTATAGATACAATAAAATATATTACAATAGGACATTATTTATTGCTATTACAATAATTAGGCTATACATCGGAATTTGTTACAAAATATTAAAACGCAATAAACAATTTGTCACAAACACCCAACATATCTTTCCGCAGTAAATCGGCATATGTTATGCGATAAACATTTTACTGATATACAAACATACCAATTTGTTACAGACACAAAAATTTATACCAAAATAATGCACTTTTCACAGACATTAAGAACAGACAATATTATCGAAACTTCATGCTATAAATAAGATAAACATGTCACATTGAATACTATGGACACTTCATGCTATAAATAAGATAAACATGTCACATTGAAGAGACAATACTATTGAAACTTTATGCTATAAATAAGATAAACATGTCACATTGAAGAGACAATACTATGGACACTTCATGCTATAAATAAGATAAACATGTCACATTGAAGAGACAATACTATGGACACTTCATGCTATAAATAAGATAAACATGTCACATTGAAGAGACAATACTATGGACACTTCATGCTATAAATAAGATAAACATGTCACATTGAAGAGACAATACTATGGACACTTCATGCTATAAATAAGATAAACATGTCACATTGAAGAGACAATACTATGGACACTTCATGCTATAAATAAGATAAACATGTCACATTGAAGAGACAATACTATGGACACTTCATGCTATAAATAAGATAAACATGTCACATTGATTTGGCCTGACTTTCTTAACGTGTGTGACTTTCTTACATCACAACCACCCCCATCTGCATGACTGAGATTTTCTTTCAATTAAATACACAAGGAAGTTCGAAATATTAAGAAAAGTTAACAAGAATTTGATAACAGATAGAGTAAATAAATTCTTCTCAACATTATATACAATGGCAGGATTGGAATCACTTATACATTAAGACAATATCTTGCACAAAATAGTAAACAGGATCATATATAAAGGATGGAGAAAAATATACGAATTCTAACAGTTTTTAATATTCTAAAACTAATCAGTTTTAAGATCATAATTTCACAATCTTGGTGGTATTGATTTACAAATGTTTATTAATCCAATTCATCATTTTTAAAACAGAAAATCCACCACAAAGCTACTTTCAGTTCAATGAGATAACAAGACAATATTCCCTCTTAATCAACTTAGCCTTCTAATATAAATATCTTCTTTTATGTAATTCAGTTCAATCCAACTGTTAATAATATTGCCAATGTAAATGTATGAAATGAATAGAACAATAATTTAGAACCAGTTACATCACAAAGAGCATAAAGATAAAGATAAGACAAAACAAATACATGACGGTGTGCAGTTATGGTCTTGTCACTGGTCAACAACGCTGGTTAGCTCTTGGCATTTAACTTCAAGAGTTTTGTCAGTCAATGCCATATGAGATCAGGGGAGAACACTGAAGTAGGAAGAAATTGCTACAAGAGAAAGGACGCAGGACTCCGGTGTGGAACAAATAATACTGTCGCCTCTGTATTCCAAAATTCACTGCAAAATATTAATTTCTCCTCTCCATAAAAATCAATTTCACTGACTGTCTTTTTACCTCTCCTAAAATATCAGCCTATTTATTCCATTACAAAATTAAATTTATTTCAAATCTGTCAAAAGACGAGAATTTATATCATAAAAGTCTTTACAGTGTATTGAGTACAATTTAAATATTTACATGAAAAGCATAGAGATTCAAGATATATTTATATATGCTAAATCTTCCAATAATTCTAAACTTTATATCTCTAGTTTTACAAAAATATAATAGTATTAATTGTTGTCTTAACCATAACTTACATGAAAATTTAACACCAGACTCTTAACGAATTTGATGCAACAATCATTTGCAATTTTGCCTTGTCTTCCAAATGGGGATTCTACTCAAATGCTTCTAGCAAATCTCGGAGGAGAATAAAATATTTTGTGATAATTATCAAATTCTGAGTTGCATTTTAAATTGATCTGATTGGTCAAAGTTAGTATTCAGTCTTTGTTCACTGGTCAGAAATTGTAAATTCTACCAACTCTCTTAATTGTTAATCAGACTTACCTGGCCTCAGGTTGTGCCTATATCCGGTTTAACATCCCTAACAAATACTTGCTTAAATCTAGCCTAGGAGTCACTCAATCCTGTTAGTCATAAATTGCTAATCTTAGTCAGCATTACCAGCTAATCTACACCACCACCCCTTCCAGCATTATGACAACACTCACCAAAGCGTTCTCTCACTAACTTAACTAGGTTAAAATAATACTCATGCTTTGGCATTTGCTAAAGTAGAAAATTCACAAATGATAAGTTCTGTATAAAAATTAATATAGAATATATCATTATTAATATTGTACCTTATGCTTGAAAACAGCTGTCATGCTGGGCTTGTGCAAAGCATAAATACAGACCCACACTTATGTTGCCACATTCACAACTTATCTGATCGTCACAGGAAGATAATAATATTAATAAATAATAATAATAAATAATAATAAGTATCAGGTTCCTGGCAAAACTGCATGCAGTAAGCATGACCTTTTACTCCTGTCAATCTCTTTTTCTATTAAAGAAATTCATGTGTACAACATTTGACAATATCATTCGGTCAACAACCAGAAGACTTTGAGTGGTAGCAGTATGGTAGTAGTAGCAGTAGTAGTGGTAGAAAGTAGAAGATGGTCGTAGTAGTAACTGTCTTGATTTACAGTGCGCTTTCTAGTAAATGTTTGTGCGTTCCACAGTAAGTTATTCACAAGTATGGTCACGTGACTGTCCTGCAGGCGCAGTCTCAAAATGCTGCGTAACCTTTTTTGAGAATGTGAGACAAACAGGATGGATCAGCAAAAACGCCGACATGTTGGAAAGAAGGCATGATGAAAACACATCAAGATTAATTAATACAATTCTTCTGTATACCGTAGTAATGGTGGGCTGGCTTGCTTTCTTTCTTTCTTTGTTTCTTTGTTTGTTTCTTTCTTTCTTTCTTTCTTTCTTTCTTTCTTTCTTTCTTTCTCTTTCTTTCTTTCTTTCTTTCAGACAGAATAGATGTGGGTTTATTTAAATGTTGCTTGTCGACCTATTCTGTTTACATCTAAGATATAATTGTGCAGTTTGAAAAGAAATACAATGTAAAGTTTATTCTGCAATGATATATTAAATTAAAAAGAAAGATAGATCGAATGACTAACTGATCGACTATATGGGCGGATTGTTCAGGCTTTTGTTTCACATAATTATTTATTTTAGCTTATTAACAAAAGTGTTTGCTTGCATCTTGATTGATTGATTGATTAATGTAAAGAAAATTATTTTACGAATAAAATGCAGATAATCCAAACGCGCATTCTCGTATAGTTTCAAGAATGCATGTAATTATATTATTTTTAAAAATATACAATTTTTTTTGTATTTACTAAGAAAAGACCAATGACGATTTGCTTAATTTTTGTTTTTAATGTACAATCACATTAACACTATTTACACATCGTATAGAGTAATTTTATTATCCTGTAAATCAAATTATAATATTTACATTCATCTTATCGCCATTTGCAGTCACGCTTTAATCAAGTGTGTTCATTTTATCACCACATAGTCGTATTATCATCATTTATATTTATATTATCACCTCTTACAGTCTTTATATCACCAATTATATTCAAAGTACCACTTATATATTCTTATTTTCACCATTACGTAACATTTTATCACTATTCACAATCAAATTATCACCAAAGCACCTTTATATATCAATAGACAATATAGGATTAAAGTTCCATCATCCAGTTAAGCTTTCAAAACAATAATGGAAGCAGTGACCGTTGAACGAATGTTTTTAAAGTGCATTAATCATTTCTAAGTTTGCATTATATAATGTTAATATTTCTTTGTTGTTTATATATATTTTTTTTTTAGTTTTGTGTATGTATGCTGTGATTTTGTATAGACTATATATTTTGCAATTTTCCACAAGCTAATACAGTTACCTAATTCCTAAACACCCATCCACCTTTGAAACTTGTTTCGTTTCGTTTTTCAAGATTACGAAAATTTAAACCGCCACAGCCAACCACGCAGCATCTACCAATCCCGTCTATTTTTTTTTCTTTGTAAATTAGCCTGAACAGTTTACTAATTAGTAGCAACATTTGGTTAATTACTTACAAAATGACAAATGAGTCTTTCTCTGGCAGCACCATTCACTCTCGATGAGCGTTAGATTAATGCTCGTCATACAGTGTGAATTGTCTCTCTCTGCTTCTGCTGCTTTTATTTCGCTCTGGTTTCGAGTAATCGTAACAATTTACTCTGAAAATCGCCATTTCCAAGAGCACACAATAACAGAGTAACACGGGGGTACAAGCCCTTGAGCAAAATTAATGGCTTTGCCTGCGTATTTAAAATGCCATTTTAGTCCTAACTGATTATAAATGATGAAACTGAGACTTTTATAGTTATTTATTTAATAGTAAGTCACAATGAATGATCAACACGATATAATTCCGTATAATACAACTTACTTCGCAGATATTTCTTAAAACTGATTAAAATGTGAAATTATTCCTGCACTATGAAATATTATCGAAAGTCAGTCATTACTATTTTTCTCCATGAACTCTTTCAAAGAAATGTAACGTCTCGTTAAAGCAGTAACATTATCATTACTACACTCAACTGCTGGTGAAGGTCACCAACCTCTCCATTAGTTGTTTTACTTCAGTGGAATTCCAGCCGTAGTTAGTGTTGATTAAAGTGGCTGTCGACATGAAATGAGTGTGGTTTGTAGAATTTGTTAAATAAAGAACACGTGTTAAAGCAGTATTACCTGATACTTTGACTTGTCATTATCCGCATGTTAACCTTTCGCTGTCAAGAATTTTAAAATCCTTTGCTGTTGACTACAAAATACTTCATGACATATGTTTCTTTCTCAGACACTGTAGATGGGCTATGCATTCTTGTAACTATGGGAACGAGTACTTAACAAATGCAACACATTTTATTAAAAAGAATAATAATACGATACTATTTTTACCATTTTGGATTTCATTGTATACTGCAATCACTTGAAACAACAAGGTTTATTGTATATTTGAATGCCTTGTTCACACACACACACACGCACGCACGCACACACATATATACACAGACACACGCACACATCCTTGCCTCACTAGTGTAAGGTGACGATGTCATATTTTCAGCTTTATAATTTATTTATGTGATATATTTATTTCATGACATATGTTTTTAAGAATCAGCAAATAACAAAGAAGAAGAAATTAAAACATTTATTTACAACTTATTTAATGCCTTCAACGGCAATCAGGGGTGTGTAACTCTCGATCCAATTAGATTATTTGACAGTGAAGAAGACTTGGAATCTCAATATTTACTCTAATGTATAATGTATAATAAAAGCTATTTCCATGGTAATTTAAGGTGATTAAATATATTGTTCTAATAATATCAGGAAATGCACATGGCATACACAGAAAGAATACTAGCTTTTACAGTGCTACACTAAAACATTAAGAACCGTGTAAAAATATCTGCTAAAGTCAGTTCATTTAATTTAATCAGTAATTCAGCTTATTTCCCTGCATCTGAACTAACGGATACATACATAGATAGATAGATAGATAGATAGATAGATAGATAGATAGATAGATAGATAGATAGATAGATAGATAGATAGATAGATAGATAGATAGATAGATAGATAGATAGATAGATAGATAGATAGATAGATAGATAGATAGATAGATAGATAGATAGACAGATAGATAGATAGATCAGGAAGACACATATAAATAGCTATAAATGTCTTTGCTTAAAATTGGTCAAGCAAACTTTAAAGTAACCTCACACTTTTTAGTAAATTCTTTGTATTCCTGTGTATTCTTTATTCTTTCTTTAAGGATAAATGTGGAAGCATGTAGAATCTATGCTCGATGACTAATTTAATAATTTGACATGACGTCATAGTCCAAACAAAGTAACTAATCACTGACGCCATCTTGTTTAGCTTCTTGAATTCCCGTGTTCTACTTCTATAGATGCTTTTTGGTTTTATGGAACCTAATTCTATTGGATATGTAATTATGCAAATCCAAGGGTCGTACGTTTAATTTGTAAGTGGAAACAGAATCGTGATGTTTTAGACAACTTAAAATAGTTGACCAAATCATTTAGCTATACATATAAATAAATTCGTTCATAATTTTATTTATTTGGTGACATATTTGCTTCGAACCCACGGTACTAACGAAAATACCTTTTGATAGAATTTGCAACAGTAAAGTACAACTGTGTTACTCAATCCTGTTTTATTGTATGACTAATATTTATATAATGCTTTGTTATTCTGCTGTATTACAATTACCACTGTGAGATTCTCCAGTTGACTTGCACAGACGACAATCAAGGCACCAGACTGTGTAACGCTAACGCCACCTAGTTAATGCTTATGATTATTAATATTTAATTAATCATCCATAACCAATTACAAGTGATGAGAATCTTAATTTATAGTATTAATTATTCTCCAGAAGACACCACTCGTCTCTCTCACTTGGTGGATATGCAGGCACTGTAAATGTTTTCTTTCTTCCGCAACATTAAAGACAAACATTTACCGTCACACAATATTTCCATAGGTGGAAAACGTCTTACTAAAAGATAAGATAAATCTGTCTTTTAATCTATATTTAGTGAGCCCCCCTCCACCCACTTTCTTCTCCAACATAAGGTTATCAATATGCATAAGAAGGTCAATAAATTTAACAAATTTATTAAATCAACACTCAAATATACATATAACAAATACAATGAAAAAAATCACTTGACAACAATATTTCCATGAAACCATGTTCGAATAATTTTAATATCTATATAGTCTTATATCCTAACACACAATTCAATAGATTAGTGTCATCACAAATAAAATGATAGTTCTTATCAGACAACAGAAATGAAATTAGAGATAGGCGAAAATAGCTTCTATGTAATCTTGCACAGATGAAGCTGTCTCAATAGTTTTTTTATCACTTGCTTTTGTAACAAGTTATTGTTCCCCTCAATTCCACATGTTTCCTCCTCACATTGTAAAACAATGATTTACTGCTATTCTCTTGAGGCTAATCTAGCACTCTGCCATAATAGTTCCCCCCCCCCCCAAACAGAACAACAACTGTAGCAATTTCTAGTAAATTCCTTGAACCAGAAATTGCTCTATATAGTCAGCATACCTTGCCACCATACATCAATGGAGTGCAGTGTATTCCTTACACTTACACATTGCAGCAGACACTTCCTCCATCTACCATGGTGGTCTATGATCAGTGAACCAGGAGATTCTGATAAAACAAGGAAAGGCTGCTTTTCCCCTGAAAAAATATCTTCATGGAACAAATGCTAAGTTTCATGTTTATTCCTTTTAAACTCCATTCTTTATTACATTCAAGTCTCAACTTACAGTTTCCTGCACAGTATTTATTAACCGAATAGACGCACACAGCATAATAGTTTATGAACAGGTTCACTAGCAACAATGTCAAGTGTTGAACATGCTACATATAAGCATCATAGTTCACAATTTGTAGAAATAATAGTCTACTCAAATAATGCATCTCTACATAAAATGCAGGTATAACTAATCAATAGCAAAAATGCATGAAATATTTCTAAGTCCAGTCTCTCTCAATCAGTCAGTTAATTCACCATAAAGCTAATGGCCACCTTTCATGACTGGACTTCTTGCCAAATT